>CM049182.1:27276986-27876986 GCA_026770425.1 Boechera divaricarpa
ATTGTCATTCAGCCACAAAGCCTTTATAGTTCTGTAAACTTCAACCTCTTGTATAACCACATCCGCACTCTACGATTTTGTTCCCAATAAGACTAAGCGCCACTAAATCCTACCAAAACATTGGCAGCAACACAAGAAGCTTTAGAATATAGCATTTGAAGAATTCACTCATAATATATTATTCAAGTTGTCTATGCAAGTCTACGAAAGACATCTGAGCTAAAGTCCAGCATGAATGTACAGAAGAAGAAGAAAGATCTATAGGCGTGCCTGAAATTTACTAGGCAAATGCAGGGACACCAATAGATTAATCAACTATTTCAAGACCCTCCAACTCCAACCATCTTAGAGAGTCATATCCTTTATCTGCTGCGTAACGAATTTCATTGGCTATTATCTGATCAACAGAGAGTTCCTCTGCCACTTCTTCTTCTCCAGCCTCTACATCAATGTCAACACCCATCAAAGAAGCCATCCTCTCAGCCAATCCCGGAATTTCCTGACAGCTGAAGTAAACAAAAGAACCCAAAAAACCCGGTGAAGTTATTTAGACTCTCAGAACAGCTATGATGTGAACTTATAACTTTTTTTCTAAGAATCTGACAGAACATTTTCGTTTGAATTGCCAAAGTTACATAGGATAAGATGATATCAGTGTTAAAGCAGAGTACAAGCTATATATTATGTACCCAAAATGTGCAATCCAAAATTCAATGAACTTCTTTCAAGACGACCAATAGTGTAAGAGTGAGAGTGGCATTAACCTGCTTATAGGCATCAGGGAAGGCGAAAAGTCCAGGCGTGATCGACAAGAAAGACGTCAGAATCTTTAGGCATAGATTCGGAAGTGAGGAGAAGCCTCCGTCGCCTATCATCCTCACAGGATTCGATTTGGAAGATAGCGCCGCCATCTAAAGTATCGGAAGCAAGCTTCTGGAAGAGGCGTGGGTAAAGTTTCGGCGGCAAACTTGACGAAGCCGCCAATAGTATTCCATGTACTTTCACGAAATCATCAAAACTCTCGATTTTGTTCATTTTCCTTTGCTCTCTCTGAGAGTTTTCTTGGGGAACAGCTGCGTTCGGCGACAAGACAGCCAGGGAAATGGGAGTGTGCGATAGGGTTAATTTTCAAAGTAATTAAAAAAAAAAATTAATAAAAGGAAAAATTATGACAAAACACACCTCATCTCGAGCTCGTGACCTCCACCACTGAAGCTCCATTGGAACTCGTTTGAGGTGATTTTTCCGCCCTATTCTACTGTTTTTGGTTGAATTTAATATGTTTGAAATTCTTTTGTGCTGTAGAAACAAATGTCGTTGGTTAATTTGTAATGTACATTTTTAATTTGGGGATAATGCAGATTTTAAAATTTGTTTTTGTATATTCGTTGAGTTCATATGGTTCATTCTCATTTGTTATTTCAGTCGATTAGGATAAATTACGTTTACATTTTATGAAATATGAAACGTTTGAATATCGTACTGAATCGTATCTTTTTTTATGTAGATAAAAGAATGCACTGTGGGGGTTTTTATATATATATATCCAATCTCTACGGATACATAGAATTACACGGCAGCATGGTTTATTGATATATACTAGTATTATTTAAATAACGCGATAACTATTCTAATGTTAATTTATAATCTTTTTTAGAAGATAATGAATAATGTCATTAGCACAATTATATATTTATGGAGAATATTATTCAAAAATGGAGATAAATTACAATGGATTTCAAGAGAAAATGTTTATTACGTTCTTTTATTGAAGACATCACAGTGAGGATGTCAACTTATTACACAGCTGATGATTGATAAAATATGCAGAAAATTATGGTAGATGAAGTTATTTGAGATGAAATTTGAATTCGTTTCAATTTAGAGTGGATCACAAGAGACCAATATATATCTTCGATGATGATGGTGTTTTGTGTTATTTGGAAATAGATCAAGATCACTTCCATGTTTTTATGTGGAGCTCGTCAAAGATGGCAAATAAAATCAAGGGCATGTGACAATCACTTTTCCACGAGAGGCAAGTAAGTGAAGTTGGTGAAAGTAACGAGGAGCTGATTTCAAGTGCCAAATAGAATCTTAGAGTTAATGATGGTATTATGATTTTATGTAGGTGAATCTAAACATTATGAGATGTTGGACAACGGTGAAAATGTGCATGTGAAGAACGAGCAAATGTGGATAACTATGATATGTTATAAGATATTGAAGTCATATCATTGTAAATCTTGAATGGGAAGATGATATGAATATGACGATACATCAAGAATTTTGAAATAAGCAAGCAGTGCAAGATTTAGTTGAAATAGTTGCACATAAGAAGCTGTTCAAGTTTGCTGTAATTGAAGTCGGATACGAAATTGTTCGTTGTAAATTGCGATGAATCGAGAAAAAGGTTGCAAGTGGTCTTAAGGGGCTGCAAAGCTTAAGCATTCAGATTGTTTCTCGGTTATAACTTACAACAAGATGTATATGTGCTCTCGGACTCACGCAAGTATAAGCAAAAGCAAAGAAAAAGGCACACTATAGTTAGTTGCATCATTTTGAGTGAAGAACTATCTCGATTTAACACTCCTAACTCCAAAAAAATATCATCCCTACGATTCAAGGAAGACATGGTGTTAAAATATCATACTCTCTGGCATTAAAAGGAAAAAAGTAAGTTGCTAATGATGTTCGCGATAGTCCTCAGAAAATGTACAATAGTTGTATGTCATGAAAACAATAAAAAACGTAGATAATGCGATCTACTTGCATGATTTTTACTCTAAATAATATTGGATCAGTGGTCATTGGCATATCACATAAACGATATATCTTGGCTTCGGCTAATCTTCCTTTTGGTCTCTTCATTCCCATTTTACTCTTCATGTTAGTCTATATTGGATAAGGTTATACCCAGTTTTCAGTTGCAATTGTTTTGTGCTATTCGACGGTTGTCAATCAACCATATATCTTTTTTCCTAGCAATGTTGCATCACTTTTCAGGTGGGTGGGCTTTCCAAGCCTCGAAGTTTGGCATATGATATTCAAATTGGCATACTATGAAATTCCTTTGTTAGATGATCGCTTGTATTATGTATTATCTTCTAATTGGCCATTTTTAATCTAAGATGTTTTGGTCTCCGCTCTAATATCTCGTCATACAATGGTTCCGATTCTTCTTTTCCGGCTTGGTTAATACATGTTCTTTTTGTTCTAGATTATAGTTCAATTTTCACATACTGGTTTTGTTTTTTGGTGCTTTATAGTTTGTAGTGGAATGTTCATTACAACATTATAGTTTATTTATAAAAGATGCGAAGTGAAAACTTTAAAGCTTCAAGATGTATAAATACTATAATCACTATAAACATTTAGAAAATATATATATATATATATATATACACACAAATAATATGAAAACAATAATCAACGCTAATAACAAAATAAATTCTAAAAAGGAAAAAACACCAACAAAATATAAAACAATTTAAAATCAAACAAACATGAACAATAATGAACAGATTTCACTATAAAAATTTTAAAAAAATCGCGCCCGGAAATAATGAAGAAGAAAATGCATACATATATTCTTGGTTGAATACGAAGTTGGATGGCATAAAAATTAAATTGATGGAAAACGAAAAAAAATGAGGTCCTACCCAGAGTCGAACCCAGATCATGGGTTCAAAGTCCAGAGTGCTAACCACTACACCATAGAACCTCGGATGCTATTTTTGTGCAAATTAATTTATTTATACTTTTGTTAACGACTCGAAGTACATCCGTATGATTGAATAAAGGAAACAAAAGAGAAAAAAGGAAAAAGGAAACTTTTGTGCTGCCAAAAAAAAAATTTTATAACTTTTAATTCTGACCGCTGAAATTTTAGCTGATGATCATATCTTCACCGTTAATTGATTTTATAGCTCATCTATAAATAATGCTCCCCTCTTGGCTCTTGTTAAATCTCGAAAACTTGTCTTATACGTAATTGGAGATTTGTGATTTGAAGTGGTTTTAGGGATGGTTCACAATTTCCCAAGAGGATTATCTTCATTCTACATCAGAGTATATCAGATTGTTGATGACCCTTCATCGGATTCAATCATCTCGTGGAGCAAAAGCAACAACAGTTTCATTATCTGGAACGTGGGAGAGTTTCGAAGAATGATTCTGCCGACATCTGTAGAATTTGGCATAAACTTCTCATCGTTTATCTCCAAGCTTCATTCTCATGGCTTTAAAAGAGTTAAAAAGGGCCTGGACAAGATTGGAATTTGGACATAAATATTTTTTGTCAGAGATCAACCGGAGCTTTTTGAAGAATATGATGGTCGAAGCTTTGACGGCTAAACGTAATGCAAAGAGAGCTAAAGCCAAAGCCAAGAAAGATCGAGTGCAAGTAGAGTGTCTCTTTCAACACTTACGGATTTGATCATAAATCATAATACTTTAGTGGTAATGAATATTTGGGATTTTTCAGAAACAATATATGTTTTGTAATATAACCTCTTTGTTTTATGTTTGATCTATTGCCATTATGTATATCTTCATCTCCAAGTGGATCCAATTCCAATAACTTACCAAGATTTATCTCTTTATGCCTAGTCTTTGATCCTACTCTCATGTACCTGTGATGGTGGCTTTCTCTTTTTATAGTCTTACATAGTTATGATTCATAACAACATCACATAGAAACTTACTAGAACAACTTTAAAGAAAGTTGAAATCTTTAGAAACATCATTTATGGAATATCCCCTGCATACAATAGAGATGATCTTTTAAACTACTAAGGATTCAAAATCTGGAAAAGGAACAAAGTGGTGTTAAAACCGTTCTAAACGGATCCCTTTAAATCTAAGATATAGTCTCTCTGGCCTTACTGCCAACAAGTTATGCTAAATCGCTTAGATGTATCCCGTCTTTACTTCTTGTGAATACCGTTGCAAATCCATTGCAGATTCTTCTCGGAACTCCCTTGGTTTGGATGACACTGGGCACTAGAAACAACAGCAGCCGTTGGAGAAGAAGAGGAAGATGATGTTTCTTTGGTTGGTTTGGTGGACTCCGGATAATTTCTCGTCATGAAAGTTTCCTAGTTCTTGTGAAACTTCCAACTCTCTGAGTTGCTGCTGCTGCATACACCATTTGCAGTCATTGAAATACTCGGTGTATCGGTTAAGAAATCTTCAAGTGTTGCAAGAGATTGCAGCTGTTTCCCCAATGAAGCTATTGTTTTCTGACAATTCGCAAGTTTCCCTGCAGCTGTTTCTATGTCTTCCTACAATATATAATCAAGTTTTAATGGAAAAAAAGGATTGTGGTGGAACACAGAGCCAAAGTTTTCTAAGACTTGAGTTTTTGAGACAGACCTGTTTGATCTTGGGTTCTATATTTTCGTTCTTGATGGCATTCTCTTGATGGAGAGAGACCTCTTCTTCAAGAGCCTCACATTTTCTCCTAAGCTCATCAGAAGCAAACCTCTCCTTTCTCATGTCTTCTTCCAAAGATTCGATCTTCGCGCATTTAGTATTTACCTCTGCCTCCATGACGATGATTTGAGATTCAGCTTCTGCTTTTAGTTCGTTAGTCAGTTTCATCTCCGTTTGTATCTCCTCCAGCTTTGCCTCTATTTCTTGCAAACAAATTTGAGAATCTTTATATATATCTTTGATTATGTCAAAAGAAATTTGCAGCTCAGCTTTCTCAACCTCCATCTTCTCCAACTTATTTTCCAGCTCCATTTTTATCCCAAGCAATAGCTTCAAGCTCAAATCTCAATGTGCTCTCCACTTCCCTGTTACATTTGACTTCACTTTCAAGATCATCTTTCTCTGCTTCTAACTTCTCCAACTTCTCCTCAAGTTGCTTAGTTCGGCAAGTCAATACTTCTATTTCAGCAGCCAACGAGTTCTCTAAGTGAGCAACAGCTCCTATTCTGTTATTTTTAACTTCACTGTCGAGCTCATTTTTCTCCGCTTCTATCTTCTGCAATTTCTCTTCAAGTTCCTTAGTTCGAGAAGTCAATACTTCTAGCTCTTTTTCAGCAGCCAACGAATTCTCTAGGTGAGCAACAGCCTCTTCTTTGTTACATTTAACTTCACTTTCGAGCTTAGTTTTCTCCGCTTCTAACTTCTTCACTTTCTCTTCAAGTTCCTTAGTTCGAGAAGTCAATACTTCTATTTCAGCAGCCAACGAGTTCTCTGAGTGAACAAAAGCTTCTTCTGTTACCGATGCAGGTCCACTCTTACCGTTCCCATCTGGTATCTCGGGCAATGCTACAAGACGTTCCATCTCAAGAAAATCACCCATGAGATCAATTTCAATGGAAGAAGAAGTTCCCTGAAGGCTTCTCTTTTCAATCAATGTGGATGATGACCATGACTCAGAGCAGCTCACATCCATTCTTTCCCCTCCATCCGAATGACTATCTGTAGATCGATGATCATTAAATGAAGCTGATGATTTAGCCAACATCCGAAGCTTCCTGCACTCAGCCTCGAGTTTCGCCACTTTCTTTATGCTATCTAACTGCTGCTTGCTCGCGGTTTCAGCTGCCTGGGTGCTCAAATCCCTCTCAATCGTTCTGATCTCTAGCTCTTCGCATCGTGCAAGAAGCTCATGTGTCAGCATCACGTTTTCTTTCGCCACAGATTCCGCCATTTGGCTAAGCTCCCCAGACTTGGTTGCAGCTTCAAGAATCTGATTCTCAAGGCTGGTTTTAGACGACTGCAACTCCTGGGTTCGCTCCATCACAGCGTCTTGAATTATGTGCTCTTGTTCATCTCTTGCTTGCCTTAACTGTTTAACACACTCCTTTAAAGCTCCATCGAGATGGCTTACTCTATCTTCCAACACTCTATTCTTATCATCAGCAGCCTCAAGCTTCTCCTTCAACTCAACCACTTCGTTCTCAGCTTTCTCCCACCCTTCACAATAGCATATTTTCACTAAAGAACACACAGAATCATAATCAATATGCAGAAAAAATAGTTTTTTACCAGCGACAGCTTCTTCCGCGACTTTGACATGTTGCTTCACCAGATCATCTTTAGCACTCACATTAGCAAGAGCAGCTGAAAGTTTCTCCGTTAAAGTCTTTATGCTATCTTTCAAATCTTCGTTTTCGGTTTCTACTTCCAAAGAAACTGCTGATGATTGTATCTCATCATCGTGAGACTCCATTGTGCTCTCAGGCTTGAGAAAAAAAAACAGTCATCACAATGATCTTTTAGATACAAAGGACATAAGACTAAAAATAACAAAAACAAACACAGTTCTCTTCTTATCTTACTTGAATTTCAGAATCCTTCTCAGATACTGAAGACACTGACTCTGATTCACCAAAGCTTCTCTCAGATGATTCTCTCTTCCGTTTCTCCATTACAACAGCATTGAATCAGCACATAACAGTCTCAGGATCTGAAAAAAGAGAGAGAAAACACACAAACATTGGATTCGTTAAAATGCTGAAACTTCCATAAACATAGTCAAAGAAGAACAAACTTTAAGATGAAGAAAACTCAACCAATCACCTAACATGCAAGATAAGAGAAAAATCTTGAATAACCCAATCATTTAACTCAAAGTATTAGAAATGATTTAAAGAAACTGAATTTGTCTTTATCGTAACAAATGTGCATTTGTTGGTTCCAGATGTCCGTTTCATAATCAAAGACTTGAGAAAGCTACACGACAACGTACAAAGCTTAAAACTTTAAATTTGAAACTCAATGGTTGTTTCATCTTCAAAATAAAGCATCTAGAGGCATGAAAACGGAAACTCAGTTTGAAATCTACCAAAGTAAGTCTCAATCTTCAAAACAAAACTCCAAAACAAGTGGGTTTAAACAAATATCCAAACTTTGGTCCCTTTGTGTTTAAGGAGAGATGAAATACGAACAAAGGAAGAGAAATATTGTGGAAGAGAGAATCTTTACAAGAGACTAAACGCACATGAATTTAATACCTTTGTCTGATGTCTGAAGAACTTTGAGATCCGAAAATGCCCCAATAGAAACAAAAATCAGCGATTAAACAAACAAAGAAGAAAGCTTTCTTCTTCTACTGTCTGAAACACTATTACGATTATTAGCGACAAGGCAGAGAGAGAGAGAGAGAGAGAGAGTTCTCTTTATCTTGTTTTTCGCTATTTTTAATTTTCTAATTTTTGAAAACAAATTTTTTTCTTCTTTAATTCAAAAGAGAGAGAGAGCATGTGATCCTCTGTATGTGGAGCTGTGAACTCAAACATTAAAATCTAAAACTTTTCAGCTTTTTTTTTTTAAGGAATAATTATTTTATGTATAAAATGTAAAGAAATAAAACGTATTTTTCGTGCTACTTAATTTGAATTGTTGTTGACGTTTAAACCTTAACTTGCTAACAATTCCCGCCCGTGAATACATTTTATACTTTTATTGACAATAATTTAGGAAAATTAGTTACGAATTTAGAAAGCAGCTTTTGAATTTTAAGGAAGTTGTTTGTAACAACGGAAACGTTTTTTTTTTAAATAATGGCCAATGGGACTCAAGAGCTCTCACGCGTCCTCGCTGACGCTGGTCATTGAGTTCACTGACAAATCAGTGAGATACACAATTTTATCCGACGGTTGAGATTGCGCCTCTCACTCTCTGCTTTGAATCCCTTCGGCTTTCTACTTTTTGTTTACTCTTTTAAGTACAATATAATTAAATTTATACACTAATTTCAATATCGAGTAATTTTTTTAACTCCTACTCTCCAATTTATCTTTTCTTTAATTGTTGGTAGTTGGTAAGATAACTTTATTTTCACTTCAAATTACAATTAATAGTCTCTTTCCTTTTGTCGTTTATCTCGAGTCCCAAAAATAAACTAAACTAAAATCATATCTGTATTGGCTTACTTAATGACAGATTAATTATGACTTGGGTTTCATAAAGGCCCATTATGTTGTATAGACTTTAGTGACAGATACACGGAAAGACAGACATCAAAGAGAAAAGAGACTCTTAGAAGTAAGTTTTGTGCATCTGTTGTGTCTTTCGAATGTATTGGGAACCCCCAAAAAAAACAAAATAGAGGAAGAAGAAGAAGAAAAGTTTAGGCATATAACTTGGTGAGATCTTCAGAGAATTCCCTCCTAATTACATCTCTTTTAAGCTTTAGTGCTGCTGTGACTAAGCCTGACTCTGGCGTCCACGGAGATGCCAACAATTTGATCTTTGCTGGTATCTCAAACTTCTCCAATCGCGATTGTTTAGCCGACTGCAAAACACAGATATATTATAAGGAACTTTCTGGGGACTCAAATCCCTGGGTAAATACGTAGCAATGAACATACCTTGACAAGAGACGCATACACTTCTTTCACGGCTTCTTCTTTCGCGCACAGTTCTTCAAAGTTGGCGAACTCTATTCCTTGCTTTGAAGCCCAACCTTCAAGTGTTTGTTGGGACGCGACCACAAGGGCCACACAGTAACTGTAGAATGAATCAGCATGAACCATTATGTTTTCAACATAGGGACTTATACTGAGAGCAGCTTCAACCTGCGGAGAAAAGGATTCTGTGTTATCTGGAGAATTGAGTAAAGAAGAAATAAAAGGGAAGTTTCGGTTTTGAGAAGACTATACTTTGCCTAAGGAGACATATTCTCCATGCTGAAGTTTAACAATATCCTTTTTTCGGTCTATTATCTCGAGGCAACCATCAGGGTGAAATCGCCCTATGTCTCCTGTATAGAACCACCTCATCCCCTTTTCATCAACCTTTGAACATTCAAGTGTATAAAACAGTTAAGAGGAAAAGCCAAACCAACCAATTCTTTAATATTGCCAAAAACAATCATGTTGATTTGCCACCTTGTACACTTCTTCAGTTTTCTCCTCATTTTTGAAATACCCAAGCGTGATATTTGAGCCACCAATTACAATTTCACCGCGGGGCATCGGCTTGTCACTGGTTAGATACCCGCCTTCCGGCCAGTCTACTAGCTGAAATAAGATATAAGCATATGATCATAAGAAACTGTGATATACAAATAGATAAACCATTAGTAGCTAACAAAGCATTAAGAGTGGACATATCAGGTAAAGAGGTTACCTTTACAAAGGAGCAAGGAAGTGGAGCACCCACCCGGCCAACAGATGTGTCATCAAACTCAGAGAAGGTTCCACCAGCACAAGTCTCTGTGAGCCCATAGCCCTGACCGATTGGAGCCCTGAGGAATATCAGAGTGTTAGATCACAGAAAGGGAAAAGGAACAAAAACATAAATCGGCCACCCTAAGATTGGAGATCAGCGAGCCTCAAGGAGATATTCAAGGATGCTTTTACCCAACGCATATGTTAATGAATCTCTGAGTGTCACCAGAAAGAGGGGCACCGCCAGAGAGCAAATAGCGGATTTGACCTCCCAAGACTGCACGGATTTTACTGAACACAAGCAAATCCCACAGAAGCTTTTCCAATCCCCAGGCTCCAAACCAACTTCCATTGATTGCAGATAATCGCCGAGCATATGCAAAGTCAAACAGTTTCTTTGACAATCCGCCCTTTGCATCAACCTGATGGCCATAAATTGTCAGTGCTTATGCACTAATAAGGATTTACTCACAAGAGAATGAAGACAATTTAGCACATCTTGGTTGCTGGGAGATGGCTGGTATCATTTAAACAACTAGGAGAGCAAAAGCTCAACTGCTTTAGCAGAGGATTGCCAGCCAAAGAATTTTGACGTGTATCTAACATGCACAAACCTTTTTGCGGACACCATCCCGGACACGATCAAGAATGGCTGGAACAGCTGTCATTATAGTGGGCTTTAGAGCGGTGACATCTCCTTTTGTACCCTTTTTTATCTTGTTTGAAGTATCCGTGAGCGTCAAGGGAGACCCATATCCAATAGCAATCCCAATAGTAGCCATTACGCTCTACAACAATGATATTAGGTCGTATTCAAATTCTCTGAAAGTGGAACTGTTGAATAAATGCATTTCGACAATAAAGTTCGGAGATACCTCAGCTGCTAACTCAAGGATGTGCGCCAAAGGTAAATATGCCATGTATATATCCCTCTTTCCAAGGTCTGGAACAATTGTCATAACTGCTGAAACTGTAGCTAGGACATTACCATGTGTCATCATAACACCCTACACAATTTGGGAAGTGGGAAAATCAGATTGAGTAAATTTTTGCACAACCAATTAGACCCATAGACAAAAATCTTATTCTGAAACAACAGATGTAAAAGTAAACTGGTTCGAAAAACCTTCTAACCTTGGGAAGTCCAGTGCTTCCACTGGTGTACATTATAACAGCAACATCTGCTGAGAGGGGAAAATTAGGGTCCACAGGGTTTTCGCGCCCAAGTTTCTGAACATCAGCAAATGAAGTCGCCATCCAATTACTGTTCACATCAGATGGGAACTCATCATCCATACATATTACACGTTTCACAGTTTCAAGCTGGTGGCCTATGTCCATGAGCTTTTTGAGTTCTTTGTTACCACATATTACAGTTGTGACCTCTGTCTGGAAAGTATAAGAAAGAGGATCATGAACATATGAAAAGGAAAGCCTACACAAATATGAAAAAATACTTAACCACAGGATAACATAAAGCTCATTCCACCCTATGCGAATATTATAATCATACCGTACTGTATGTCCAAATGTACCAGAAATAATTAGGACATAAACAACCACAGAATATTTACGCATGGATATAAGACGCATATTAGAGAGAAAGCAGAGAAGAGAAGCGAGGGCTACCTCATTCAGCGAGTGACAGAGAGCTTCCTCTCCCAAAGATGAATAGATAGTTACCACAGTGACGTTGCGCCTGAAGCAACCCTGAAACATTGAATCACACAGAATATTTCATAACTGTATCAACAGTGCATTCGGAATGAGGCAGAGAAAACAATAAAAAAAATTTATAAAAATGGGAAATCACCTGTAGGGAAATGAACCACTCTTCTCTAGTATCTGCAAAAATGGCGACACGTTCTTCCGTCTTGTGTCCAATCTGAACCAGCCCAGAGGCGAAATCACACACTGCTTCGAGTGTCTTGGCAAAAGTGAGCCACTCGTAGTCGCCCAAATGAAGTTTCTCAAATGTTTTTCCATCCTGACTAGTCTCAATCTCTCTAGAGATCAGCTTCCGGGTTCCAAGGAAAAACCTATCGCTGTGAGCTTTACACGATATCTCAAAGAGCTCCGGAAGCGTTGAGATATCTTCCCAATGTGAAGTAACAGGATCAGTGAACCTGTTATTCCTAATGGCATAACCTGGTTCACCACCAACATCAACAACAACACCTCTTTTCTTTTGTTTCTTAGATTTCTGAACCAGAAGCGTTAAAGCCAAAGGCACAATAACACCAGCAGCATAAGGAATCATCTTTCACTAAACCCACCAAACAAAGAATTATATGGCTAATGAGCACCTCCACCTGAAACCAAAACCCCACGACAATATTATTAACACAATCAATTTCACTAAAACCAACTCTAATACACGCGATAGTTGTATTACAGAGAAGAGCTACACGAAATCACATTCGTTAAGTAGAACTCTCTCGAGAACTAAGTGTATTACATTGCGTTTGATCCGCGACAAAATTGAGTTCAACTTTCAAAAGATCTGAGAAAAAAGGCGAGTGTAGAACAAACTAATCAAGCCTTAAAAGGAGAGAAAAACACACTTCCATGAAACAAACATTCGAAGAATGTAATCGGGAATATACCGTGATCGAAGCAAAACGAAACCGGAGAAGACGTCGTCGGAAACTATAAAAATAAAAGAAAAAGAGCTGCGAGCGAGCAGGCTCCAATTTAGAGAGGACAGAGAACAGTGAAGGGTATAATGGTCTTTTAGCGGAGACGTCGAGAGGACTGTGGAGGCGGAAAGACGAAACGAAGAATAAGAAAGAAAACAAAATAAAATAGTTTTTAGTTTTGAATTTATTTAAGGAGGAAATAAATAAATCCACACACGTGGAGGATAGTCAGATGATCTGGACCGTAGGATGTGTTATGATGTTAGGTCAATCTGACAACAACGGCCATGCAAATAACCTCTTCCAGTTGGTACGCCAAATCTCATTGCACAAAACGCTCAATTAGTCAATTTCATAACTTTCTTACCTAAATTCACAACCAATCTTAACTGCATTTCAAACCGAATAACATGGTCTTCTCTTTGAATTTGAACGAAACTTCCTACTAAAAACAAATGAACTTTGGGGGAATTTAGGAAGTTTTTGGTTGAGTTTAGATAAGTTTGAAAATTAATTGACCTGGTTGATTATGAAGTCGAGAAACAAAAAAGTGAACAACTTTTTCTGTCTTATTTCTCTTTTTTTTTTTTTTTTTTTTTTTGTGTGTGTGGGTCATCAACACTTTAACTCTAGACAAGGGATTCGTTAATTATTTTGTACGAGATTATAAACATATTTACGAACTCCGTTGTTAGAGAGGATCATGTTCTTCTCTGTCTCCGACTTCTTCTGAGTCCCTGAAAATTGAGCAATAACATCAGAGCTTTTAATCAAACAGCATTCTGATTTCTGATTAGAATTATGATCATTGGTCATGTTAGCATTATTAGAAAGAGAGAAGCAAAGGATATCTCTTATAACAAGTTCTGAAAATTTCCTCACCAAAACGTGAAAAGAGAGGAGGCTTACAATTTTTTCATTTGTGTTGGTTACTTCTGAAACTGATCCTTCTTCAGAAACCGAATTTCCTTTCTTTGAGTTTGCTGACATCATGAAACATGGGAGTCTTGGTTAGATTTCAAATCCAAAAGCAATCAAGAAAATGATAGTATATAACAAAATGTGAACAAATTTGAAATTTCTATTCACTTATGAGAAGAAAATGGTCTCCATACTATGGAGTCTCATTCATTGTGAAAGGTAGATGATATAGTTAAAGGAAGCCTCATGTGTTTATGCTTCCACCAGACAGACTCAGACAATAACGAGCCAAATATCTCAAGTTGATAACTGAAGTAGCATTAAGAAAAGGGCAAAGCATAATTGAGAAGTTTGCAACAATTTACCAGCTGGAGGATTCAATTTGGTAGGCAACTTTTTGTTCTGCTGCTTTGTTGTCGTTTTCTGCTTTTGGGCATTAGCCTTTGCAAGTGTGTGAGTAATTTCAGGGACGCTGCAGAAAGCAAAGTAATTTTGCAAGATGACACGGGAAATGAGCATCAACAACAAAATCAATGATATCCAGTGGAAGCGACAAAAAAAACCATCAATCATATAAGTTGCTTAATGGAATCAGAGATTCAGCAGTTCAAAGAAAGTTGGTTGATCTTAACCTACCAATTCCGAGAACCAAAAGATTCTGTCTCCTTTCCCAATATTTCCTGAATAACGAAAATTCAAACAGAGATGTTACCTATTGTACTGGTGTCGAGTTCATTTTGGGTTCCAAGATGGTATCACTTGAACCATGGATTTACACATAAAGCATTCCATTTACCTGTTGCCCCAAGGATTCATGGCTCAGGGTGTCCCAGCTCTCGCTATCCAAGCAAACAAATTCAACATCCCCGTTATCGAAAATAATCTGTGACAAAGCAAAACAGAAGCCATGGCATATAACGCAGCAGGAAAAAGGCAGAGAAGGGACCAAAGGAAAAGCTACGAAAGATGTACGCTATCCGAGTTCTATATGACCAACTTGGACCATAACCAGCAATAGAATCCAATGGTTATTTGAAATAAAATTATGAATGATGCCTTCATACTATTGAGTTTCAACCAAAGGAACTCAATAGAGCATGTTCAAAGTCTACATGAATGCAATGTCATCCGAAATTAGCACAAAGGAAGATAAAATGACAAGACAATAAGTCTTGTCAATCATCTCATCATATGACATGGATCTACAGTGAAGAAATATTCCGCATTATAATATAAGTATAGCATTTGATCAATAGTTTCTTACTGAATTAAGGCAACACTCATGGGGACGAATGGATCAAGAGTCATCAACGAAAAAACAGAATAAGGACTTCGAAGTCACATGCATACCTTGTGAGAGTTGCTTTTAGAATTAAACTTCTCAACAGTGCCCGGATAGAAACTGGTAAAAAAGGACAACGAAAAAAAAGATTACAGAAGCTCCAGCATATATTATTATATTTGGTCGAGTATAAGAAATTTTCTACCATCCATCTGAGGGAGAGAGTAATTTAATCCGCTGCCCAATGATTGCTTCGCCGTGGTTGCTGATATCCTGTGACAATTATTAACTGGTATCACAGGAAGATATGGATAGGTATATAAAGATCTAACATATACTAATGTACTTACCTTTAAAGCAAATACTACCCCGGAGTGTTTGGAAGATGTAATTTTATTGCTTATACTTGCTTCGACACTCTCCTTTGAACAAGTATTGTGTCTTTCTAGCTTCTTTATAGGAATTTCCGACTCAACTGTTCTCAAAGAGAGGGAGTTACAAGAAATATGTTCTCCCAGATGAGTTCGCTTCCTGCTACACCTCGTGTTGTTTTTACTGGCTTCGGTTGAACCAGTAATTGAGGTTTCGATTTCATTGCCCAATAATGGAGGTAAAACTTTATCTTCCAAACCAACTGCTAGGCTATCTTCTTGACACCTCTGATCATGCTTGGAAAGCGTTCAAGTAGGCAGAAACAGGATCAGAAAGAAAGCTTACGTAGCATAAGTTAAGCAGGCAAAATGGTAGAAGAATAGTAATATTTTGCAGCGTGGATATACCAGGGAGATCTGTGATTGGAATATATGAACTACTCTTTCAATGAAACTTTGTTCCAAAGCATTTGGGGTACGAGACTTAGCCTTATTCTGCGGAGTGCATTGACGAAATCATAAACTGTTTGTTAATGTCACAAGTAGAGCAATATTGACACAATGCAGAACTTGCCTGGTTATCCGTAATGCTAGTGAGGCTGTACAACGATGATGGCAGCAAAATTGACCGTGGAGCTTGTCGAGAAGTGACCACAATACTATTTAATATGTTGACAGCGGAGTAACCAATATCAGCTAGAATGTGCAGCCTCTGCAGTTCAAAGCATAATCGTATTAAGCTATAAATGAGAAAGAAGCATATGTGTTATTCAGTGTTATCACGCCACACTTACAGGCGTTTTACGAGAATCAACAGCATCCTCAGCTCTTTTAATTGCACGGAAGATACAAAACAAGAAAGGGGCGGTTTCCTTGATAGTAAAGCCATTATTGTTGATACTATGTAACACCTGTAAGACCGAGAACAGAGGGCTGCCAAAGGGAATAAGTGAGAACAAAATTTCAAATGAAACCAACCACCAACAATAGTAGGAACATAGCAATTACCCACAAAAGCGAGCATAGACATGCTCGTCCCTGCAGTCTTCTGAAGGGAACGCTGGGTCATGTGCAAGAACATGAATTAGGAACACTATCATGTAAGCTGGACTATCAGTGAGTGATTCTCCTTGATCTAAATCCCCACATGCCCGAGATTCTCTTGTAGCATTGTTGATGAATCCATTGATGTATCTAAATGACTGAACAAAAAGACAAGAAATTTCTCAGAGAACCTAAAGGGTTGAAACAACCGAATTATTTCCTTCTTAAAGTGAGGAGTATGAGAAAGTTACATCATCTTGCAGATCTCTGCATGGACTAGACACAGATAACGAAAAAGCACATGCATATCTACTGGGTATCATATGTTCCGTCAATAGCTTGTGCAATTTGCTGAGAAAAGTCTTGGTAATAAAGGCGTTGGAATCCTGGCAAATGACAAAGGTAAACGGTAAAAAAGACAATCATAAACCACGTAAATCCAACTTTCTAAGCACAGATATCCAGTGCATGAAACCAAAAGAAGCAATTAAAAGCCAGACTGCCCTTACAAGGTTAACACTACTACAAACACCTTTTCTTCAGAAATAAATTACCATACACCCAAGCCTATACAATTAGAGTTACTTTTGGATACTTCCTATATGCAATTGCAAGGATAGATACTCTCACAAGTAACAAAAATGCAGGATGCAGTACGTAGCCACTGTAACAGTCGACTCATGACTTGCCATCACTTAACAAAAGACAAATTGAAAAACAAGCAGTTGAAATTATTAGGATAATATTCAAGAATCTTTTCTAAATTGTTTGGTTGTTGTGCAAGATGGAAGTCACTTTACCTTTGCCATCAAAATGGTAAGACGGAAAATTTCAGGAGAAATATGAAGGTCCCATTTCCTTGAAAGCAATAGAACAGCTTTAGCAGCAGCCAGTCTAACATTAGCCCCTGTGTCCTCACTACAAATTGCAAGAGCAAATAAGCACCTTCGATCATATGAGAAGTCAACAAGGATCAAGACTGTACCAAGAGAAACTGATAAAGGAATTGTGAAAGCTCATAAAACTTGCGGCTTCGTGTTAGGAGCCTGTACAACATGATTGATTTGCATAGATATCCAAAAGAACATACCATGATTTGATGCCATCGTGTCCTCGTGATTTTAATGTTTTCTTCAAAATGTTTAGCAAGTCATCGATGTTCCTTACGACTTGACCATGATGAGGCAAGAAACTTTTCACAAGTGTTTTGAGCCCATATACCTGCCAAAGACAACAAGTCAAACTGAATATACCTCATCCTTGCAAGCGGAATTTGAGAACTTCATTGCGCTTATCCCAAATCAAAATCTAAAACATCTTAAGGCTTACACTCAAATACTTGTCTAGCTAATAAAGGAATAGCATCATTCCTAACAATAATGTGAATCACACTTATTTTTATATGTGGTAGCATTATTCTTAAAATTCTGGAATAAAGCATGAAAATGCTGAAATTCTTCCAAAGTACACAAATAACTGGCAAATATTCTCAGAGCTAATAACGGGAAGCAAAAGTGTTTCTTTCTCCAGCACTTGCCTTTAGCTTGCAAGAGTTGCAGCAACCAGAAGACTGATCACAAGGCAGTTGATTGTCAGATTGTTCCGCCTATAAATATTACCATCAACAATTAGATAAGTTAACGGAAAACAGAGAATTAGCTGGATATCTCCATAATGAAGAATAGCACCTCTTGTCACTTACTTGAAAAACCTGGTATATGTAGCTGGTGATATCTTCATATATATTGTCATATGCCAAAACAGAATATTGCCCAACACACGCCAAAGACTGCAAAGTTGTTGGAATGTTCCGTCCACCCAGCAAAGAATCCATGAGCATCTGAGTAAAAGGAAGGCAAATTAATCAATGTGGCAACACTCAATTTTCTCTAAACGGGAAAACCATCGCTTATTCAATGGAAGTACTGTGAAAGATATGTGCACACAGCGGACTGTCTAATATATTAATCTATGCTCCCTACAATCATTGCCACATCATCACTTCAATAATTCTACTTAAGCCAAAAGTTATAAGCTATCCCATATAGTTAGTAACATAAGATACACATAAATGTGAACAAGTAAATGTGGGGTAAAGGAAATTAACAAAAAATTCAGGTTGCAGAAAAAATAACCTCGCATAACTCGGAAAAGACAGATTTGTCAGATGATCCAGCCAATGAACTGATGGCAGAAACTGCACATTTTGCCTGCGAACGAGTACTCTCCAGACCCCCCTTCTCCAGAACAGGGTAATAGTCACTGCAAACGGAAAACCAATGTCTAAAGTCTGTCTAGTTCTCATTACTCCATAAAAATGATAACAGTTGTCTACGTATGCTATTATATAAGCCATATTCAAGAACAAAAAAAGAACTACAACGAACTTAGAGCATCTAATCAATCTTATAATATGTATTTACTCTGTCAATTTCTTAAGACGTTATAATGTGCCCATATCTTAAAATTTGTATCAAGAACACGTAGTGTATGTGTCAAATTATCACCCACTTTAATTATTTTCGCATCAAAGAACTTCTACTAACTATGGAAGGAGTACACTATCAGAGTACAGAGCAAACAAGAGGCAGAACAGTTAAGCCTAACAGCTCGCTAAGTTTATATATCAGCACAACATTTTGCAGTGCGGGGGTAAATGGAACGGTAAGCGCTAATTGATTTAAATCCATTCAAATCATTTAGCTTTCGCAAATTGTTTTATTTACTTTGTGTCTGGGTACGAAAACAAAGTATAAAAAATGCCATGTTAACAGATTTCTCTAGCAAGACTTTTGCTTTAGCAACAAAGATTTTATATTTGTCCTCCAACTAGATGAACGTTTTAAAAGATATCAAGTTAACCTAAGAAACATACAAGAATGCCACATAATAATAACAAATTTACCTAAACCTTGTAAGTCAAATAGTGCTGAAGAGATTACCCGAAGTTGACAGAAATATAAGGAGCTGCCTTTGATAAAGCTACAGTTAGCTCGTTAGCAGCTGAATCATTCTCCTCTAGCAGCTTCAGAAACTGCTTTTCTGAACCTCTCAGGTAAGAAGGGAACATGTTGAGAATAACCTAATTTTGGAAATCAGGAACAGTGTCTCATTTGCATATTAGAAGACGATGTAAGCAAAATACTAATGCATACTTAAGAACGCTAATATACCTAAAAGAAAAGTTCATATTTTATAGAACAACAAAAGTTAACAAGGAACACCTAAAATGAACAAAGGATAGATATCAATTGAAACAAAAATAACTTAAATGAAAGGATAATAATCAGAGGATGCCAGCATGTTTAGCAACATCTTTCCTTACCAGAAGAAGTTTGATGGAAGGAGCCTTCAATTGCGTGTTAACAGAGGTGCTGCCACAAAGCTGATTCAAAAGACACTGAACATGCTCTGAGCTAAATATATTGGGCGAACATTTTGTAGAAAGTATGCGCAGGAACTCGAAAAGAGAATGTTTAGCACCGATCGTCTTGAGAAACTTCTCCTGAAAAATAAAAATAAAGAACAACAATGAGAAAATGAACACCTCTCTAATATGTGGTAAAGTTGAATATATCCAATATCCACACTAAAGCTGACTATTTATTTTCTTCATTCTGATTACCAATGCATTTCTTGTAAAATACTCTTGTTGATACTACTAAAATGATGCATGACAGAATAAGTCAAGAATATAAAATAGTAGAATATTCATGATATTGTAGATGTTTCAAAGAAATTTTTGAATTGTGAAGAAATTGAACATAAAATTACACACTAGTAAATAATCTCTCTCTGATGCTCAGAAAAGTTTGAACTTACTTTAATAATCTGGGCATTTGTGGATGACAGTTCATCCAGCAGTAAAGTTAAGGTATCAAAAATTGATGCATCCCTCATTTGGTCTAATTTTTGAAAGAAACGTTCTGCCTCGGAAGCATCTGGAAAGCAAGCTGAAAGCTTTACGAAGTAGCTCTTTTTCTTTCTTTGCGCTTCTTCTATATTGTCATCCTAAAGCAAGCATCAGATTAAAATAATAAAAATGAGCAACGTAAGTTTGTGAAGAGCCCTCAGGATCTGTGAAACATCAAAACTTAAAAGAAAAGTGTAAAGCAGACCTTAGCTTTCCTCCAGAGGGTTAGGCAATGCCGCAATTCATTTTGCAACCTGGTAACATACCGAGTGAGTAATAAGAAAGACTTTTAACCTATATTTGATGGTGAATTATTATGACTACCTTCTTTTTTGAGATAACATTGAATTGAGTGACTTCAAGTGGATATGATTCATAATGGCAAAGCATTGGACCCAGTGCCGCATCCTCTCCTCAACTGGAAGAAGAGGCGAGGAAAAAGATCATCGGAAAGCACAAGTTCCAAATTTTGGGACCTAAATGATTCATGAACTATATTAGCTTTTCAGAAATATTTAGAGAAAAAAAAAACAATTCAAGGATAGTTGGTAAATTATGATACCTGAATTCTTCGCAATTTTTATCGCAGCAAAGTAGCAAGATTTTGCATAGGATTTGCTCAAAATGATCATTTATTGTCATGCTTCCTTCTGAACACTTGTCACAATAATCTTGATATACTTCTGTCAGCTTCTGCAGAGCTTTCTTCCTAACAGATATCTTTATCAAACAAAAGCACAATATAAAATAAGATGGTGAGTAATCTGGAAAAAAAAAGTACATCCTTAGAAACGCCTCATATACTGCAACGTAGAGTACCTTCTTATCCCGAAGCCTCTCACTGGCTTCAGAAATCAGATTCAAAGGAACATACTTCATATTAAACTTCATAATATCACAAGCAACAACCAGAGCCTGTGTTCGAACCCTATCATCAAAATCTAATAGGCGTTCTTGGATAGCAGCTGACACATAAATATACGAATAAAGGACACCGATTAGAAGATAGGCAGAAATGAAGAACCAAGGCAAAAAGAGAAAGCAGCTTCAGGAATATTACTGAGAACTCCAGATGCTTTATTTCCAGACGGATTCGCAAAGTAACACTGTTTGCCACATTTCAGTGCAGCCATTCTGACTTCTGCAGATTTATCTGAGAATCTTCTCAAGAACTCTGCATAAAGATCTTGATATGTCTCTCCGTAAGAACTTAAACAGTGCTTAGGCTGCGCAAAAATCCTTCCAGCTAAGTTAAGGGCTTTTATTCGCACATCGACCTGATCAGTCTGCAGACATAGAAATGACGACCCTGGTGAGTAGCCCAAAAAAACGAACAGGAATATAAACGCTAACTTAAAACAAAACAGTCTATACCTGCTGAAATAGCACAATTTAACCAATCTCATAGAAAAGTTAGATCATATGTTTATAAATATGCAAGTGTGTAATAGATACCAGTAGTTCCTGTGTCAATTTCGGGATAACTGCTAGCAGCATCTGGGGAGCATTTAAGGAGATCTTAAATATGATTTCGTGATAAGAATCTTTGAGATTGGTCTGGATGGAATCTTTCTCCATAAAACATGATGTTAAAAAGCTGGAAATTAACGGCTCAAGCCTGTCGGTACAGCTTTCAATGAGAGAACTGGCAAGCTTATGAGCAGCAGAAGTTGTATCCTGTAAGCACACAAGAATGAAAACATCACCTAATCAATTTGAAAAGCATTATCAATAGAGATAATCGTTGTACATCCATACCTCTCCCTCCTTCACAAGATTTTCCAGAATAACAACGACAAAAGACGAATTTGCCTCTTCCTCCAGAATATCAGTCATTATAGTTAAAATGTTGTTAAATAAACTTTGTTGTGTTTGCTGTGTGTTAGCCTTTCGCTGCTGCATTTTAATATTTTTCTGGTTAATTAAACTTTGTTGACGATGCTCACTGTAAAGACAAGGGAAAAACGACCTTGTCAATGCAGTTCAACAAATGAAATTATGAAATCAGTATAGCCGTGATATCTCGAAATAAACCGTTTCATCTCTTACCTTACAAGAGAGAAAAACATGTTAAACATCTCGTGAGCTAAATCTTGGCAGTCCTCGTCCAGCATTAGCAGACAACATTTACATCGAGAGACTGTCTCCAAGATTTTTGCCCTCTTCGAGAAATAAGGGCTTACAGTATCAGATAGCTCAGAAAACTCAGCAAGAAAGAGATTGAAGATATCCTGAAATTGGGATATGACATGTTAGTGTGAGTTCTCTACTCGAACAAGAACCATAAATGGGAAAGAAAAAAAATGACATAAATATTGTTTATTGGGAAGGAGTTAAAAAATCTTTATACCCTGAGATACTCGTCTTCAAAAGGTAGCTTAGGTGCTAAAATCCGAAAAAGCTCGGAGACACAAACAGTGACCAAAAGACTCACGTCATTATCACGATTTTTAAGAAGGCCATGCTTTATAATGGATTTCTTCCAGAGGTCTTAACTCAGCTTCTAGCAGTTTCAAAACTTTTTCCTTGTTGGTGGCTAAAGGCTGGTCGATTTGTGACAGAGTATTAGCAACATCCTACCACAGTCACAAAAATATGCGTAAGCAAACTCTTGCGTATTAGCATGATTGAAGGTGACAATAAATTCAAGGAATAAATATATATAAATCATATCACCAAAAAAAAAAAAAAAAAACAAAAAACCAAAGAAAGAAAAAAAATTAACATAAAGGTAAGCAAAAATTAACAAAAAAAAAAAAAAAAAAAAAAAAAAAAAAACAAAAAGGAAAACGAAAAAAAAAAAAAAAAAAAAAAAAACCAAAATCGATTTCAAACGTGCAAAGGGAGAGATGCAGTTAACTCAAAACCCTTTGAGAGACAAGCCAAACCGAACGAGAGAGATAAATAAATCGTCACAAATTAGGTTTTCTCCCATCACACCCAGTCACGAACCCACTCAATTTCCAAGTAATCAAACTTTTTCGGAGTGATAAAAAAAGTTGTAAACAGTGTGAAGAAATTAAACCCAAAGTGATGAAATCGAGTAAACTAAAACAAAAACCCAGTACTTATTTTCAAGTTTTAAAGGAATGATTTCATCAGAATCAGTTTCAAGAAATTTTACCCGTAGTAACTTGACCAGTGAATCCTTATTGGGACGAGATATTTGAAGCAAACGAGAACCCAGTTCGGAAACTATCTGCGTCGGAGTTTTCTCCATTCCGGTGTACCGCTACTTGAAATCGAAATCAATATGGAGAAGAAAGTGAAACGAACAAAGAGACCCTAGAAACGCCTCAATAGAGTGAAGAGAGAGCGAATCTGAACTCCAATGGTGAGTCTGCGATGAAAACGGAGAGGGGAAGCTTTGGGCGGGACGGACGAAAGGCTGATGTTAGAAAATAACCTATCATACTATCCAATAATCTACTCTTCGTATTTTATGATTTCTACATATCCATCTAATTGTATCCAGTTATACTAGCACAGATCTCATTGTCACCCAGTATCAATTATATCCAATTATATCTCAAGTAATTATATTTAAATGCTCGGTTATACTCAGTTATCTTGCTAAAATGGGATTCAAACTCTGGTAGCATAGAAACAGTTTAAATCATCATTTCACCAGTGTTTTTGTTGGAATTACGATTATATTTAAAATTATATAACTTTATTTCATGGTTATTTTCGATTTTATTAAGAGTAAAATTGTAATTTTATCATTATTTTAGTACTTGTTTTTAGAATAGGAAGTATTTGAGAATTTGATCCCGGCGGAACTGACCCTATTTTTCCATACCAGGCTGAGAAGAATTTTAACTAAACTCTATATATACACATGACAACAAACAAAAAAAATAAGGGTATAGTTATTATCTATATGGGCCTCTAAGCCCAATTAAAATTACCCAAAAGCCTAAATATAATTAAATCAGAAGCTGCAGAAGAGTTATAATCAAATCAGCCGCCTAAACATCGTCGTCTCACCGGTTTAACAGAAAAATATCTGACGGCTCCGGTTTCTCAATTGTAAAAGTCAACATTTTTTTTTATATATAAGCCGAACGTTTTGAACCTCGACATTTATAAATATTTGTTAAACTTACTATAAATCCTAAAAACAATCGGGGCTTGAGAAACATATATAGGCAACATCCGACATCTGATTAACGTCTAACGATTATAAACATTATGGAAAATAGGTAATAATGATTTGCTCATCAGTTGATTTCGTAGTTTTATTTTTCTACTCATTAGATGGTGTAGTAAGCAAAGGAACAAGAACACCCATGTGCTTAATACAACTATATACACTAAGTGGCAACACCATTTGACTCTGTATCATAATGATCATTTTCTGTCTCCATTTCGTTTCTGGGTTTATAATTTCTTGAATCAATGTTAAATAATTGAAACCCAAATAAGGATATAGCAATAATGGTGATTGTATCATTGACCCTTTAAGCAAAAAAATAAAAAATAAAATAAATAAATGGTGATTGTTAACAGGACAAGAGTTTCTCTAAATAGATGCGTTTTTGACTTTTGTAGGTTTCTTTCCCTATCTTTCAAGATAGTTTCTTCATTTGCTTTGTGACAGATTGGTTTACGTGTCACGAATCAATGAATAGTGTGAGAAAATTACTTTCTCTTTAATTTATGAAGAGATTAACTTAAAACGAATTGATAAACAAACATTTCAAAATTGATGTTTTTCTTTTGATTATGATCTTTATAATAAACAACCAAATTAATATCCTCAGCTTTTTCTTGTTCAACAATATCTTGATCTATATATATCATTCATGGATAAAATTGAAAACATGTAATGAACTATTATGCTTATTGTTAGGATGCTACATCTAATTATCTAAAGTTAGATGGTATATAAGGAAATATATGGACCAATTAATTAATTGCTAATTACTTGATATGATATTATAATCTAGGTTATTGATCCAAGTAGATTAAACTAAGTCTGATAGGTTTCATATCCAATATTGAGATTTGGTTCACAATGAGCGGATGAGAATTATTATCTTGAAAGCATTTTATAAAATTTTACAAGACGATACGTAAAGTAATATATCCTCTAATAATTGAAAATCCATAAAACTTATATATATATTGCGGTCAACGGCTATTACGCTTATACCATAACCATCGTCTAAAAAATTGATAGAAAACAATGTTTATCGCTTAGGTGCCACTGAAAATCCTACTTGTGCGCCATACATTTTACCCATGCAAGTAAGTCAAATTTTGTAGTCATTGCTTACACTATGCAAAAGGGGAACCAAAACTTGCTGCCTAATTCATTCAATATCTTGAATATTTCGTCTTTTACTAAAGTTAATTATTATTTCGATAAATAATTCTCACCTATCTTATTGTTCACATAAAGTGCGACCATCGATCAGATGGGTTGACTTTCTCGTGGTTTCACCAAAGCAGTCGAAAACTCAATATATAATTGAATGGTCGTGTAGCAACAAATATACGTTCACGAAGTCTAGTGTCTACACAGTACACATGTTAAATTTGGTTTTGAGTATGTAATTTTATATAACATTTACTATAGCTCAATCTGTATATTATGCATTTTGCTTGTGATACTAGGAATATGATATTTCATATTTGTCAAAGAGTTTCTAAAATTTATAATTCATGACCGATCATCGTTAAATAACGTCGCCACTTTTTTAAAAGAAAAAAATTGGTTGCCGAACCTATTATAGCTTCAGGTATAACTTAATTAAGATCCTATTAAAAATTAAACGCTGTTTCGAAACTATTCTTCTCCATATTTTACTTTCGTACAAGAGTAAAAAATATTGAGTACCTTGAGTCCTTGGCCCAAAATTTATCTTTTAAGACTTTAACGTACAAAATACAAATGCTATAATTAAGCCAGTTTCTTAATTATTTATACAGATGAATAAATTACAAAACCTTAACAGTTGTAAATTAAATGTGGACTATGTAGCGTTCAATATTTATTTTTGTCAATATAACGGTTAACTTTTATAGAGCAGAAAATTTACGAGTTTTGTAATATATAAACCAAATTAATGAAGATATTTCATACTCGATTTAAAAATTAGGCATGGACATCCAGATAATCGGATCGGTTGGTCGATAATTCGGGTAATTCGGGTATCGACTTCTAATACCCGAATAGGTGTAAAAATTACGCGTCGGTATTTTTGGGTATCGGATCGGTTTGGGTATTATCCGAAATTTCATCCGAAATTTTATCCGAACTATCCGAATATACCGTTACCACCGAACAAACTCTTCTACATCCTACTGACCTACTATCAAGTTTTGGTACTTTGGGTATCCGAACCGACCCGATACCCAAACCAAATTCATCTAAGAACCGAACCGATATTTTAATATACCCGAAATTCATTATGTTCGGGTATTTCTGGATCGAGTCGGATCGGATAATTTGGATCCGGATATTATGCCCAGGGCTTAATGAGATGTCAACGTCATGAAAAAGTATGTTCATCGGACGGCAGTGATCTCCCCCACATCCTCGGATGTAGGTGGGACAAAATACCACAAAACAAAAATATGTGTTGCTGCATTTTTTAAAGAATTACCGCAATATCAAAATGATTTCGATTAAAGCATGAACAAATTATTTTTTTCACAAAATAAAGATTGCGTATTTTATTTTTCAAATGTGCATTTAATTTAATTATATGTATTCCTAGTCACACCATTATTAACATAATATAAACAAAAGTAGGACTGCTAGTATAAAACAAGCATAATCCCCTATATATTAATTAAAAATAATTTAACAAAATAACTTTATATTTACTTGGAATATTACAATATTGTCGTGCTAGCTAACGTGTCGTCGCTTAATGATTCTCAGAGAATATATTTTATAGGACATTAATTATTAGACTAATTACATAATATATCATTAAATCAATCATATATAAAATTACTTTATTTTAAAGATTTTTGTTCAAAAAAAAAAATTATAATCTTACCTAAATTAGCTTTATTTATTTATGGAAAATAGAATAAGTAAATATTTCATAAAATTATAGCTGATTTTATTGTTTCCTTAATTTGATTTTTTAAAAATATTATTTTAACTAAATAATTAATTAGTAACATAAATATGTAAAAAACTTAATTTTAGAATTCAATTATTTATACAATAATATACTATTAAAATATTTAGAAATATTTAATTAATTATCTAGTTATATTTATTACCATGGTGTAGTGTATGTACATTAAAAATTTGTTACCAAAACATTGAGTTTGGAAAATTGAAACTTGACTCAACCTTCATAAAACATGAAAATATTTTTTTTTTTACTCACTTTCTTATTTTATTTCTTTGTCACGGTTAGATTTAACTTTTAATTTCGGATGAATTATTTATGCAAAACACAAAAAGAATTAAATTGCCAAAAAATAGTTTTCTTTTTGGGTTAAAACTTAAAACATTTCTTATAATAAATAGAAAACCTGAAGAGCAAAACATTATTTTCATGGCTTAAGAGAGAGAGAGAGAGACATAGAGACGTTTGAGATTTGATGAACAGAAGAAGAGTATCCGAAACAAATCACATGGAAGAAGAGTTCACTGCTACCGTTACCTTCTCCACTCTTCACCTTCATTAGGGTTTCTCTCCTTCTTCTCTCTATTTAGCTGCGCAGCTTTTCGCTCTATCTCTCTTTCTCCCAAATTCACTTCTTAAAACTTGTTATTTTTTCGTGGGTTTTTGTCAATTTTTCGATCTGATTCCGAAAGTTGTTGAATTTCTGAGTGAGAGATAAGATTGGGAGAGAGATGGAAGAAGGAAGTATGTTCAGATCTCTATTAGCGATTCTTCAGTGGTGGGGTTTCAACGTTACCGTCATCATCATGAACAAATGGATCTTTCAGGTATCTCTTAACCCTAGATTTAGGTTTTACTAATTTGTATATCCCACTTTTCATATATGCTATTGATCTGATCTATTGTTTTGGATTTTGTAATTTTATGATGTTTTGATTTGAGATTCTTCTTCTTCTTTTTTCAATTTGAAATTTGGTTTCAGCTTCATGGATTGGTGATAAAATGTTTTGAAAACTTTTGCAGAAACTGGATTTCAAGTTTCCACTATCGGTTTCATGTGTTCACTTCATATGTTCATCGATTGGAGCATACATCGTCATCAAAGTTCTCAAGCTTAAACCATTGATTGTGGTTGATCCAGAAGATCGATGGAGGAGGATTTTTCCAATGTCATTCGTGTTCTGTATTAACATTGTATTGGGAAATGTCAGCCTTCGATATATCCCGGTTTCGTTTATGCAGACGATTAAATCCTTCACTCCAGCAACTACAGGTTAGTGTTTTGAGATGGAATTTGCAATTTGTGATCTTTCTCTTGTATGTTCTTGGATGTCAATAGAATCTGATTGTTTCCTATATATATGTTTGAGCAGTTGTGTTACAGTGGCTGGTATGGAGGAAATACTTCGACTGGCGTATTTGGGCGTCTCTCGTGCCCATTGTTGGAGGAATTCTTCTGACCTCTGTTACTGAACTTAGTTTTAACATGTTTGGATTCTGTGCTGCCCTGTTTGGATGTTTAGCTACTTCTACAAAGACCATTCTAGCCGAATCTCTTCTTCATGGTTACAAATTTGACAGGTCAGTGCTCTTCCTGGAGTCTCTCTATTGAGTTTCTTGCTTTGATATTATTCAGTTTTGGAACTTTAATTTCCATGATCGGTGTTGATTCATTAAAACTGCACTTAGTTTCAAATATTAGTGACATTTTCTTGTTATGTCTTTCTGGATTTGATGTGCAATCATTTTGCTTCTACTGCACTAGATAATCATGTGATGGCATCTTAGTCCAAATTGAAAAAGCATTCACTGTAATGGGATTTAGCCACAATGTTGATTGATGTATCTCTATTTAGTATATCCATCTGCGTAGAATCAATCATATCACCTTTTGGGAAGTAAACCTATGAATATCCATGTGCGTAGAAGAAAGATTTGATTTTTTTGTTCTTCTTTATTTAGCATAAACACCGTATACTATATGGCGCCTTTTGCCACCATGATTCTCGGGATACCAGCGTTATTACTGGAAGGCAGCGGAATTATGAGTTGGTTTGAAGCACACCCAGCTCCCTGGTCAGCCCTCATCATTATATTCAGTTCTGGTGTTTTAGCCTTCTGCCTCAACTTCTCCATCTTCTACGTCATTCACTCCACAACCGCAGTCACATTCAACGTAGCTGGAAACCTTAAGGTAACAAATACAACCCTAAACCCATAACTAAATTTTTCTTTCGAATTGCTCTGGATGATCCAAACTAACCAAAGGATAACTTACCATTAATTCAATTTACTGGCAATGCGAAGTTCTTATCAGTTTCCCTATCTTACCATGGTACAAGAAATTGAAAACCGGCCAGCTAAAGTTTCTTCGCATCTATGTTTTTTGAGCATGCTTCATATTCTATTATAGGTCTTATTCCTAGTTGTTGGCATGACTGTATCCATATAGTTTATTTTAAACAAGTTAACACTAAAATATAGACTCGAGGCACATTGCTAGGGTCTTTGTCATCACCAGCTTACGATTTCTTTGTTGCCTTGGACACTGTTAAACTCACTCCCATGGTTGTAATATGATTCTCAGGTTGCAGTGGCTGTATTGGTCTCATGGTTGATATTCCGTAACCCAATATCATATATGAATGCTGTTGGATGCGGAATTACGCTTGTGGGCTGCACATTTTATGGATATGTGAGACATATGCTTTCGCAGCAGACCCCGGGAACTCCTAGGACTCCTCGTACCCCAAGAAGCAAGATGGAATTACTTCCTCTTGTTAATAATGATAAACTCGAAGGCAAAGTCTGATCTTATCCTATCTGCAGCTCAGTTTAGTAATCACTGGTTCAGGGTGCTGCAGAATAAAAGCATTCACACTAAATATGCATTTTACTCAAAAACCTTAATAGAGAAAAAGTAACATTTTGTTTTTTTCGTTTTGATTTGGGCTCGTAGAAGAGATAATGGTTCCTACTATTTATATCTCTGTGAAATGTAGAATCTTTAATTTATCAAATACATTTTCGGAAACCTGAAGGAGAACTACATTACTTGCTTTTTTATTCAAAAATTTATGTATATGCACTAATGCCATACTCTACATAGCAAGGGCGAGAGATCCATCTCGGCTAAGTTAACTCTGGGCCAACATGTTTAAAATAAAAACTATTCCTGAAGTGTGGAGCTGTTCTAATTTCTATACAACTGAAACTGCTTAATTATTCATTTCCACTGTATGTGCTGTGTTGGCCCAAGAATGCAATATCTTCTGAGGATAGTTCCATTGACAGATAATGTCGAGCTTCTCTTGACCTGAATCGAGAAAAATGGAGGTTAGGAGAGAAATCAATCATACTCAGAAACTATGGTGAACCAACTGGTACTGACCTTCGCCGTCTGCCTTTCTCCATGGCTCCGGATAAGTTGGAGGGATCTGCTCTTGAAATCTGCCCTATGAATGAAGCATATTCATGGAAAGCTCTTCCTTTCAATGATCTCACAGGGACTACTGACTCTAATATGCCGGAAAGCTGTACCCTTCTCCTACTGCGTTCGGAAAAAAAAGCAACTCCAGTAATGAGAAAAAGAGCAGTGGAAAATTTTGGAAGAAAAGTGAGCCAGCAAGAAATTTGCATTGCAACAGATGAACCCATTGGAAATTATGTACTAATCATACGTTGGAAGAAAATTATTTACCATTCTTCATGTATTTCTGGTTTCATATCCAAGCAGCTTCCATTGCTCGAGGTGTAATCCTGCCTTGCCTCGTCTACTGCCAATCCTTTTCCGAGCACCATGGTAGCTGATGAAGTAGGGACGGATCCTGTTGTAGCAATTTGGTTTGTGAAAAAGCAAAACTCTTGCTGTGCCACAGTGGAAGTCATCTGTTCAAGCATCTGACATAAACGAGGCGTATCAAGATCTCCAGAAGCGTTCATCATTGGCTCCAAAGCTCCCTAAATAAGTGAATTCCACAAGTTAAAAATGTCTGAGCTGAAAACTTTGAAAAGAGAGGAAGCTTAATACTCACAAGGTTCAGGCATCTAGAATGCGTTAGGTCAGATTCTGAAATTAGATTGGCTATCTGATGAGTGAGATCAAGAACTTGTGGAGCTTCTACAGGTTCTGAATCCAAGTATGGCTTGAAATCAGCATGACTCGAACAGAGTTTTTTCCATGATTCTTGCATCGTATATCTAGAGGTATCAAGCTTCGGTTTCTGAGCCGTCTTGAATGTCTTACCAAAATCTATACGGCTGCATTCATCTGAAACGTGTTGCATCTTCTGGGAAGTCCCTACACATTCCTTGAAAGAGTCTTCCATCACCGTCACATCAGAAGATTCTGCAATTATCTCACATGTATTCTTTAAGCAATCAAAAATCTGAAATCTGTCTATGTATATCTCTTTTGATGGGGAGTCTGTACAACGTCCTCATTCATGGACACTTCTATTCTTCCATCAAAATGTCCGCAAGATACCGCTCTTGGCGACAGCTCAGCTTCACCATCCATTAAAGTTTCTGGAACATATGAAGATTCTGGTACACATGATACATCAACTGACTGGGATACCTCATTAATGCAAGAGACTTTTGATGTCTCATACTGATAACAAGTTGCCTCCAACAGTTCTGCTCTGGAAGGAACTGAAGGATCAGCTAGTACGATTGTTTCCTTTTGCATATCTGGCCAATATGAGGACAGCTTACCATCTTCTTGGAAAACTAATCTGTCATCCTTCTGATGTTGTGAAATGGAAACCCGTATGTCAGTCAAAGGCTCATCTTCTGAATCAGAGGACATCACAACATTGAGCTTCCGCCTTCTGTTTGGCTGAGAGAAAGAGAGTGGTTGGTAAGAAGTGTTGCTAAGTTCGCACGGAATACTTAAGACGTCTTCTAATTCATCATAATCTTCAAAACAAGTGTTCTGCCTGAACATGGCTGCTTTCTTGGCTTGTATGCTGTTCTTTCCTGTGCCCCGCCTCCATAATCTATTAAGCATTTTTTCGTTTTCAACCTCTTCAACAAATACTTCAACTGTGTTATAACTTTCCTTTTCCATGGATAATACCTTAGCAATCTCACTCTCCACCAACTGAGATAATTGAGAAGGGAAATCCCGTGCAATTATCATGGGAAGCATCAAGTGGCCAGCTTCATGATCAAAGAGATCTGGATTACCTGTGTTCTTCACCTTTCTGGCTGTGTATGGGAAATTAAACCGTGAAAAATCAAATGTCAAAACCTTCCAAATAACTAAAAATATTCACACCTAGTCTTTCACTAGTGGACCTCTGGGACAAAAATTATTTTTCGTATGTAGAAATTTACGTCCAAAATACCTCTTTTCAGTTTACTCTGAAACCAAAACTGCAATTGCATAATCGCTTTCCGTATATCACAATCACAAAACATGGTCAATTGCTCCAGGGAACCAGGATTAACTTTAACTTCCTCTGCTTCACAAATCTGTGAAACAACAAATGTTAGAAGAATCCATTGAAATTTAAAGGTTACGCATCAGAATACTAACCAGAGAAAGGTGGCTAAACAGTTCTTCTTTTGATGGCAATGAAAAGCATATTTCTATCCTCTCTAAGTTGTCTGGTAAACCATGATTCTTGTCTGTAAATATGCATGTAATCAGCAGATTAATTCAGATGAACTGCAAATGAAACAAAAATAGTGTTTTAACATGGACGATTACTACCATTGGCAGTCAATACCACAGGCCCTTTTGCTTTCTCAGCAATCTGCTGGATAGCAGAAACGAGGCCACGATCTTCAGCAAAACAAATATCTACATCTTCAAAAAGAATTAAAGGCTTCAAGTTAGCTCCATCATTCTGACTATGTAATATGGGTACCACTTCAATTACATCCTCTACCCCATTGCCATCAGTACAGGAATTGAAGAGAGGGTCCAAGGACCTGGAAAAAAAAATATGTGAATACAAACGCTATTTTCAGTTTGAAAGTACCAACTGAAATGCAGAAAATAGCAGATCCAAGCATTACTGTTGCAATTCTATGTACCTTGACAGGCTATATGACTTAAGAGCCTCCCCAAATTTCTGCCTAACTACTGTTCCACTTCGGCATTCTGATGTATTGGACTGTAGACAAAAATCATTAGAGACATAAACAATTCCGACAGTAAATATTTCCATGTCAGAAGAGGAAAAAAGGTCCTTCAGATCCATATAGCGGAAACAGTTAATACCTCTAGGATTTTAAATCCTTGTTCCTTGGCGCATGCATGAATAGCTGCAGATTTCCCACTCTGCAACACAGGCACAATTGTACTCACAAACATGAGTCACATACATGAAACTTACAAAGCAATGTAGGCGTAAAAACTGACAGTTCGTGGCAGAATATTTTATCACACACCCCAGTTGGACCAACGATTAAGAGAACATTTTTCAGGCAGTCTTCAGCACCAATATTTTCTGAGTCAGAGTCACTTTCAGAACAGTTGTAATCAGCATCTTGCGATTTATCTTCATCACTACTCAAAAAGTCTTTGCTTGGCTGAAACCCTCTCTCATGCCATTGGCGCAGCCATTCATTCATTACTTTTACAGATTCAGTATTACCACATACCTGCAAGATACTTGGATAAAAAAATGTGAGAAATTTGTGTTTGCTACTTTTCTTTAATTATATTATCCCAGAAGATATAAACAGGCATATCCACTATGAAGGCAGTATGCTCAAATTGTCTGACCTCCGAGGCACTTCTTGGCTGGTACTTATCTACCCATAAGCTATTACGAGGCTGGCTGCTGGAGTCATTACTGCATAGATTAGAAATTATAGATCAAGCATTCTAGAAAGGATAAAAAAAATATGCCCAGCAGAACTTCCAAGCATATCACAGAGGTCGCTGGCCTATGTGGTTATTTCTCACTATTTTTGAAGAAATTATAATTCCAACCTAAAACACGTGTGCTGCTACTGATATCAAATACAAAATCACTACCTTTCTCGACATGACAGGCTTTGCATATCATGAGAAATGTCTGCTGCACCACCAGCATGATCAGACAAGTTAATTGCTTCATGAACTTCACAATCCTAAAAAGAATGATAGGAAATAACCCTTTGTCATTAATGGTTCCAAGAAACGAAAAACATAGACCAAAAGGGAAAGTTTTAGCTCATCACCGATTCTGCTCCATCTAAGGAGCCAAGGTACCCACGTTTCTCCTCCTGGTCTGTTATTATAACTACCGCAGATGCCTCTGCAATACCTTCTGATTGACTAGCACATTGTTCCGGCTCCTCATCATCGATGACGCACACATCAGGATGTGAAAGAGTCGGCAGTTCATTTAAATCAAACTCCTTGGGTAGGGGTTCAAGAGAGTTGAATTTTATTTGTTGATCAGGACTCCCAGTGGTGGATGTTTGCTCATAGAAAGTCCAGTTCTTCCAATCAATGGTCCGATAAGCATCCTAAGAAGAAGGCTTTGCTATTCAGATTGCTTTATTATTAAAAATGATCGAAGAAGTTACCCTATATGTATTTGTCAGACCTGAAACCTCTCAAATACATGGATAGGGCCGATGGTGACGATTTTATCTCTTCCTTGACCCTGACACGTACCATTCTCTGCTGCAGCAGCTTCTTGATTTCTTTTACCTCCTTTCCAAGATGAGAAAAACGGATGTATTTGCTTTCCAGCAGACATCCGCGAATCTTCCTGATCAAATAGAAAGCAAAAGATGCCCAGACTTCAGACCCAATTTACATAAGGCAAAAAGTCACACCAATTTTGTCAAATATTTGAAGCTACTTCACCTTAAAAAGTATATAAGGGACATTGATGGAGATATCATAATAAATAAACCAACCCATATGAAACCTATTCTTTTCCTCCTCAACCAAACACTTCACATACGAACACAAGGCAAACAACTCAGGCCCATATATGCTTAATCCTAATAATAATATACTTACCTCAGCTCTTAACTTTGCTTCCAGACGCAAATTGGGAACTGGAGGTGAAACATTGGCAGCAATCATCTGATCAGCAGCAGCTACAATCCCGTTTTTAGTTGCACTTTTCTTAGGCGTCGAATTTTGAGGACTCTTTCCTTTGGCCACCTGCATCCAAAAAAAAACAAAGAGACCACACTTACAAAATCTTCTCGAAAGTAGTCCACATTGTAGAGTCCTTACCAAAATTCTTCTACCTACAAGCCTAGCAAGCTAAACACTGTAATCTATATACATATGAAAACAAACCTTCTTGGAAGCTCCGTTCTTTGGAGTCCTCTCTTTCTGTTTTCTTGTCTTCTTCCCTTGACTACTACAAAAATCACCATCTCCTCCTTCACCTTGCTCCTTATTACCAACATCGCAAATCCGATCTCCATTAGCCTCAATTACATCCTCCGATTTATGCGAGACCAACGTCGACTGAACCAATTTCCGACGAACATTCCTCCGTGGAGTCTGATCCATCTCAATCACCGTCGTAATCCCGACGGACAAGACAAATCGCTCAATTTAAGGGTTTGTGTAATTGAAAATTGGAGAAATCAGAGTTACGGTAGAATCTAGGGTTTATGTGTGAATTTGGGGATCTTGGTAGATTAAATTATAATGTTAAGGTTAAAAACGACATATGTCTGATGCTTTAGATGAAAGATTGATTTTATAGTTGGGTAAGAATTTGGAGGGAAGAAGATTCTTTTTTTTTCTTTTTCCCCGCTAAAATTGAAGGTCGTGTTTGGCTCTCTTTTACACTTATAAATTTTTTTCTTTAGCTCGGAAAAAAAAAAAAAAAAAAAAAAAAAAAGGAAAGTGGGCTTTTTAGTGGGCCTCAATTCAAAGACTTGATTTACTGGATTACCCTTAACCGATTCTGGTGGAAGGTAAATTACACAAATTTAAAAGATACATTTATTTTGAAAATAGACAATACTTTTCTTAATTTTTTTTTAAAATTTTGATGAAATTTTAAAGTTTTTATTTTGAAATAATTAATAGTTCCATTCAACTTATCCTTGCTGATCCTTAAACCGGTGAATTAATCCACAAGGTACGTTAAACCGAACGGAAATGATTAGGGGCAAATCCGTCATTACTAATATGTTATCTCCTACCGTTGTCTTTTGTCTGCAACTCAGTGAACTCACACAGCTGTTAACTATTTCAAAAAAGATTTTAACTTTCCTCTCTCTCTCTCTCTCTCCCCTTCGAAGAGGAAGAAGATAGATTCTCAGTTTTTGTAAACCCAAAAAACACCTGGAATCTTGTTTCCAAGCTTCTTCTGTTTCTTGTACTCTCTCCACTGATACTGACATTTTTCCAGAAATTGTGTGAAACCCTACCAAAAATTTGAACTTTTTAAAACCCTAGAAGATTTCAAAATTCGTAAAACACTAGCCAAGTTTCTGTATTTTTTCGATTGAGTGAAGGGAACTCAGAACCTACGAATCGAAATGAAGAACCCAGAAAAACCCTTATTTTTGTTTCTAATTTTAGCTTCGAGCTTAACATCAATGGCGACTGCAAAATCCACAATAGAGCCTTGCTCCAGTAAAGACACTTGTAACTCATTGCTAGGCTATACACTCTACACCGACCTCAAAGTCACAGAAGTCGCTTCTCTCTTCCAAGTAGACGCAGTCTCGATGCTCCTCTCTAACTCTATCGATATCTCTTACCCAGACGTCGAGAACCATGTCCTTCCCGCCAAGCTCTTCTTAAAGATCCCTATCACTTGCTCCTGCGTTGACGGAATCAGAAAATCCCTCTCGACTCATTACAAGACTCGTACTTCCGACACATTAGGATCTATCGCTGACTCTGTTTACGGTGGTCTGGTCTCACCGGAGCAGATTCAGGTGGCGAATTCGGAAACTGACCTTTCGGTTCTCGATGTGGGTACAAGGCTTGTGATTCCATTGCCTTGCACTTGCTTCAATGGTACCGATGATTCTCTTCCGGCACTTTATCTATCTTACGTTGTGAGACAAATCGATACAATGGCTGGAATCGCAAAGAGATTCTCAACCACTGTTACGGATTTAACAAATGTGAATGCCATGGGAGCTCCTGATATCAATCCTGGTGATATTCTCGCTGTCCCATTGCTAGGTACGATCCAAACTCTCTCTTCTTTGTTGAGTTAGAAAGTTCTAGTTCACTGTAATTGAAATCATCTTTAGAGGCACAAGAGTTCTAAAGTTTCAATCTTTGTATAGAAATTTGCCGATTAAGTACAGACCATAACAGATATTGAATGTTTTGTGTTTTTTTTTTTTTTGTATCAAAACTTCTCAGCTTGTAGTTCTAATTTTCCCAAATACGCTACGGATTACGGATTGATTATTCCAAACGGAAGCTATGCTCTCACCGCAGGCCACTGTGTACAATGCAGTTGTTTACTCGGAAGCCGCAGGTATTAGGCTATTGAGTTCTGTTAATCGATTTTGACAAGTTAGCTGATCTTTTGCATTGTTGTGATGACAGTATGTATTGTGAGCCTGCTTCTTTAGCAGTCTCTTGTTCCAGTATGCGATGTAGAAACAGCAATTTCATGCTTGGGAACATCTCTTCGCAGCAGAGTAGCTCGGGTTGTAAACTTACTACTTGTAGTTACAATGGTTTCGTTAGCGGCACTATCTTGACCACGTAATGAGTCTCTCCTCATCGTATTTCACCTGCTAATGAATTTAACAAACTAATTAAACGATCTCTCTTTCTCTCTCGGTTTGTTTTGCAGGTTATCCAGGTCTCTTCAACCCCAATGCCCTGGTTTGTATACTGTCTCATGCCTTATAATAAACCCAATGAATGAAATCTTGGTCTCTAACTGAAATGCAATTGGTAAAACAATTTGCAGGACTGCAACAATTAGCGCCGCTTATAGCCCCGCCTGATACTGTTCCAAAGGAACTGATGTATGTACCTTCGCCTTCGCCTTCACCTTCGCCAGGTTCTGATGATGTTGTTGGTGGAGGAATCATAGCCGCACCAGCGGCTTCACCCAGAGGACTCACGGTTCCTTCAAGCAGTTCAATCCCGGGCAATCCAGCGAATGGTCCAGGCGGGAGTATCTCTGTCGCTTCTTGTCCATTGAGCTATTACTCATTCATTGCGTTTCTCATCTCCAATGCTTCTTGCTTTTTTGTTTTCTTAGTTTGAATGCAAGACAATCTCATTATTGGGTTTTTTCTTTGTTTTTTAACTCCTGAACACTACTTTGGTTAGTGATTATTCCGGTTTAAAATTGTCCGGTTAACAATCTTACAAGTAAATAATCTTAAAAAATGAATATGAAACATGAAATCACAGATTTTTTGTATAGCACTATATCATTACATTTATAAATGCATCTTGATCATGCGTACGAGGCCCACACTGTTGTAGTATAAATTTCAGATATTTAATACGAACATCTACTTCTAAAAGCCCAACCCAACTATTTGGATGTCTCCGAAGAGACAACCCAACTTTACTTTGAAAAGAACTTTATTATAGGAGTATAACAGTATATCATTAATTCGAATTTTCATATTATTCCTCCAGCAAAAGATTACTACGTTTTATTCATTTTGTACATTCTATATTTTTCTCGATTTTTATTAAAAAAAAATTGGTCCTATTCTATCAATTTTCTTATAATTAGACGATAATTTTGTTCAAACGGAACTTAAAAAAAGTGAAACAAATAAATAGGATTTAGGTAGTTGAACTTGAACCTACTTAATGTACGAGCATCCCCATAATGATGAAACCCACCTATCTTCACTTTCCTAGAAATTTCTCCAAAAAAAACATGTATTATTCAGCGCACTTATTTAATTTCAATAAATCGAAAAATCTCGATTCTGCAAATTTAATTATTTGCAATTTTGCATCTACCTAGCCGTACCTGACTTATTTTATAGTATATGCATTTTCAACCTATAATGTGTAAACGCTCAATTTTGCACCTTCTACGAAATTTCTCACGCCAAAGCCGTACCATCGTACCAGTTTCTTATCCATGATAAATTAAATGCACCTATCTATAATCTATCTATATATTATATTCAGAGGTAACTAAAGATATTGTAAGATAATAATAGTATTTGTAATGGTAAGGCCATCTCTTTGTTCAGTTGTTGGGAAATTACGGAGGGGGTACGGTGCCAGTGAAGCTGGCCAGTATGGGAAAGCGCTTCACCAGGATAATTTTCTTATTTTTGTGACTTGGATAAACTAAAACTTCATTGCCAAAACCGTATAATGAAAATGAAAGAAGCCTCCAGATGCTTTATTGCAGGAAAAAAAAAAAAAAGAAGGAATATTTGGGGCTGTAAAGCTGACAAAAACTGCCTCTGTTTGACCTTTAAGGGTTTGCTTAGGACCAAAGTGTGAAATGTCTAAGCGAAGACAAGTCTCATAAGCCCTCAAGGCTTTATGAGAAAGTCAAGGCTGTCCCCAAAAAGAACATGCCATCTCTCAACTCTTTCGATCATGTGCTCTTGCGTGTCTTAAAGTTCTATACTTCTATATATATAAGGTTTGTTTTGGCTTTTGCCAAAATACACATGCTTCTTTTGCAATCATTATCTTGCTTTATTATCTATCTACACATCTCCATATTCTCACATGCATGCACATATATTATTGTGGTATCTAACACTTCTTCTTTTTAAGTATCGAGTCTTCTAATCCAGAAAATCTAAATTCAATTTGAAATATGCAGTGATTATAGAACTTTCATTGATAAAATTAGATTGGACATCTATTTGAAATATCCAAACATATTTTTAACAAACACTTTATAAGTACATGTCGATAAGCGTCGACCCGATCGACTGAGTATTTAGAGCATAAAAAATAAATTAGACTCAAGACTATCGTGAATCAATTATTTATTGATTCACCAACGACATGAAACTACTAATTTGTTACAATCCCCTTATTTGTATGATTGTTATATAGTTTATATACATGCAATATGGAGATTTTAGATAATAGTCATGCATTTTGATTATTTGGTTGTTTAGTATAAAATAGCAAATCTAGCTGTGTAGTTTAGCTAGATTCGACGTGGAGAATCTCCTCAAAGTTCACAAAACGGACTTCATCTTATGTCTAAAAAGAGCAAAGGGGAAAGTTAACATAAAGTAGGCTTAAGTATGATATAAACACATGATCCTTCAATCTCTAATCCCACATAACTTTATTACGCGTTTTTTCTTTCTAAAAGTATTAACAACAAAACAAACTATTAAGTGGTTGTAATCATCAGATAATATAATTGTATCAAGATTTGACATATATCTAGGTTTACAGTTTGTTTTCTATGTGTGTGTGTTAGAAGTGTTGGGAACGTATGATATTAAAAAATATAAATACATGTACGTAAGATAAATATTGTCTACCAAAACTAAAATATAAAATAAGAAAAACGCGGTTTTGTGCAGCAGCGAGACAGAGTGTAAACAGCTGTTTTTTAAGTGATTCACTTACTTCAGTCTTCACCAATATTGCTCTTCACTATTTGGCTGCGCGTTTCCATTTCCATTAACTATATAATATTCACATAATATCAGTTTATCTAATATCTTAACATTTGATAGTACAAACACACGTATTAAATATCTTAACATTTGATAGTACAAACACACATATATTTTGCTTATATGTTTGGACTTTTCTTAAAAATGGTTTAGTATTATTTTAGTTTATCATTTTTGTTTGCGAGACCTCACATGCTACTTCATGAAGCTGCCTCCCCTTGTCCCTCCATATCAGAATCCTATGTATTTTCTTCCCTTTTGATTTTCATTTCTTTACTATATTCATTATTCTTCCAATAGATGTATATATAAACAAAGTTTACAATTTACTATTTAGCCTATAGTCAATCTAATAGATTATAAAAACAAAGATTACAATTTGTTTAAGGGTGAGTTGCTAGAATAAAATGTTAGATATAGAGCAAATTTGGATGACACCCTCTTAATTTGATAAAGGTCAATCTGATTAAATAGATAACTTTTAAAAAATAATAATCTGGGAAACATAACACTATATAATTAGCATTTGCATGTTATATTCGGACTTTTTTACTACCAATACCGACTGATTAAAATACAGCATCTAAATTAACTCGTTTAATATAAACCAAAGAAGAAAAAAAAAACATAGACCAATGACCAGCTTTGAAGGGTCTCTTCGAAATATCGTAGGATTTGACACGTTCAAATGTAGCTGTAATTTGCAATTTCGGAAAGTGATAGCTATTAAAAATCTCAACCTCAAATTACTAAAAGTAAATCTTGGTTTCCCCACCAAGTGGCTTCCGTACAGCTAGCTGTACACTCATCAGATAGATTTTTTATTTATTTTAAAATGATACTATTAGTTTAAAAATAAATTCCATTAATGGTTACTTTCAAGCCTATATATCATGATAATTAATATATTTAACCTTCAAACGTAGCGTAATAAACAACGTATTCGAATGTTACTCCAGTAACTCGGCGTTCAAGTGGTGGAGAATGTCTCCGTTGATCTAAGTCATCGTCCGAATTCTATCAACTACAACTTTTCAATGATGGTAATTTATGTAGCTACTCTAAACGCTTTAAATAATGAAAATATATAATGATTTACATATATCATAAGATAGTTTGGGATTCATCTCCTTGGTCTATCTCGGTACCAAAAAATCTTTATATAAATTAGGAATATATAGCTACTAGTATACATATGAAACAAAATCTGACATATCCATTTGTGATTATGCGGGTGAAAATACTAATTAAAAAACACCTGTCATGCACTAAAACGTCACATTCATACACAAAAACGATACTATTTCATTTGACCACTTTTAAATTTATAAAATAAGCCATTATTGTCCCTCTCTCTCTCTCTCTCTCTCTGAATTCCCCCATATATATCAAGTCCATGCTGTATATAATCTCCTATCGTCGACATTATTTGCCATCCAAAATACTTTTCTCTTATACCCCAACACTCATACAAACATCCAAATCAATAACATCATTACTACATATCATGGTGAAACAAGAACTCAAGATCCAAGTTACTACTTCCTCATCATCACTCTCTCATTCTTCATCATCTTCTTCTTCGTCATCGACACTACATCATCAATCTAGTAAGAACAAGATAAAGAAGTACAAGGGAGTGAGGATGAGAAGTTGGGGATCATGGGTTACTGAAATTAGGGCACCAAATCAAAAGACAAGAATCTGGTTAGGTTCTTACTCGACCGCAGAAGCAGCTGCTAGGGCTTACGACGCTGCTCTCTTGTGTCTTAAGGGACCTAAAGCCAATCTCAACTTCCCTCACATCACCACTACTTCTCCTTTTCTTATGGACATCGATGAAAATACCCTTTTGTCCCCCAAATCCATCCAAAAGGTCGCCGCTCAAGCCGCTAACTCCTTCTCTTCTGACGACCCTTTTACCCCTCCCTCCGATGATGATGATCATGATCATGACGATGGACTCCATCACCATCCATCTCCTTCTATTTCAGCTGCATCTTCTCCACCACACGATGATCATCATAATGATGATAATCATCTTGATGATGATGATGGTGATTTGGTATCGTTGATGGAATCTTTCGTGGACTACAACGAACACGTGTCTCTGATGGATCCATCGTGTTATGAATTTGATCATAACGAGATGCTCTTCACCAACGGAGCTCCATTTGATTATTATCCACAGTTAATTAGCTCAAAGACGACGATGGATGACTTTTATGACGATGCTGATATTCAGCTATGGAATTTCACTTGATCCGACGGTCCATATTATACCATGAGACACTTCAATTCACATAATTTCATTTAATTCATTCTTTTAAATATATCAATTATAATTCATCGTAGTTGTTTGCTTCCTTAAGTTGCTTGTTGCAAGGAGTGAATTAACGATATATATGTATGAAAATAAAAATATATATTAAATATACACACTAATTTAAGAAGATCACATGAACCAGATGCCCTTTTTTGTCATTTCTTGACTTTTTCATGTGTTTTTTTTTCAATTTATTTTTATTACACACTTGTAAGTTGTATTAAGTATCGTACTTTGGTGTTTTATGAATCATGTAATTCCCAACTATTTCTTGATATTTAAGGCCCAATATGAGAGACCGAGCTAATGTATAGAGCCCAAATATATTAAAACCCTAATGTAACCAAACAGTATTGGGCGACACGGCACATCTTTGTTTCTATGGCTTCTTCATCGAAGGATTCGTCGCTGCCTTTTGATGTAGTAGAAGACATCATCTCCAGGACTCCGATCGAATCTCTGATACGATTCAAACCAACATGTAAACAATGGTACATTGGTACGCTCTCTGCAGCGACAAGAGATTCATCTACAAACACTTGGATCTCGTCGAGGAACTATTCATGCGAATTTTTCATGATAAGGTTCAAATCATCAATCCGGAGACCCTAGATATCTTATGTCTACCAGTTCCAGATGAGTTTAATTTTTGGTACTCGTATCGTTTCAATTTTCACTGCGATGGATTATTGTTATGCCAATGTAGCGGAGGAAGTTCCAGCAAGGTTGCAATTTGGAATCCGATTTTGGGCCAAATCAAATGGATTGAACCCTTTGCGTTCTTACCGTCCATTTGATATCTACGGTTCTGGATACGACGATGTATCCCGTGACAGCTACAAGATTTTGAGGTTTGATGGTACGGAATTTGAGATATATGACTTGTCTAAACGCGGGGAACAAACAAGGTGACTGATGATGGGGTTTGCTCATGGAGCAAGTATATTTTAATGTGACTCGCCCTGATTTCCCTATATTAAATCACAATAACTACAATACTGGCTGTAAAATTCCGACATTTTTCATCCACAAGCCCAATTGTATCATGTTATGGTGCGATAAACTTGTAGAAGAGGGTTATGCTTGTGCCAGCTTTTACTAAATTGGTGAGGGTGAGATCAAAATACAAGTTGAGACAGGACAACCTTATGGAGCTAACCGTAATCTCTTGTATTTGTGGCATTGTTTACGTTCCAATTCTGGTTCCGGTTTCCAGAATAAGATGAAGAGGATACACACTATAAGAGATGTTCTTCACCAACGGAGATCCCTTTGATTATTCTCCATAGTTAATTACCTCGAAGACGACGATGGATGACTTCTACGATGATGCTGATATTCGGCTATGGAGTTTCAGCTGATGGGAACGGTCCATATCATACTATGAAACACTTTCAGTTCACATTATTTCATTCTTTTAAAATTATCAATTATCATTAGTCGTTGTTGTCTCTTTAAGCTGCTTGTTGGTCGGAGCGAATTAACGACATATATGTAACAAATTTAAAAGTATATATTAAATATATATACACTAATTTAAGAAGATCACATTAACAAGATGCTCTCTTTTGTCACTTTTTGACTTTTTCATGTGGATTTTTTTTTTTCCTTATCAACGATTGTTTAAAACTTAGAAATCCAAACCGGGGAAACCGAATTTACATAGTTCACCTCATGCGATAATATTCTTACACTTACCGCTAAATTATCTACTTGTACATTAAAACGACGTGGTATATAAGACACCGTTAATGCTGCAAAGCCATCATTGAGTTTCTTGTAATCAAATAAATACATTTCGAACGCTGGTAATTGAGTTGGAACATGTACCACCTTCGCTAGTTCTGAACAGTTTGTATAGATATTAACTTCAACTTTTCATGTGGTTCTTCTTTTTCAACTTTGTATAGATATTAACTTCAACTCTGCACAGTTTGTATAGATATTTACACTTGTAATAAGTGTAGTACTTTAGTTTTGTTATTAATTCAGTTTAAATTCAGCATGTATTTCCAGAATAAGTATCGTATAAGTAAGGTCTATTTATTTTCTCACTTGTGTTTAATTCTGTTCGCCGCTAAGTGGGAGAAACTAACTTTTCAAAGAAAAATTTCGAAAGTAGAAACGGATTTTTAGTGTGATCATTGTTGCTGGCATTGTTACTTACTTGAGAAACTAGGTTTAGTAAGATTTCTTACTGACTCTAGGAACATCTTTTCTACTTGCTATGCATTAGTCACATAACCTATTGATGGATTCTAGTGATTCATCAAATACTGTTTCTCTTTTTCCATTTTTTGGTCTCCAAATACAAATATCGTGTTTATTTATAAGCAATATGTATCTTACTTAGTTTGTTGATCATTGGGTTGGGTTTTGGTTTTTCTCAAGTTAATTATTTTTTGGCCCACTAAGATTCGATCTGTAAGTTAATTTAAGGTTGGCATTTGTTATAGCTTAAGCCTAATTATGCATGTATGAAGATGAGTCCGTATTAGACCCATTTTACACAAAGGTTATTGGGCTGGCGCTTTCTTTTAAACACTAGACAAGTCCACTGTGCTATCTCTATTAAAATAGAAAGATCTTATCACACTTTTGAGAATTGCATCGTTAGTCCAAAATGTTGAGACTTACAGTTTCTCCGTGAGAACAATTACTCCCTTAGGAGAGTTATTCTCATCTTTGGTAGTGATGATCGGGTCGCTAGACACTGATATTCCAGCTTGGACTAAACCCACTGAAATCTGGTACATAATTCTCTCCTCTTTATTAGACTGGTTAGCCTATTTAATAAGAGAGTGTAATGTCTTAAATCGCCATGTTAGATTGTTTTCGATCACATTTTCGAATTTGTGTCGACTCTTTGACATTGGTGTACACCCCTTAATTCCGGTTTGGATCTTTTTCGTTCTACGGTTCTTGCATTATGCTTCCTTCAAGCTTTTGCGTTTCAAACAGCCACTAAGAGAACCTTGATTGGACTTCTTGAAGTTGTATCGTTCTGGTCTCCCTTCGGAAAATGCGAAGCCACTCTTGCCAAGCATTTGGACCCCATAGTTGAAGATGTTGTCCATGTTGATTATCATCGAAGCTCTATGCTCTCCGAAGATCTATCTTCTCCTGTTTTATTTTCTACTTTGTTTACTTCTGTCGCTTTAAACCTTCCATTTGAGGACTTGGAAGATTTATTTCTCTATGTTGTATCGAAACCATTTAATCTTATGAATATCTTGATTGACAAAAAAAAAAGATGAGTATGCATACGTACATGATATATCTCGGTTTTGATGGCTTTTAACCATCGTTTTCATAAGGTTTTCGGCGTTTTCCCTGTGTTTTAGAGTCTTTTCAGGTTGGAATACGTCTAGGTGCACGAAGAGCACGGATCAAGAGCGAAAGATCAAGAACTAGCATTTTTGAAGGTCCGATTGATCGATCCAAATCGTCGTAAGGTTTTAGGATCGAATGAGGAGCTGAAGATCGACCGATCTACAATCCGATCGATCGATCCACACATGGATCGATCGATCCGATTTGCCGTAAAGTTTTAAGATCGAATGAGGAGCTGAAGATCGACCGATCGATCGATCCGATTTGCCGTAAAGTCTTAAGACCGAATGAGGAGCTGAAGATCGACCAATCTACAAGACGATCGATCGGTCCTCTCTTAACCGAGCGAGACGGACGAAAACCAAGATTTTAATGACAGACGCGTTTTTAACCTAAAAAAGCTATTTTTAGCGACTTTTCCTGTATTTTTGATGGGGCAACTTTTTCTCTACAACTTTGGGATCTCTGTAAGCTTTGGGAGAAGAAATCTCTGACTCTACATCTTTTGAGAAGATTTCTGAACCCTTTTGGATATCTTTTTATTATGAATATGAATCTCTTTTCATCTCCCTGTGTTTTCTCTGCTTCCATGTCTGAGTAGTTTCATAGTTAGGTTTTAGAGTTTCAAAGGATTTCATAAATCAATGAATTAGACATAGATAGAGATTTACCATTGTTAATTTTTACCTGTTCTTGTGCCCATTGTTTAGACTGAATTGATCACTTAGTCTCTGATTTAGGGTTTAACATATTCTCCAAAAGCTTATAGGTTTCTTGATAGAACATTAGGTGAGCGAATTGTCCTTAGCCAACGAAAGTTGATGTTAAGGCAATTCGTGAATAGATTGAACCTGCTTGTTATAATGCTTGTCTAGAATTCTAAGTTCAAACGATAGTTTAGAATTTTAGGTTGCTAGGTAAAATAATTAAGACCACGACAATGGCTTGATTAAATATTTTCGTTCGAGTTCAAGATTGGATTAATCTGTTCCCTGAATAATTGTCTGATTCGTGATTTATGATCGTCTGCGATTATTCCTGAAACCTGACGTCTTTTAATTCATAAGTTTACGAAGCTTTAATTTTACTATTTTCTTCCCAACAAAATCATTATTTCTTGTCTTACCTTCTTTTATTCTTACATATTCGTAGTGTAACCTTGGTCTCTGTGGATTCGATCTCATCTATACTATTGCTTTTATTTGTGCACTTGCAGTTTTATTTTGGCTTAAAACTCGTTGTATCAGTACACACATATGAACAAGCTCAATTTTGAGATTTAGATTCTACACCTAACTAGAAATAATCATCAACTACTTTGTAATGTATTGAGCCTCTTTAAAAATCTAATAATGGAAACATTAATATAAATAGAAGTGCACCGTATCATAGTTGAATACATCATATGTAACATACGAATATAGAAAGACCAAAACAAAGCATAGAACGAACATGCATGTAACTGTGACCTCGGGAGAACAACCCTCACGAGTCTCTCTTGTCGTGTGTATCCTCTTTGTCTTATTCTGGCACCGGAACCAGACTTGGAACGTAAACACAGCCCCAACTACGAGGGCTACCGCTATCTCCATAATGTGCCCTGTCTCAACTTGTTTTTTTATATCACCCAGTCACCCTCATCAATTTCGTAAAAGCAGGCACAAGCATAATCCTCTTCTACAACCTTATCGCACCACATAGCAATAATACAAATGGTCTTGTGGATGAAGTATATCGGAATTTTACCGTAATTATAGTGATAGGGATGAAATAACGGGAGCTCAGGGCGAGTCACATTAAAATACTTGCTCTACCCTCATCAGTCACCTTGTTTGTGACCCACACCTGGATCTCCCTTGTTTCGTCTCCAACGTGTTGATATAATAAAAAAAGTATATCTCCTCTGAAACCTGAAAAAGGCTACATCAAGACGAATATATATGCCGGGCATAATCAAACCTAAGCTCAAAGGGAAACGAACATATGGGCTTGAATGTCTCCTTGGAGAAATCAAAACTTTGGATGAAGATTTTTGAATCCCAATTAGTCATCGTTTTAGTAATCCAATACATATTTCCCTTCATAGACACATTTTTGCGCATAAGTGGATACCAATTACAAGTAGCAGGAAAGCTCTTCGGAGTTTAGACTTGAAGTCATATATTTCAAATTCCGTACATGTAAGAAGGTTAAACCTCAAAATCTTGTAGCTGTCACGGGATACATTGTCGTATCTAAAACCGTATACATCACGAGGATGGTAAGGACGCAAGGGTTCAATCCATTTGATTTGGCTCAAAACCGGATTCCAAACTGCAAGATTGTTGCAGCTTGACCTTCCATCACCACATTGGCATATATGCAATAATTCGTTGCAGTGAATAAAATAAATGATAATATTAAAAGTACCAAAACCAAACTCGGCTGGAACTGGTAAGACATAAAAGATCTAGGGTCACCGGATTGATGATTTGAATCTTATCATGATAAATTCGTATGGATCGTTTCTGGAAAAGATCCAGCTGTTTGTCGATGAATCTCTTGTCGTTGAAGAGAGCGTACCACCGTTTGCATGTCGCTTTGAATCGTATCAGAGATTCAAAAAAGAGTCCTGTAAAGTATGTCTTCTACTACCTCCAAAGGCAAACCCCTTTGACGAAGCCATGCGGGAAAAAAAGTGCCGTGTCGCCCAATACTAATTTGATTACGTTAGGGTTTTAATATAATTGGGATCTATACGTTAGGTCGGTCTCTCATATTGGGCCTTAAATATACATCCACCGATCCACCAGATCTCGATTTTTAAAAATTATATCAATTTTTAGAGGTACGTCTATCACTTAACGATATTCTTTCTGCTAGTGTACAGCCATAAGCCAATAACATCAAATCTGATTCAAACGTACATGTAGATCCCAAAAAAAGGAAAAAAGGTTCAAATTGAAAATTGAACGGAGTAGACAGCATCACGCAATAAGAAGAATTATTTAGTAAGTATAAGTATATTATTGTTAATCGATGGTTATAATTAGTAGATATATTTGATAGATGAACAAAAAAGGGGTTAACGTTTTATATAATAAAAAAGAAATGTGAGCAAGTTCCAAACATTTGATGACAAACTTTAATATGCAAGACAACATGTATATATATAATGAAACAGCAGATATATGTTTTGCATATGATTTATATATTTTGTTGCTTACAGCTTCATCAAAGCCTATCTCCAAGAAGTTGCGAATTTGAATATAAGGTCTAATTAACAGTTCATTACAGGGCAGGGAAAGCATGCACCTGATAAATCATAAGTGAGAGAAAATGTGTAAATTAAAATATCCAAACTGATAGCTAATATAAGTGCAAGTTATCTATATATATAATATGTAACAGTGTTACAGTAACACAATGTTTTTTTTATATCATCGTATATAATTAAATTAAATAAAACCGTCATAGCAATCGGTTTATTAGTGAAGTTATGAGATTGAGATTGGGACTTGGGAGGCGGGAGCCTCTAGTATAGCAAATACGGAAAATTAAATATAATAATCATAATTTAAACTAAAAGTAAAGTAAAATATAAAAGGAAAAAAGAAAAAGGGGTAAAAAGACAGCTAAGTAACATATGGCTTCTATAACAGTCTACCAGAGTCTGTTAAACCGACAAAGCACATTAGCTTAACCTTAAACTAATATCTTATTTTTGTTAATAGAATATAATTTTCTTAAAAAGGCTCTTTTTCTCAAAACAAACATGTTGTCTTGCATATTAAAGCTTGTCTTCAAATGTTTGGAACTTGCTCACATTTCTTTTTTATTATATAAAACGTTAAAAATATAATATATATATAAATATAAAACGTTAGAAATACAGGAAAAATCGCTAAATATATATATATATATATAATGGCGGATCCAGAACAAAATTTAACCCTAAGCACATAATATAAATTAATTTATGAAAAATTTAGTATTAATATAAAAATACGTTTTATGACAAAGAAAATTTTTAAAAATTATACTACCTTCTTCTATATTTTGAATTTTTTACCACTACTTCTTTGTCACTTTATCAAAAATTATCTTTCAACAAAATATACTAGACAATCGTTTAGAAACTGATCATCTATTCGGTTGCGTAAGATAGTTTTTACAATATTCAGATGCTTTACATGATATAAGACATAAAGACTTTAATTAAAATAATCAAATTTACCTATGTTTTTTTTTGGGTCAACATCTATGTGATTCTAAACGTCTTCAAATTAATGTGTTTGTATTATTTCAGTAATGATAATTATCCTCTGAATTAAAAAAAATCAAAATCGTGTTTTTCTATTCTCAAAAGAAAACTGAGAATACTTTTTTCAAAAAAAACTATTATTCAATAAAAATCAATCGTGTTTTTTACAAGATATCAAGCCACATATTTATACTTATAAGACTGTAAAAAATATGTAAATCTAACTTAAAGCAAACAAGAAAACTAACTTATAAAAAAAAAAAACTGTAAGTTTTCTATTTAAAAATAAATAAAGATAAGCTCCATCAAATATATTATAACTTATATATTTTTTAAACTATATAAATAAAGGAAAACTATTATAGTTTAAACTATTTAAACTATACGCCACTGTATATATATATATAATACTGGAAGATAGGAGCGGGCCGATTGAAAGATGAAATGGTCCATAAAAAGGTGGTAATTGCCAAACTAGAGGTGACAACAAAATTGGAAAGTCGGTCTGCTTTTATTTTTTAAGTGTTAATAATGCAACTTGTAATTATGTTGTCTACTTTGCATGTTTTGTAGCAACCAACTTGATATATCAATGATCCAAATTAAAGGAGAAAGAGAGAATAAGAGTTTCGAGAGGTTACCATTTGGCTGCTCTCCTGTTTGATTCATTATTTGGGGAAGTTAGATTTTTGTATCAAAGTAGTGAACTAATAATGTTGATGAGACTAAGTAACCCTATAATATAAAGATAGCATTAATTACTGAATACGCAGTGTCGCCTGGAAAGCTGTTTGACCAATATGCTTTGGGTCAAACAATGAACCCCAGTGGACAAGCACTTCCATCAATCCCTTCGTTAGTTTCATTTAAAAATATGTATGAGTTTAATAAAAGGTTTTCTAAAAAAAAAAAATCCTGCGCCTCGCCGATTTTTGCAATTTTACCTTTCACCTCTAGAAAATGTAATTTTACTCTCTACATCAAAAATAATACGCAATATAATCCTTATACATATTTTCTAAACGTTTTTGCAATCATATACATTAGATTTTTCAAATTCTAAACGTAGATTTGGACTCCTCGTCGTGAGGGTTTTGATTTGATATATTATTTATCAATATTTTACAAATTTGATGATAACGTATAAGAGTTATATTGCGTATTATCTTTGAGGTGAAAGGTAAAATTGCATTTTCTGAAGGTAAAAGGTAAAACTATAAAAATCGGCGAAGTGTAAGGTTTTTTGGCGGAACAACTTTTAATAAACAAACCCATTAAAAATTATTAGTATGATGCCTTTACTCGTTGCATTTAATAATTTTTGTAATAAACGAGGCAATAGACATGCATGTCATATGGAATGATGGAATCTTAGAAAATAATAAAAATACGACACAACAAATCATTTATCATTATGCAGAAAAAAAAACTCTAAATTTATAGATATGAAATATAAACGTTTATTTTATTTTCGTCACTAAACTCAAGAAATATAAAATCGCATAATTATTTAGTTGTTGATCTTAACAATGAAGAAAATATCATGTAAAATTTGCGAAATAACTATACCACCTCATCCTAAGCTAATGTACACTACATAAACAAGTATTTTCCTCTCGTCCACAAATTTATTAATTGTTTTGGATATTAAAATCTTGATTATCAAATAATCTAAACAAGTGGTATTCGTGCAATTATCCAAATTATTGGGTGTGCATAGATGTCGTATATTGAATAGTATGGCAGCCTTAATCTGTTGTCGACCAATCAAAGAAATAAATTTCGTGTCGTGAGTAAATATATATCAATAATTTCAATAAATGCTTATTACTCGTAGCTATAGAGCATTATTTATTGCGATTGAAATTTCATTTATAGGGCACACTGGCACAGTACATTTTCTGTATATAGAACTTGAAAATTGGACCGACTGTTTTTTTTGTTTTTTTTAACTAGAGGAATATTGCATGTTGAGTGGTTAGAGTAGAGAGATTTCAAAGTTTGAATCTCCAAAGATTTGAGTCGAACTGTTGATGTAAGCAAAATTACCACAGGATCTTCATGACATCAAATAATTCCCTTAGAGTACCAGTTAGTCGATTTACCACACACGCAAAAAACAAATGAATTCAGATAATTAATGTATATAGAAGTATTTATCTTATATAATATATATATATACATATATATTTATATGTAGAAGTACTTATTCTAAATAAACGAAAGAAAATTGTTAGCATTAATCCACACCTAGCTATATTAATTGTTTATAAACTAAAAATAGTTTCAAATTTTAAACTTTAGAAATAGTTTGTTAGAAATCTTGACAACACGCTTGTTAGAAATAGTTTTAAACTTTATTTTATGCTTCATATCCATAATAAGATTAGATATAACTTGAAAGTGTGAATGCCTAGAGGCGTACCTATCACCTATTTTTATTTGGATTGTGCTTTAACTGAAAAATAAATGGAGTACACAAGATCATTGAGATTATATCAGCTTTTATGCTTAAAGAATGTCTCTTATTTTATTTTTTTGAAACTACTAATATATTATTGCTTTGTTCAATCATAAACCAGTTCCAATAAGTAGAAATATTAATTCCAAACAAATTGGAAATGGTAGAAATATTTAATGCGTTCACCTAAAACACATTATAATATTAATACGACAAGAGTTTCGGAGATGTTTTGTATTTTTTGCAACTGATTTGGTCAGACCATACAGGCCAATAATCTTATCGATCTATTGATTTATAGTTTTTACTTGATATGGCATTATGGCTACTATATAGCCTACGTTGACAAGTCTGCGTGCTAAGAATCTTCTTCATTGATTCATCCTCTCTTTTTTTCTTGATATTAATAATACTATAATACGAGTTTTCTAAAAAAATAAAGAGAGATCAAATCAAGTACGAAACGAATCACAAACTCCGATTTAAGGATAATGTTTCAAACTATAAAAAATTATATCTATTTGTCAATGATTCAGATCATTATCGAAACATCAATCCAATCATCCACATATTTTTCTTTTACAAAAATGAAAAACCAAACATTACTTCTTCTATGCACATTTACATTAGTTAGAAAAATGGAAAAAACCCTCCATAGTAAAGCTTCTCATAATTCAAGCTTACCAGGGCTACAGTAAAAAAAAAAAAAATCTAAAACATTTTTTCTCTGTCATTTTCAATTTTTTCTTTTTCTAATGTTTAATTTTCACAAATTTTACCATCCATTTGATTCTGAACGGCTTTCACAGCTGCAACTCTCGCAGCCGTCGCAGCTTTATTAGCTGCAGCCACAGCTCGTACCACCTGCTCATCGACCCGTCTCTGATTCACTCCTTTCTTCGCCCTCTCTCGAGCACTCTGCAATTAATTATATACCATTAAGTATCTTTTAATCCAGACAATATTTAACATTTCCATCTAAAGCTTCATCCTTTTGGTATATAATAAAATACCTGAACCGCTTTATGAACCGGGTCGGATTCTGAAGGAAGATGGTTTACAAGATTACCATCATCCCATTCACCGGATTTAATATCACCGCTTCTGAATCTATACGTGCCATAGCCTTGTTTACGACCTTCATGCCAAGCTCCTTCGTAATAGTGACCATTAGCAAAATGGTAAACACCAAATCCATGAATCTTATCTCCAAAATACTCTCCTGCGTACTTATCTCCATTTCTACAATAACAAAAATTTCATAAATCATATAACTCAGAAATAAAAACAGAGAGAAAGAAGCTTTTGTCTTCTTGTTTTTAAAAAAAAACCTGAAATGGTAAGATCCAAGACCATGTTTGACACCAAATTTGAATTCTCCGACAAAAGAGCTTCCATCAGCACAAGTTTGAACACCAAAGCCATGGCTTTGACCATTGAACCATTCACCAGAGTAAGAATCTCCGGTGTAAAACCAGTAAACTCCATAGCCATGTCTAAGTCCTTGCTTGTACTGTCCTTTATACTTACTTCCTTTAGACCAACACTCGATTCCATAACCATCGTATCTTCCACTGATCCAATCTCCTTCATATCTTCCATTAACGAAATAATAGTAAACTCCACTTCCATTACACTTCCCTCTGTTAAATTCACCTTCGTAGAAATCACCATTACTGAAGAATTGAACTCCTTCTTTAACGACCAGTCTCGTTTCTTCTTCTTCTTCTTTGATTGGTTCCGGTTTTGAATCCCCGATGTACCATTGAACCGGTTTCGGTTTGTGTTTGGTTCGAGACCTTACGCGAATCTGTTTGATTGCGATTACGGTTTGGTTAATAACCGCCATGTTTCGCGATGCGAAGAACAGAGCAACGGCGACGAAAATCAAACCTAGTAACAGATTCTCCGACGTGAAAATCTCATCAACGAAGAATAGTAAGAAAGATGAGAGACTGAGGAAAGAGAGAGAAGCGAGTGTGAAGGCGAGACCCGGTTTAATTCGGTTAATTGACCCGAATGATTTAACCGGTTTTTTTCTCCTCTGTTTCTCTTCTTTCTCACCTGCTTCGAGATCTTGTTCATGGCGGTGGTGAGAGATTTCGTTGAAGTCATCACATTCAGTGATTGACGAAAGGCTTTGAATCGATGATCGAATCGTCGGAGATGATCTGAGTAACGACGACTGAGTCCTCGTCAGTTTCGATTGGCTCATCTCCTCGGAAAAAAAATTAGTAAAACAGAGCAAAAAATCAAAAATTTCAAAAAGCTTCGATCGAGAAGGCTCGAAGAGTCTGAATCACCACTTTCTTTCTCGATTTTTCCGGCCAAATCTTAAACGGAAATACGTTAACCACCACTGCACCACCGTGCCGAGCATCGCAAACACAAGTGATCTCTTAACTCCAGAAAAATCTTGATCTTCTTCGTCGTTTTTGTTTTCCGGAAGTTTTCACGGCGAAGCTAATAGGTAGAATACGAAGAAGAAGAAGAAGAAAGAAGCTCACTTTGCTTAAGAGAGATCGAAAGATAGAGAGAGAGAGAGAGAGAAAGTTTTCAACTTTGAAGCGGGTTTGGGATTATTATTTTAAGAGACAATAAAAAAGGAGTTAGATTCAATATTGACCGTTAGATTTTCATCTGACGGTTGATTAACGAAAGCAACGAACCGTAGCCGTTGGATCTGAGTAAGGGGAAGAAGAAGTCACGGTCTTGACGGGGAATATTAGGAGGCGGACGCTTTTTAGCTTTACTCTTGCAGGTCGGCACGTGCCGCCACACACAAATCTATTGGTCACAACTTTTTTTTTTTTTTTTTAACAACTAATATAAACTTCTTTTTTTTTCAAAATTAAATTTGAAAAAACATCTGCTTTTGGGGGAATTTTCTATATTAATATTTGAACTTCCTATAGAATATGTATAAATTCAAGTCTATATATTCATGGTAAGTATACTTTATTTTTATTAATAATAGAAAAGTGTAACCATAGACTAAAATAGAATCAACGATTCATATCGGGAAGAAGAGATAGTTGGTGAAAACTGTAAAGTATAGGTAATCTACCAATCGGACGATCGAGATGAATTACTGGATACGGAAATTAAAAAAACAAATAAAGAGAAGAAACACAAATAATGGGTTTGGATCAAATTTGTGAATAAAAACATATTTACCAAACATCCTCGCATGGTGCACTCCGCATTAGTAGGCCTCAGATATATATATACTTTAAAAAAAATTTCACATGGGACAATTTTATATTCAATACAATGCAAAATAAATTAATTCATATAATAAGATCTACATGTATACTTTAGTTTTACTACATATCTATATTTGAAAACGTTTAAGTAATCTCATTATCTTGCAAGCTGATATTTTATATTATGGTTTCTTTTCAAAATATCGAAAACGACAATCTTAAGCTAATGACATTAGATTATAAATGGTTTTTCTAGTATTTGATTAATTAAGCTAACATCGCTTTCACTGAGATCTAAAGTCTAACTTCTTCTGATGCATTCAATTACTTTTTATAACTTTCGGCTTAGAAAAGATAATCCGACAGCCAAAATATAATAATTACATCAATTTCAGTCTTTCAGAGAATATTCAACCTTTAATTAATTAATTTACTCATTTAGGATTTTTGAAGATTAAACAAAAGTCGAAAACAATGCCTACTCTTATCGCATTTAATAACGTAAACTTTATTTATTTTTTAAATTTGCTTTGCTCAATAAGAGTCTCTCCTCAAATAGAAACCGAAGAAGAACGAACACAAGTTACACAACATAAAAATAAGGTATTTTCCTAATTCAAACTTCAGACTTTTGTCTTTAGCTTCTGTTTCATCCTCTCAATTGCACCACGCAACGTCTCTTCGTCTTTACAGAACGCAAACCTAACCAAGTTCTTCCCTTCTTCTGGATTCAGATAAAAGACGCTCGTGGGGATCGCAACGACCCCAACTTCTTCAATAAGATACTCACAGAAGGCAATATCGTTATCCAATCCAAATACTGTGTGATCCGCAGTCACAAAGTAAGTCCCACTCGACGGGAACACTTTAAACCCGACTTCCTTCAAACCCTTAACAAGAATCTCCTTTTTTGCATTGTAATCTCTTTTCAGCCCTTTGAAGTAAGACTCTGGTGCCTTGAGAGCAGCAATGGCTGCCCACTGTGCTGGTGTTGATGTGGCGAATGTGAGGTAAGAGTGTGCTTGTCGAACTCCCCAAGTCAGATGAGGTGGTGCAATTGCCCAGCCGATCTTCCATCCGGTTAAAGAGAAAGTCTTTCCCAGGGAATTCATGGTCACGGTTCTTTCGTACATACCGGGAAGAGAAGCTATGGAAATGTGATCCATTTCAAACGCAAGCTTGTCGTATACTTCATCTGAGAACACAAGCACATCGTTTTCAATGCAGAGAGATGCAATGGTTTCAAGCTCCTCTCTCGTGAACATCTTCCCGGTTGGGTTGTGCGGAGTGTTCATGAGGATGGCTCGGGTCTTGTTAGTTACCGCAGCTTTGAGCTCTTCCAAAGGGATCGAGAAGTCCGGTGGGCGTAAAGTGATTCCTTTTACTTTAGCACCAGCCATAGAGAGTGTTGCTTCATAGGAATCGTAGAATGGTGCAAAGAGAATGACTTCATCTCCAGGGTTTATTAAACCCAACATAGCTGCAGCTATGGCTTCAGTGCAACCAGATGTAACAGTGACTTCTTTCTCAGGATCAACAACGAGACCTGTATCTTCACGAAACCGAGCAGCTATTGCAGAATTGAGCTCAGGAACGCCATGTCCACGCGCATACTGGTTTTTACCATCTTTAATGGCTTGGATCGCAGCTTCTTTAACAAAATCAGGACCGTCGAAATTGGGAAAGCCTTGACCTAAATTGATAGCTCCGTGTTTAACAGCCAATGTGCTCATCTGAGTGAAAATTGTAGTCTTGAACTTCTCTAATCGTTTCGCCACCTAGAAATGAAGTAAGGAAATGTTTAGAAGAACAGAGAACAGTCTTAATTGCAGCTATAAATAAATAGGAATAATGTGTAAGATTAATCGAAAGTTTGATTAATTTCATTCCCAGAAAATAGCTGCAAATGCAAATAGGTATAATGCTACTATTGCTAATATCTCATTACCAAATCCAAAATTGCAAAATTATAAAACTTTTATACATATAGAGATCAGTAACGAATGCCAATGTTTACTCTGAAATCTACAGTGTTTGATTACACTACACAAACGAGAAGAATCATTTCTTGGGTTTAACCTCATTATTAGAGTTACCAAGCTAAAAGGTGAAACTGGGGTTGATCGATAGTGTAAACTGTTAAAGGTACCATGGGACCGTACAATATGAACTAAGTGGAATCCAAATCGGACAAAATTCGAAATCATTTCGAACAGGGGAAAAAAAAAACATCAAACTGACAGAACAGCAGCTTCCAATGTTGCAAAAGCAGTGCCCAAACAAACAATAGGACCCTTCAAAATTAGATCTTTCAAGAACCAAAACACGAGAATCGAAGCATGCCTTTTTCATCATTTGAGTAATACAGATACAAACTATTTGAGATCACTAAGAAACAAAGAAGCCCACGGAAATTGAAAAGAATATTACCTGGACGGGTTTCTGAGTTTGCTGAGTCGACTCGTTCTGAGTCGAAAATGTGGTCATGGTGGCTCCGAAACGATGGATTTTCGCGTAGCTTCGTCGAGAATGAGTCGAAATTGGGATAAGAGAGGATTTGAAGGTAAATTGTCTGAGCATCACACGATTTATGTCCAGGTACATTGACTCTGCATTACCAAAAATTCGGTGTAAAGCTTTTTTAGGGTTTTTGATTTGATTCGCATGAGATTTAGGAATTTTCCTTTAGTCTAGTTGCAAAATTTGACAATTTTTGACGTCAAGTGGGCTTTTACAACACGACCATGATGATTCATGGGCCACGCCGCCTTGAAGATGACGACGCCAAGTTTTAATTTTGTGTTAACCTTTTTCTTTTATCAATCTTCTCAGAAAGATAGCAAAAGGTAACCATAAAAAAGAAAAGAAAAAAAGATATCAATTTATCTGTTTTCGTCAAAAAAAATTGTTTAACTATTTTATCAGTAAAAAAAAACTCAATTTTGTGTTGATTAGTCGCATTATATCTAACGTTAGTTAAATTTAACATTTTTGTAATAGACTGTTAAATTTGATTGACGTTGGGCAAAATTCGAGCAATTCAATTTAATGTTGGAGATTTATTTGTTTAATCTCCAAATAAATCAGTTGTGGACTTTTTTTAATCAAAATGGATAGATTGTGGATTTATTCTTTCCGAAAACTTAATTAATTAAGGATAAAGAAATGTTACCCGAGGGTACAGCCTAGTGGTAAAAGCCCACCAAAGCTGGCTTCAGCTCCACTTACTCTTTGTGGGTTAATGTAAGCCTTTTGTGTGGCCAAGTTGAAAAAGTAAAGCTTTTTTTGTGGGTTAATGTAAGCCTTTTGTGTGGCCAAGTTAGAAAAGTATAGCTTTTTTTTGTTTTGTCATCAAAAAGTATAGCTTTTAAGTTTTAAGATGAATAGCTCGTGAATTGATAAGTGTTGTATATAAATTATTAGAATTATGTACTACAGACTGTGCTACTTGTTATAGTTGAGTTGATGTATTTCATAACCAAATTTGTAAATGATATAAGAGCATCGCCATTGATATTCTCTATTTAAAAAATGAAAAAAGTAACAAAGAAAAGCGAAGAACCTTTGAGATACTACTAAGAACCTCTCTTGACATTTGTCATTTTTATATTAGTTTATTTTTAATTTTAAAATTAAAATATAACTATATAATTAAACTAAATCATAATATTAACATTTTAATGTTTAGATCCCAAATAAGATTTTAAACAATTGGAGATGCTCTAAGTAATGTATAACAGAAACTTTTAAATGCTATATATAAGTTTGGAGATTTTCGTGAGATCAAAGACAATTATTTTCTGCTGCTTTTGTAGATGCAATGATCTGTTTCATGTTTATGTTCTGCAATTCGCAATGTATACCATGTGTTCGCTGAAATGTCGATTCGCTTTGTGTAGTTTCCTATCTCGAATGTTCTACTTAGTGTGCTGTTGATTTCTATGTTTAGCTTTTAAGTTTTGATACCATTGTGCACCACAGAACATTGTTTAAGTAATATGTATTGGGACGGTATTTGCAGTTGCAATGAGTTTTGATCCGTTAGGCATGAAGTATTGTCTTAGTTTGATGCCCATTGTAAACCGAGTTTCGCTACGTTTCAAGAACAGAGAAAAATTGACAAGTTCGGTTTCCAAGTTTTTGCTTTCCTCTATCTTCCAAGTCTTATATGTGAAGTACCAAATCTTCATGACTGCAAAAATAATTGGTAAACACATTCAAGCGTGTCTTTCTTGTGAAAGTTTCTATAATCGAAAGTTTTCTTCTTTGCAGTGCACTAGGGACGTGGGTGTTCTCAGTCTAAGCGCGTTGGTTGCAATCCCGGTTGGCATAAAACGAAAGTCTCTAGCTCCACTAGTCTTTTTTGGGACAACAGGCACAATGCTTGACATCATAATTGGAGTCGGTCAGCGCAAAAGAGAGCACGCAGAACATCAAATGAAATTACAAGAAGAAGCTCAAAATGCAGCCGCCAAACAAGAATCCGAGACCGAAGATTCTCAGTCTCGATCTCTCTGACCTCAACCTTGTGCCAATATATCTTTTGGTCCTAAAACACTTTTTAATAACATGGAACAATTGCAATTAAGATTTTATGGTGTAATCTTATTGTTAGCAGAGGCTTCTTTACTCAAATGGAACATTACAAGTGAAAGCTTTTGATGATTTTGGCCAACCCAAAACTAAAACATATTGGGCAAACAAATCTATGAAAACAAAGGAAATATAAACACATTTAACACAACTTCGAATCAAACCAATGGGGATTCCAGACCGAACCAAAAACAACAGCAAGTCCCCACACTGCTCTATGTGTATCTATATCATCCAACTACGGAGCTAATCTCGTCCGACATGATTTTTTTTTCAGCAACTGTAATTTGAAAAATATACAACAGTTGCTATAATCTGCCTTTTAAGAGATATCTTTGCTCCAATCATCTACAATATGAACTCATGTAGAGTCTCGCTCCTATATCGAGCGGACCGTCATCTCCACCAACAGCGTGAAGAACCACAGGAATGGTCGAGAAAAGCTGAACAGTCAAAGGAAAAACCACAGGGGCAACCTCGTCTTTTGTCACAGCCTCTGATGACTCAGTGTCATGGACAGACAATGCACTGCATTTTGCAACACATACGTCACAAGGACTCACAACATATGCAACTTCCTTCAAGGGCTTAAAATAGCCTCTTCCACCTGTCTTGAAATAGAGTTTATCAAGGATTAACGTTGATGTTGCCTCTAGCCAGTCTGCACACAAGCCTTCGATTTGGTCATAGTATATTCTTCGTTCAATCTGTGACAGCATCAACAACGATAAGTATTAAGCAGATTGTAAACAGGGATTTAGATAATTTAATAGATGGTAAATGAATCAGTAGAGACATACCCCGAGCTTGCTAATGTAAACAGTCATAAATCTTGATCCCAAGTTCATTACTCTAGCTTCGCACGGAAAAATCTGCAGGGAAAGGAAATAAATGAGATTTCTTAACCACCATAAACAAAGCAGCTGAATGATGCAAGTTTCGAATTTACTTGCCTCTTTTTTCTTCAGCACAAACCAAGTGTAGAGCTTATCACATGCATCTCTGACTTTTCGAGAAGCCAGCTTCCTGTCATTGCAATAAGCAGCAACATCAGAGAGTATTTCAGTGGAGGGAACACCATGTTTCAAAGCAGCGACCGATAATGCTTCCTTGCCCTCCATCGATTCAGCAGCATCATTATTGAAATGAATGCCAGTGAAACAGCTTCTCACTTCATCAATTGATGTTTGCTTCTGCTCTGAGTACAACTCCTCAGCCTCAAGAGCAGCAGCTATCGCACGGTGGACGACTATGTCTGCGTACCGTCGAAGAGGAGATGTGAAGTGAGTATAGAGAGGAACAGCTAGTGCATAGTGTCCCCACTCAGCAACACTGTCCTTCAAATTTCCAGTGCAGAAGTAAGATGCTAATTGCATAGGTTTTATAGCATAATTGTTGAGAATATCTACAAAAACTGAGTCATCCTTGAGGTCTCCCGTAATTTTCTCCAGTGACTCCTGGAGTTGGCCAGAAGAAGAAATGTCCAAATCCATACCATGCTTTGAACAAAAGCCTTCAAATTCTTTGAGCTTGCGTGTATTTGGTTCTGGATGCCTCCGGAGCAATGCACTATCAGGGTAAGCTCGAGAAATAACCTCAGCCGCTGTCATATTTGCTAAGAGCATAAACTCCTCAACAAGAAAATTTGAACCCTTTCTCGAACACATCACAAAATCATACGGAACTCCATGTTCATCAAATAGGAAAACAGGCTTCGAATTCTCCAGCTGCAAAGCCCCATTTCTAAATCTTTTTTGCCTTAAAGTGGTGGAAATCTCACTAAGCTGTTTGACAGATCGAATTACATCACTCCACTCGAAAGATCCATGCAACACAGGCAAGCCATTTTCTGCAACATCACTTTTCCCATCTATAATGTCTTGAGCATGATCATATGAAAGCTTGCAGCACGACCGTATAACAGTACGACCAATCCAGCGATGTATAACATCCCCTCCTCTATTTAAATCCCAGAAGATAGAAAATGCAAGTCTATCAGCTCCTGGATTAAGTGAGCCCAAGTTCTCTGACAGTAATGGAGGCAACATTGGTACTTTTCTCTGCAGCAAGTAAACACTTGTCGACCTAAACTGAGCTTCTGTGTCAAGAGCAGTCTCTGGTAAAACAAAGTAGGAGACATCAGCAATGTGAACACCGACTCTAAAAAACCCGCCGGGTAAACTTTGCACTGATAGAGCATCATCGAGATCTGTAGCCGTCGAGGGGTCGATGGTTAATACACACAGGTCTCTCAGATCTTTTCTACGTTGAACCTCTTCTTCTGGTACTTCCCAAGGAACACGTGGAAGACAAGAAAGCAAGCCAGGAGAAAATTCAGAATCGCAAACCAAGTTCTGATATAATATCGCCTTGATCTGAGGCTCCAATTCACTGCCTCGGCCAAAGAGATGTGTAATTTGGGCTACAGGAAATGGACTCCCTTCGCCCCAATCCACGATTTGGGCAGCAACCAGCTCTGCCTCGAGAGTTGGATCAATATTCTCGAGTCTTGCTCTAATGCTTCCAGGTAAGAAATGGAAGGGAACAATCAATTTAGGAAACCTAGGGTCTGCAGGCATCAGTTGGACGTATTCATCATCAGAAAGAGACAAAGGAGACTTGCACCTTTTTGCATCACCTTCCTTGTAATGACTCCATCCCTTGACATCAAGCAAACCAACGATAGAATCCCTTACAAGTGATTTTTCAACAACAGCAACTACTTGTCCAGTTGGTCGTTTGTGGGGGAAGGAACTAAGTATGCTGCATAGCTTCTCAACTGCACTGCAATTTCCTTTCTGCTCACTAGAAGAACCCAAATATGAATCCAGTAATAGAGTAGAACTGCGACTAACACAGTTCTTAGCTCCTTGTCCTATAACTGAAGATTTTGTCGAGAACCCATCTTCAGAACCTTCCACCACATCAACAGCTTTCTTTTGTCGAGCATTTTTGCCATCTTTCTCTGGGGGACTGTTCGTTACTTCAGGCTTAGCAACACTTTCCGTAACAAATCCTTTCATCTTCGGCCACAGTGAGAGCGGATCCAATTTAATGCCAACAATATCTCCTTCTACCTACATAAAGAAACACAAATTTGAACTTGAAAAACCAACCAATGAAGTAAATTAAAATCTTCCCAACATGAGCCAAAAGATCATAGATGGATTGCAGAAAAAACACAAGTAAGGAAGTTTAGTGCACAGAATAAACCAAACTTACTGCTCTATTTTGGCCAACATTTCCATTGATTAGAATATCTGTAGGGACTCCATCGATCTTACAGTAAGCCTTCAAAGAAAAGAAAAAAAACACAGATACAAAATGAACAGAAGAAACCAACGGTTTAGAAACTTAAAGCTCTTGGAAAATCAGATGTGGCTTCTGACCTCATTGCGGTTATGAGCATTCACCCGAAATAGTGCTTTAAAAGCTTCACCCTTCTGATACAATGCATAAAAGTAAGCAACGAGGTCCAGAAGATATAACTTGAATGTTTTTTTTTAAGAAAACATGAGAAAAAATAAAGAGAACATCTCAAACAAACCTCTAAAGCTTCGTTCAAAGCATCGAGAGACCAGTGTGATGAGAAAATCTTTCGCTGTGAGGAACCTTCAATTTGCTGGAACAAGTCCCCATCCATCCTAGGAGACTGCTCACAAGCCCTAGGATCAGGGCACGACTTCGATAACAATTGCTTACTAACTTCAGGAGAAGGAAGCGGCGGACTTACAAAGCTCCCGGGATAACCAGTTTCTGCTCGCCCCTCAAAAAGCAAAGGCGGCAGAGAATTGAAAGCAATATTAGACGCTCTCATATCTCCAAGTTGATTGGAATTATCCGATCTCTGCTGCTTCGACGAAGAAGCAGAATCTTTTGCTTTACTCCTACTACTATTTCTACCATCTGACGACTCCACTTGTGTATCTTCTATAGGTACTGTTCCAAGACATTAAAGTTGTAACTTGTAAAGTAAAGGCAACAAACATTTTTCTTAATTCTCAATTTAGCAAGTTACATTGTGAGGGTACTAAAAAAGCAACTAACATTCCTTACATTCAAACTAAAAACTGGGTTTAAGTCTTAGCAAAAAACACCTTTATTAACATGTCTCAGTTCTCGAATTACGAATAATTAGCCTAAGATGAAACAAATGGAGAAAGAGGAATCAAAGCAAAATCCAAGAAACATATCAACTTTAAACCCTAATTATCAAGAAAACCCCAGAGCTATCAAAGAAGCATACATCATACGAAATCAATTCGCAAACAAAAACCCTAAAAAAGAAATGATTTTTAACCTGAGCTGTTCTTAGATCGACGAATATGTTTGTTTGGCCTGATCTTCTTCTTCTTGTGACCGTTTTCGATTCTTTCAACTGATTGTTCCGCCGAAGCACTCTTCATTGCTTACAGTATAAACTCTTAACGAGCTCCAACGATTTTTCTAAGTAGAAAAACTATCTAAAGAAAAAAAAATAAAAAAAGCTAGAATCTTCCGATCAGATAAAAAAAAAGAAACGGAAGAAGAAAAGCAATTGAAATTCAAAAAAAAATAAAAAATAATGAGAGTAAAAATAAATCGCGAGTTCGCGACGATTATACGAAGAAGAAAACAAGATCTTGGATCTTATCAGAGGAACAAGAAGATGAAAAAAATAAAAATTTGTTGGTGAAGAAAGATAACGACGTTATGATTGGTCGGCGCAATCCGCCGACTATGTTTTTCCTTTTCCTTTTCTTTAAAAAATATTTTTCTTTTTCTCTTCGCTTTATTTTATTTTATGTTATTTTATATTGAGCTTGAGTCGGTTGCTTCATCGTATAACACGTGTAACTGAGAACTTCATCGGACGGCTAATGAGCTACGCTCTTTTTTTTTTCCATTCACTTCCATTATTGTTTTAGTTTTAGCATATTTACCCACAAGGTATCTCTAAATTACTTTTAGACCCCTTATCAGTTCTCAGTGGGCATACAGACGATCAGTAGATATATATTTATTTGTTCACTTTGTGTGATTAGGAAACAGGAATATTGAAGATATAATAATTAATATACTAAAATATATTTCGTATTATAGCAAGAACAAATTACAATTACAGAAAATATTTAAAAAATTATAAAATTAGGATATTAAAAAATTATAATTTTTTTAAAACTTTATAAAAATTATAAGATCAATTTTTATAATATTGAATATTTGTTAGCACCTAAAAACATAATTAAATCGATTTAAATTCTTCCTTAAAATCTTCTAAAAAATCGAAATCTATATCAAATCTCTTATTAAATTAAATTAAAACCAATATTTAATTTAATTTAATTAGTGTGTTTAATTAAATCAACAAAATCTTCAAAAAATATATTTTTAACTTTTTCAAAAAGATTAAAAGAAATAAATTATTAAAACAAAAATTATAAATAATTAATTTAATATTTAATTAAATGATCACATAATAATTAATTGACTAAAATATCCTTAATGAGAGATTTTAATTGGTTCTTAGATGTAATGGTAATGTGATGTAATTATTAATATTTTGAAAGATTTATTTATAAATGTACTCCCAAATAATATATAGGGAATACACTAGGTGACGCGGGATAAGATGTTTATGATAGTTTTTATAAAATTCATAAATTAAAGAAACATTTATAAATATTTTAATACTATATTATTGTATAAATAATTAAAATTTAAAATTTGTTGAACAAAAAAAAAAATTAAAGTTTTTACATATTTATGTTCTAATTAATTATTTAGAAAACAATAAAATCAGCTATAATTTTATGAAATATTTACTTACTCGATTTAATCAAATTTAGGAAATAATAAATCAACTATAATTTTATGGAATATTTACTTATTCGATTTTTTATAAATAAATAAAACTAATTTAGGTAAGATTATAATGTTTAAAATAAATACAATTTATATATGATTGATCTAATGACATATTATGTAATTAGTCTAGTAATTAATTTTCAATAAAATATATTTTCTGAGAATCACTCTGACGACGATACGTAAGAATGACATTGATGTAATATTTCATGTAAACATAAGGTTATTTTGTTAAAATGATTCTTAATTAATATATAGGAGATGTTTATGCTATAGGTTCACTGTAATTTCGGTTAGAGATTTGATTTATTTCTAATTTTTCGGTTAAGAATACCAAAAATGTTTATGTTTTCCTGCATAATTCAGCAAACATTGGCAGTGCCAAAAACGAAACAAAATCATCAATATTACGTCCATAGCAAAACACACTCAACATAGGATGCAAACCAGTAATAGTGTGCCACAATTAAAGAAAATAATAGATATGTGTATTAGTAATGATGTTAAACACTTAAACTCATTAACTAGGGCTAATTAGTTTTTGCACCATATCTTGCAGAAAATTGATTTCACAATCCCACCACCGTTTCGACTTTTAGGAATGACATAAGTAAGATTTGAAAGCAGGTCGGTTACATGCAATACTTGTGACATGCTTTCTCGCACACAGTCACATTATTAGCCTCGGGCATGCATTTTTTCGGAATACAAGTCTCGATGCAACTCTTTAATTCTTCAGGACTGATTCCTAAACCATAGTTTTTGCTGTTGACGCACCATGTCATGTTCATCACCATAGCCAACATTAGCAATTGATATTATCACTCTTCCGTTTGCTGCCATTTTCTTGTTTGGAATATTGATTTTTTTACCAAAATTTGTGTTCGATTTGTAGTCATTTGTATTGGTAATTTTTTCGAGAGATTATGTACAATTGTGGTATCTATTTTTAAGTTTTTTTTGTTTTAACTAGTTTGTTATGAAATATATCTTTTTGTGTGACAAATAATGAGCACAACTATTTTGTTGTTTTATAATTCCAGAATAAAATTGTCACTAACTTCTATTTTAATCAACTGTCAATAACTTATAGCTGTGATTTGTAAACAAAAATAGTTTGCTGTTTTGCCTTAAATTTGCAGTGGTTTTATTTAATATATTTTTAACTTTTTTGTTATAATTTGAGTTCATAAATTAAGCTATGCATGTTTTTTCGAAGTCTGAGTTTGTCTTCAATCGGATTGTACTGTAATCGATAACGTTGCAATATAGCACCGTTCCATTGCTTTTTTTGTTAACGTAAAAAAACTATGGATTAACGAATAACAAGAAGATGACTAAAAGATGCAATGGAATGGAGAGATTTGGTTTCTTACATTGATGATGTGGGAACTGCGACTGATGTTAAGAATATTAGTCTTAATTGTTTTATATGTTGTGATAGAGTTACAAAATCAAGTAGTGATTGATGGAATTGTTTAGTTGCTCTAGTTTATATAACAAGATAGTTTTCTCTATTTTAGAAAATGGTTTTACTGTTTTGTACTTGTTTTATTTTGTTTCTATATTGTTTTTGCTTTTGGGATATTAAGTGATTAGTTATACCAAACTTCAGCTATTTATTCGTGCTTTATTACTATTTAAGTGAACAAGGAACTTATTGTACCAAAAAAGACACAAAAAAAATAAATGAAAAAGGAGCTTTTCGTCTTCTTCGGAAAGATGTGTTTAGTGTTTTACCTTTTACGAGAAGAGAAATTATCGTGATAGGATGAAATTAGACCCCTTAACGAAATTTAGGGGGTGTTATTGGTTTAGTGATTTAAGTAGAATCTTAATGATTATGATAATTGTAGAATTTAAGGAATTGTTAGAGAGTTTATATAATTTTCTCATATTCTCAGAGATTTTCATAGTATTTAGAAAAACATAACTTTGAGAATCTCACTTTAACATCTATTATTTTGAAAATTTTTAAAAGTTGTTTCACATGAACAAAAAATTTTAAAATCAATAAACCAATAACACTAAACTTTAATATAATCTGAAAGTTGGTTAAAATCTTTTTAATCCAATAACGGATAAGTTTTAATAACTTTTTAAAATCATCAATTCAATAACGCATGACTTTTAATGTCTCAAAACAATTTTTATAAATCATAAACCAATAACATAAAATTTTAATAGAGTTTTTAAAAGTTAAGATTGAATAACATTAAACTTCTTAAAACTTATAACTCTTTAAAAATCACTAAACCAATAACACCCCCTTAGAATTTGATTTTGAAATGGACCCAAATTAATGCGTGTTTTATTTTTCACAAAAACCCGGAACATACGTAACAGGCCGAACCTAGCTAGGCCCATGCTTGATATTTGGAATTTCCATTCCAAACGACCTATATGTACCCCTGTCAATTTAGGCAAAAGCCCGCGGGCCCCACCCCATTAATCCGCTGCAGGGCGGGTGCGGATCAAAAATTTAGAAACAGCAAAAATACGGGTCGTGCAGAGCGGGGTTTGTTTTGTTGCGGGTTATGCGGGTGGGCCCCGCGGGCTTGCGGGTCCCCGCATAAAGGACTAAACCGGACAATTTTAAGACCGGTTTACGGATTATGCGGGTTTTTTGCGGATTTTTTGCTGGTTTTTGCGGGTTTTTTGCGAATTTTTACGGATTTTTTTATATATTGCGGGGTTTTGGGGGTTTTACGGATTGCTGGTTTTTATTTTGAAATTTGCGGGTTGCCCGCATGGCCCGCAGGCTTATGCAGGGCGGTCGCGGGCGTTGAAATTTTTTTTTATGCTTATACGGGGCGGGTGCGGGCCATTCAAATTTAGAGAAATTTTTGTGCGGGGCGGATCCGGCCCGCTTGACAGGCCTACCTATATGCATGGAAAAAAGTGTATTATACACATTATGTGACAATTTTGTTTCAAATAATGTATAAAATATTGTACCAACTTTTGAACACATACATATCTTTAAATTCTTGAATATAATTTGACGATGCAAGTTGTCAAATTAATTCAATTAGTTTCTTTATTAGACCATCTATTTTTATTAGACCATCTATTCAATTAAGCTATTATCACCTATATATTATTTGGAGAATACATTTATAAATAAATATTAAAAAGTGTTAATATTCACATCACATTGCCATTACTTCAAAGAACAAATTTTAAATTTTTATTAAGGATATTTTAGTCATTAATTAGTTATTATGTGATAATTTTCGTTTTAATTAATTGATTTTTTTAAATTTTTTTTGAAAAGTAGTTAAAAATAGATTTTATGAAGATTTTGTTGATTTAATTAAACACACTAATTAAATTAAATATTTATTTAATTTTCCAAAAATAAGAGATTTTTATATAGATTCTGATATTTTTTGAAAAATTTAAGGAAAAATTTATGTAGAAGAAGTTTTTTTTACTTTTTTCTACATTATAATTTTTGTTTTAATTAATTATTTTTTAAAAAAGTAGTTAAAAAAATATTTTTTCACCTTTTTCTAGATTATAATTTCATTTTAATTAATTAATTTATCTTACATTTTTTGAAAAGTAGTTAAATATATATTGTTTACTTTTTTATAGATTATAATTTTTGTTTTAATTAATTAGTTTTTTAAAAAAATTTTGAAAAATAGTTAAAGGTAGATTTTATGAAGATTTTGTTGATTTAATTAAACACACTAAATAAATTAAATTAAATGTTGATTTAATTTTCTAAAAATAATAGATTTTATGTAGATTCTGATTTTTTTAATGATCGTGTATTAAGAAAGACCATATCTCAAAATTTTAAATGTTGATCTCAAAAACATTTTTTAATGTTGTTTAATATAATGTAATATTATGATATTATGATAAATATTAATGTTTATTTGTGTATATATTTTCAGGTTAACAAAATTCAACCAAAAATTAAGAAAGAGAATATTTCAAAATTTCAAAGATTTGTGAAAAAAGGAGAATGGAAGATTATCGAATGATTTAGAGTTATTAATATTTTTATCTTTATGTTTAGTTTCTGGATTACTTTTAAAATATCAATTTAATATGTTTATATATGAAAACTCTAACTCGTGCATAAGCACGAGATAAATTCTAGTATATATTAAAAAAAAAAAAAAAGAGGTAAATGATAAGAAATGTGAACGACATTTGGTCAGGATGGCAACTACAAGCAGACGCAGCATGTGGATGATGAAGATCGATACCTTACAGTCATTTCGAGACAAATGTGTATCGAACAAGACTTACAAGAGAAAAGGACGATACGTAGTGTACATGTATACATATTCAAAGCACAAGCTTACAATTCTTCATGCATATTAATGAGAAACCCTCCAACGCATATACTTACAAATCTGTCATGTATGTACCCATCCTTGTTTTTGTTTTTTTTTTGTTTTTTTGTGTTTTAGAAATCTACTTTTATATAAGTTGCTACTTGCTAGTGTGTGGTTCGAATAACTGAAGTGTTGTTACTCTAGAAATAGTACTCGTGATAAATGTATAGAATTCTTATGGCTTTCTAGTTATTACAAAATATTTCTGTTGGAAAATGGGATATATGTTAAATCTTACGATTACTGATTAAAATTTAGCCTGTTTCAATCATTGTGGATGTTTTTAAATTACGAAAATATTTGTTATTCCATATATTCGGAGATTAATTTGGAGTTCGGTCCATGAACTCCGAGTATCCGATCATAACAAAATATAAAAAAATGTTTATATTTAGATTTTAAATATAAGAACAATCAGTTGTTTAAAATTTGATAATAGAAACTGGTGATGCCGCTGGAAAAAAAAAAAACGAAAGCCGTCTGAATTTTGCCATGTGAATTGTAGCTTTATCTCTGAAATTAAGGGGATGGAAAATAAAAAAGGTGAAGATGTCGAAGATGATTTTTCTTCCAAGACCCCACGCACGTGCGAGCCTTATCCACACGCTTTTTTGTTATTCTCTTTCTCACTTTCTTTGCTTACTTGCAGAAAATTCAGTTCGCTAATAGATTTTCATCCTCTCTTTCGCAATCGAACACGAAGGCTGAGCACATCGTGAGAACGTGTTCATCTTGTTTTTTATTGTCCTGTCGTATTCTCGTAACTTTCTAGAAATTGATCGAAGACTGTTTTTTCTTTGAATTTATTGTAAATCAAATTTAGTTGTCTATTGATGATTTAAAGTTTGATCTTGTCGGATTTTTTTCTTTCTATTGAATAAATAATACATGTGCTAAGTATACAACTCTTATTAAATCTTAACACGTTTGCTTTTTTGAAATGTATCGCAATCTTGATATTGGAAGTTCATGTTCCAAACCAAAACATAACTATGAAATTTAGAGTTATGTACGTTAATAGAAACACATGAAAATATGTCATTAAGACCTTAACTTTAAATTTTGTAGGATATAGTATTTTGACCCAAAAAAATGTAGGATATAGTATTAGTCAATGAAACAGTAGTGTTTACATATTTTTTTTCTATTATAGTTATTAAACCTAAAGTGAATAGTATATATATTTTTTAAAAAGACCACTTTTTAATTAAAGGAATATCACCGAAATTTTTAAACCACATTTTTAATTGTTTTTGTTTCCAAAATCTGCTCAGATTCGTCCTTTTCCAAGTAAACTTCTTCTTTTGTATTATCTTACTGCAACGCACTGAAATTAGGTTAAAAATATATTCAAGGATAGATTATGATAACATTTTTGTATCATTTCGTTTTGGCCATATTGTTTTTGTATTATTTTGTCTATTTCTTTAGCAGGTAAAGAAAATGGCAGAATAGTAGTGACCCAACTTCCCATGAGATTGATTGGAGCATGGAAGTTAGAAAGCAAGTCAAAAAGCAGTTTTGTTAGATTGGGAAATCCATAAAAGCGCTTATAAATGTTTGTTAGGAAATAACTTTTGACACTCAGAATCCTGAATTTTTCAAATAAGCATTTTTTTTTAATCATAACTTATTTAGTGCAATCATTTTTTGCTAATAAGGCTAGTTGACAGTAGCTGTTCGGGCAATAAAATGATTTACTTATATGAGTAATGTTTAAATGTTTTTTCATACAAATTTTCAAAGTGTTTAATATAATTAAAAAATTTTCCATTATTTTCGGAATGACATCAACATGACGGAATAAAATATTTAGTATATAAATAGAATACTTTATTTTTGATATATCAACTCAAAATATTAGTGTTGATTAAAAGAATTTAGTTTCTTTTTTGGATAGTACCTTGTAATAAAAAGTGGTAAGTCAAATGTCACACCATCTCGCAAAATCAACCCAAATGTCAGGTCTCGTGTAAACCAGATAGTGAGTTTGTTCCTACTTAATTATTGCAGATGGTTCACTTTTTGTTGTGTAACTTATACCTTAAATTACATCCTAAGAAATAAACAGTTATAGTATTTCGAGAATAAACATATCATATCACTAGCATCTATGCTAAACGTTTCCGCAATGTCAATCACTCATTTATTACTCTTCAGTTTTTGTAACCGGTTACATTGAATCAATTGGTGATTTGAGAATTTAACTGGATTGTGAAGGCCAGTCAATGGCTGCTTGTAAAAAAAGGCTGCCTAAGTCGTAACACACTGTCACACTGACACCCGCCTGCCATAAGCCTTTGCCTCCTATATTAAAATTGAAAATAAAAAATGAATTCGCCTTTCATTTCCTTTTTTGATGTGATGCTTATTTGCCCATCATGATTCATTTCACGATCACTCACATTCAGAAATAAAATATTAAATGTTTAGAATCGAGATCTATACTTGATTGCTTCAAAGATACAATATGTATGCACAACAGCACAAGGTTACTATAATTTTAAATCATGCATTTCCATAACATCATTTCAACGGACCGATTGCAGAATTTATCCTTAATAGTTTGATCAAAACCTCAATGCTCATCAAATGACGAATGAATTTAATCTCCTCATCTTATAAAGAAAATTAAGGGAAATTTCGAGTTTTTCTTTCTTTCTCAAGTAATACAAAATAAAGAGATCACACATAAACACACAGAAAAAAGTACATGATCTATAGAAGAACAATAACTAATAATAGGGTTGGCCTAAGATAGCCATCACACCTTAACTAAGGAAAAAAACCCCAATTTTACCAAATACAACTCACCATAACAAATTACCAAACCCGAAGTAAAAGATTATTGTCGTCAAACAATTACAAAGAGATGTGCTTTTTAATCAATTCTAAAAAAATGATATAATAACTTATATATTCGACCTTGGAAAATAAAATTCCCCTCAGATGAAACCCTCTTTCTAGAAGGTCTTGAAATATTATGGCTTGTGAGGAGGGCATTGGTAGCATTTGGTAAAGAGACCAAAAGTGTCAATCTGGCGAACAAAATTGACCATACTTGCCCATCCTCCGAACCCGAATCCAACTACGAATACCCAAACCACCACGAATATGTTTATGCAGTAAGTCCCCATCCATCCTCCCACCACTCTCGGCGGCCTCTCCACCGCATTCTATTCACGATATATCAAAGTTAACAAAAAATTAGATTGACCAAAATATTGTTTTAACATTTTTTAACATAAACTTTAAAACTATCTAATAAATGTTAATATAGTGTAGTTAAAAATAAAATACACATTTTATATTTTTGTAACCTTATACTAAAATTTTAGCAAGCTTTTTATGAAACAAATATATTTTTAAAATGACATATTTTGGAAGACGGAAAAATATCTAACCTCTCTGGAAGGAGCAGGAGCAAAAGTAAGCATATGAGCCAATGCTGGGATGATGTAGACAGTGAAACTAACTAACAGAGATCCGACAGCGGAATTGATTGGTCCGAAAAAGGGAAAGATAATCGCTAAGAACCATATGGGTACAACCACAGGTAATCTAGCCATGGCTCTTTTGAACGTGCTCTTCGTCTCGTGCACACCTATCAATTTCTCCCACACAAAATATAACGGTGTAGATGCGAATCCGAACGTTATGAACTGATGAATGAGCATGAGGATCACCGCCGTGTCTCTGAAACCAGACTTAGGGAGGAGAGAAAGTGCATTGGAATGAGTTAGCAACTGATCGCCAAACGCCCAATAAACCGCAGACGCGGATGGTAGCGTTAGCGTTAGTACATATATAGTCGCTAGTAGATATATCGCCTTGAACTTTTGCGGTTTCCACATCGCGTGCATTATCTCCCTATGACATTATTTAGTATATATAATTAATAAAACATCAGCAATTTCTGGTTTTATGAAAGAAAAAAAGTGCTTACACAGTGACGGCGTGGCCACCGAAGGTGTAGAGAATGTTGGTGGCTCCGGTGAAGTAAAGCACCATTGTGGTTGGACCCGAGTGTTTCACATCCTCAGCCTTTTTTTATTTAAAAAGTTAGATTAAATAACAGTAACCAAGACTATACATATATTATAGAAACTATACAAGATTTTAAAATTCAGTTGACCTGGCCGTGAAGGAGAGAAGCAATGGTGAGATACCAAGAAGTGTAAGTGGTCATAGCGAGTCCGAGGAATGACCAAATTCTATAATTGTGGAACGAAGGAATAAAAACAGTTGTTGCACAACACGCCCCAAATATGTATGTCCATGTCCTCTTGTCCAATTTGTCATTAATATAATATATATTGCTGCAAAACCATTATTATATATTAATAAAATTCCCAATATGGAAAAAAAAAGAAAACATATAAAAAAGAAAATGGAATTGAAATATTAATTTACCTGGCACAAGCAATGAGTTGAATAACGGATCCAAAGAGAAGAAAAGTGCAATTAAAGATCAATCCAATGTTCCTCCAATGTTTACCCAACAATCCATCTAGCACCTCAAACCACTTTATAAAAAAAAACAAAACAAAAAGTTAAAATTCAATAATATCATAATTAACAAAACATTAATTATAAATAGTCACAAGAACTGAATTAGAGGTGGAATAAAACCTGAATAACGTGATTACGGAAATCGAATTTTTCTCGTTCTTTACGAGTTCGATACTCTACGTAAAGAACACTAATGAGATAAGCTGTCCAACTTCCCATTAATCCATAAAAGAGTTGAAACAAAATTCCCGACATCATCCCAAGTTGTGAGAACGAGTACGGTAAAGTCAACAGAACTTGTGCCACCTGCCATTAATATCACATTTTAGAGACGAGGATACATACATGTAATATATAAGACTATATATGTATATATGTGTGTAAGTATGTACCTGATTTGAAGCACAGCTAAACCAAGCATCGTAGACAGAACCTCCATGCCAGAAGAAGTTCGAGAGCTTTGTTTTAGCTGAAGATTTATTATTACCACTTATGTTTTCTTCTTCTCTCTCCATTTCTAAGTAATTTCCTGCGACTACTGTCTCTATTTTCTCTGCCGCCATTTTTTCTCTTCTTCTCTCAGTTTCTTTAGCTTCTTTACTTCCACCCTTTAAATAGATTAATGAAGATGACCATTTTTATATATTTATTGTTTTATGGGTTTCTTTTTTTCTCTTGGGGCAATTATTGAGTAACGAGTGTCGGGGACGAAGCCTTTGGTCACAGCTGAAGAGGACATTGGTTTAATTATTGGTAGGTGACGGAGTTATATCACCTACTTGTGAGTGTTACTGTTTTCGGCGAGCGTGGATTGTTTTTTTAATGGGCTTGATTTGTCGTTGGGCTTATGGGCCATATTTCTGGAGCATTACACGAGCGGGTAGGCCCCGTTTTAGATTGTTAATTATATTTTGACCCCGATAATATGCAAAGAAAGAGGGTACACTAATCATAGATTTTAAAGTTTAAAGTAAAGAGTGAGAGTAGACTACTTGTAAATTGATAATAGAAGTGACGACAATGATGTTTTTTTTTTTTTTTTTTTTGAGAAAAGGTTAAAACTACTATTATCATTAACAATTATTTGAATCATGATGATTGTAACAACTAGAACAATGAATAAAACATATTGGTCCTTTTTTCGTCCTTTTTGCGTAAGGATGATAACGATTTTAAATGTATAATAATCAATTATATTTCTAAGTTTGTATGTTTTGTCCGATTATATTACATAGCTGTTAATTGGAACTTGAAATTACATAAATTTATGCCCTTGTCTACCATAATGCACCACACATATCCAAAGTCCAAAAGCTTGATTTCGAAGTAGAAAAAGTTGGTTAAAAGACAGGAAGAAATAGTGATTTGTGAGGTAATCGAGGTTTGGCGATGGATCCAATGGAAAGAATGATGGCTAATCAGGTGGGATTAGTGCTTAACATAATTATCACACGTGTCTAGCTGTCTTAGCCTTATTTTAATCTCACTATCTCCAATTTCTTTTAAAATTTCTCCTTTTCTATCCCCTAGCTTTTGACAATTGGATCGAATTATTAATGAGACGGAATCATAAATTTAGATCTTTATAGCTTTTTAAACCGGCCAATATGTATGGCAGCGGAAAGAAAACTGCTCACCATTTACGTAAAATATACATATCAAACTTTTTTTCGGTGATATATATATATATATATAATTTACTTTTACTGTACCTATACGCTATTGTGTTATCTTTAATCAAACAAAAACAATTAATATTGCCATCCCCAAAATAGAGCAAAGATTTCAGATATCATCAGTGATAATGTTGGAGAAAAATGAAGTGACTGATATTTTAAATATCCAGAAATCAGGGATTAAATTCATACTGATGAGATTTGTTAGGAGCTTATCTTCATTATATAATATGCTTACGAGAAAAACATAAACACTACAAAGTCTTTAACAGCGTGACGAAAAGAAAGATTGACACAAATAAGTCTTTAATAGTGTGACGGAAAGAGAGATTGACAAAAATTTATTCAAAAAGCAAACTGCAAGAATGGGCCAAAGAATGACCCATCTGAGTTTGAACTCAATGAGCCATATGACCCATCAAGTAGGCCTAATTATATTCTTTAGTGAATTGACACACATGACAAGGGAAGGCTAACAATAATTAACATAATCAAGATAACATCCAGAATGATTAAGATAATTATCCAAATTTGCAAGAACAATACAAGAAATAACTAGACGGATAAAATGCCACATATGACATATATATAAATAAATATATTCTCGTTAATATTTTAAGTATATATATTATATCTATGTTTATATTAATAATATAATTATACATTTATGGTTCTTATCTGTTTACCGTATATTAATAAGTAAATATTATGAGTATAAATATATAAAAGTACATCCCAACCTTTTGAACTTGACTACCTTAACCAAAACAGCATTCCAAAGAATACTTGCAAGAAGTATCAGGAAAGGAATAACACTAACTAACTCTTTCCTAGATTCCAAAACAAGGAATCTTATTGGAAAATAGTAAATAAGTACAGATAGTAACTTGGTTTGCGTTTTAGACTATACTTAAAACGATTATTACAACTTGATATATCGACTCTCCATGCAAGTTATTCTCTTTTTTTTCACCCTTAAAAAAGGCAATCTCACTTCAATAATTCTTCGTAAACCGAACAATACTTACCCGGACCCAAAAAATATAGGGATAATTTGATCGTTAAATATTTTCCAGTAACGATGCCAACTCGTTTCGGTTTGTCACCAAGGATATTGTTACTCTTTCTCACGATATTATCGGGTAACTAATTCAAACATTATAGTATTTTAGACCGTCAACGTTTCTCCTTGTCTAGATATTTATTATGGTAATTTGGATAACAATTAGAACTAGTGTGAATTATTCCACAGGAACAAAATGGTCTGAATCAGCTCGAGTATTCACGATCGTGAACTCATGTGACCAAAAGATCTGGCCGGCCATAACTCCCGGAGAAAACTTCAACGGCGGAGGATTCGAGCTCAAACCGGGCCAATCCATCGTATTCACCGCACCAGTAAGCTGGTCAGGCAGAATTTGGGGACGAACCGGCTGCAAATTCGATTCAACCGGAACCGGAACCTGCGAAACCGGTTCATGCGGCTCAACTCTAAAATGCTCAGCCTCCGGAAAACCACCGGCTTCACTAGCCGAATTCACACTAGCCGCAATGGATTACTACGACGTGAGCCTTGTCGACGGATTCAACCTCCCGATGTCAGTAACTCCGATGAACGGAAAAGGAAACTGTAGCGTGGCTGGTTGCGTCGCCGATTTGAGGCCACATTGTCCGTCGGAGCTCGCCGTTAAATCAAACGGAAAAGTGATATCATGTAGGAGTGCTTGTGATGTGTTTGATAGAGATGAATATTGTTGCAGAGGAGTTTATGGGAACCCTGTGGTGTGTCAGCCAACTTATTACTCAAAGATCTTCAAGCAAGCTTGTCCTACTGCTTATAGTTATGCTTATGATGATCCGACCAGTATCAAGACTTGTTCCGCCGGTGATTACATCATCTCTTTCTGTTCCTCCAGGTTTGTGTTAGACCTATAATTATTATGTTTTTATAGAAATACCCTAAAACACCTTAAAAACCATATTTTGTTTGTTTTTTAAATGATAAAAAATCACAAATTTTCATTTATGAAAGGGTCTTAAATAGTTTACTATCATTTTCCCTACTTTGGAAAAAAAAACAACACTAAACCTGAACTGTAAAACAATTTTAAAATATTAAGCTTTTGGTGATAATAAACTGTGGTTACAAAATATTTGACTGGAGAAGTGTGGTTTGTTTAGGAATTTATTAAAATAATATTGCAACATTTAAGAGCAAACATTAATGTTTTAATTTAAAACGTAAAGTAAATAAATTGAGTCTTAACTCATTGGTTTGTGCATGTGTGTGTAATAAACTTTGATTGCTGTTGTTTTGTATGAATAGGAAGAAGCCGGTCTGCACGTACCATGATAACAAGCTGGGATGCAGCAATGGATTTAGGACGATGATTGGGAGATTCTGGCTTGTATTGATATTTTCTCTTGTTGTTTTTAGCTAAAAAGTTGGAGTCTCGTAATTTCAGATATTTTAAGTTTTTTTCTTTCTTTCTCTCTTGTGAAAAAATTCTCATTTGTTCATATTTTCAAAATTAGATTACATATGTTGATAAATGTAATTTCAAAGTAAATTTAAGGTTGATCAGAGTGTGAAAAAGAAAGACTAAGAAATTTTTATTGGTTCACTGATTTATAAATCTATATAAGATTTGGATTTAAACACGGGTTTCAATTTTTTTTCTTTCAAATCCAATAATAAATTATTAAACGAATAACATAAAATTTTAATTAGTATTTAGAAATCAACAAATGAATAACACGTGATTTCAAGGATTTTAAACTCAAAGATTCAGTAACATATGATTTTGCTTTGCATTTCTAAATCATTTAAAATCGATGAACTAATAAACCCCTTAAGAAAATACACAATTGCAATCCAGTGTATCTCCTCTCTCGGGACTCCATGCGAAATTCGTAAAACCACAGGTCATAATCTAAAGAAAAAGATAAATACTGAGGCCAAAATGCAATATTTTAATTGGGCCTAAATATAGGCCCAAGGTGAAATCCAATTTATGCTGGTACACGACTGGAAACCCTGGTTGGTGTATTGCGTCATTGAAACGCGAGGAAACGGAGAAATCGAAAAACGCAATTTTCGCCGAGCTAATCTGATCTCCTCCCTCGTCGGAAAAAATGGCCACTGGTGGAAAAGTCTCCTTCAAAGTCACTCTGACTTCGGATCCTAAGCTTCCTTTCAAAGTGTATGCGAATCCATACGTTATATATATATATATATATATAGATTTACGCGTTTGATTTTCCTGTGATTGATCTCTTGGTTGTTTTTTCCGATCAGTTTCAGCGTACCAGAGGGAGCTCCGTTCACAGCGGTTCTGAAATTCGCAGCAGAGGAGTTCAAGGTTCCTCCACAAACCAGCGCCATCATCACTAATGGTAATTAAACCCTTGTTGGCATATTCATATTGAGATCGATTATTCTTGGCCTTAAATCGCACTATCAAGCATAATTCCGATCGAGTATTTCGATTTCGAATTCGAATTTGGGAATTTTCCCCTCTTGATTAAATGGGACATATGCAGGACAACTGTGTTTCTTTTGGAATTTAATTCATTTCATCTACATTATATTTGTGCACTTCACAAGACTTGTATTAGATATGAATCATATTTATGCATGTAACTCTTTTCTCTCAGCTTTTTCTGTGTCTCCTTAATTTAAAAGTTAAAAGCTTTCTAGTGCTGGTAGATGACGAAAGGGATTGGCTTAAACTAATCTTTGATTTTTAGGGTGTGGTTTTAGTCACCCATTTATTACTTTTGGCTGATTTTATCCATATTCATCAATACTCAAGATATCTGATGTGATGTATCTCTATTCATGTGTGCAGATGGGATCGGGATCAATCCTCAGCAGAGTGCAGGTAAATTTCACAGTGCTAAACGTTTGACTTGGTTGATTGCTTTTACTCAATTCTATCTTTTAAGTCATTGCAATTGATTCTTTTATGTCACTGCAATTGACCTTAAAATTCTTAGAAGATCACCCGTGCTGTCCTTAATGTCGCGTGCCTTTGTTTTTGGTTTATCTCATCTCCAATGACTAGCTTATTTATTCTCAGTCTCTGAATGACTTCATTGTTTATATAGCAAAGCCGGGTTGTTACATTTAGATTATTTATACAGTCGGGTTTCGGCTTTTAGCTGTAATATTTCAGCTGTCCTTTCAAAAGAACTAAAAATCTCAACAACTAAACAGAAGTGTTGGTCATTACATAGAAGTAGAAATCAAGCTTCTTGATCTATGATTATGTTTTCTTTTTCATCTATTTTCTCGAATGTTAATGAATGTGGTGTTATGAATGATGTCAGGAAACGTGTTTCTGAAGCACGGGTCTGAACTAAGACTGATCCCTCGTGATAGAGTTGGAGCTGCGTTTGTGATGGACCCATGAATGTTGTAAGCAATGAGTAAAAACTCAGTTCCATACTTTTAAAAGAATAAAATAACATATTGAAATACTTAATGTACAACTTCTTTGAATAAATATGTAATGCGCACATCCTTTTTACGGATTAAGTGAATTGGAGTTGGTCAAGTTATATGTCTCTGGTATACCTCATATTCATGTATGCGGCTTAGATTATGTATGTGCACTGAAAAGAGCATGCATCTCTATAAATGTTTACTCTTGTCATAATCTACGTTCACAGACAATTAACGTTTTTCTATGTTCATGGTTGGATGCCAAATTCCTCTCTCTGTGTTTTTTTGGTGAAATTAGGTATAATTTTTTAAGTAATGACCCAAAAAAGTGTTTTATAATTAGTGAATCCTATACCTTGAATTCTTTCCTTCTCCAAGCTTCCGATCTGATTTAGCAAAAAACGCACAAAGCTTCGTTCTAATCAAGCTAATGTTTTCTGATCAAGCTAGTGTTTGTAAAGTGTTGAATTTATTTAATCTCTCACCCAGTTTTATTTGCGTGTTTAGAGAAAGTCCAAAGTTTAATTTGTCTGGGTCTATTTCTGCAATATCTCTCATCAGCCTTGCGTGTATCCCCGATTCACCCCCAAGAACATGATCCGGGTAAATACGTTGTACAGTAAAAACCTCTATAATAACAACAAACACTATATAAATTAATAATTTTTCCTGAGTTAAATATATATAAAAATTAAAATTTTCCGGTTGTTAAATAGATAACGCAATTGACTAATAAAATAATATTTTTTTAAAATCCCATGTAAATATATACTCTCAATAATATTATAAATAAATAAATTCTATAAATTTACAAATATGTAGCTAATATTATGGCTCGAGTGTTTTTGTATTTCTTATATAAACTAGTTTTTACTTATCATACGAAAATTATTTTTCGAATTTCTTTAAAAATTTGTTATTAAACTTTAGATATCATCTTTAATTTCATAAGTTAATGATATAATTACTAATCTATAAATTTTATAATGTCAGATTCAACTCTTATTATATTTTCTTGAATATATAATTTGTCTAAATCGAGATTGCAATATTGATCACATCATTTAGATTGTCCAAATTCATATCCTTTTCAAATGTTGTTGTAAAAATTTGTTACAAGAATTTTGAAATTCTCTCTTTATATTGATAAATTAATAATGTCACTGTCCCATACTATATATATATGTCCATGGCATAAAAACAGACATTATTAACCAAGGAAACAAATGACTTGATTCACAGCTTTGAAATTTTAATTATTCTACAGCCATATTTGGATCTAAATCTCTAAATTAAAAGCAATCACGCTTTACATATATATTTTTTAAAGGTAAAACCACTTTTTTTTTGTTTTTGCTGAAGAAACTTAAAACTATAAATTTGGTATTTCGAAAATTATAAAATTTATTATGAAAAGTTGGTTTTACAACTTAAATTCTAAAACTATATAGCAAAAAAATACACATATCAAATTCTACAGCGAAAATTCCTAAATTTACAGCCACAACCAATCGGGTAAGCATATTTCTCTAGACATAATTTCTGCAACAATTGCATAAAGAATGCAATTCCGTGTAAGAAATGATCCGCTTATTCTTTCGAACACCTTGTTGCCAAAAAAAAAAAAAAAAAAATTCCTTCGAACACATGTATCATCATGCATGGTTAAAATGGTCACTCATGCATGGTTAAAATGAGTGACTCATAATATATGACACAAATGCAACACTTTGACAAATTTCTTTTAAAAATCAGTTAGTTTTTAAAGTCGTAAAACTAAAAAGTAATGATGGAGAATTATAAAGTTATTAAATGATACCCAAAATATTTTCAAGCACGTCATTTTCCGGGATAGTGTTAAATACGATAATGGTTGTTATTAACCCCCGAGAAAATATGCCACCTACACCACCTAAATGGCTAAACTCCACAATTGCAAAGGAATGACTTCCAAGAAAAATTATACACGCTCATATAACTTGGTAAAAAGTAAGTTTGGTTTACTGTCTAGTGGTATCCAAATAATTATTTACGATAATTTTTTACAAAGGTTATTATTAGAATATAGGATATTCCATAAGTAGAATTCCGAGAATCAAGGGTGAATCCCTTGATTGATTGTAACGATACTTGTATATATATTTACCAATGAATACAGAGGAAGGGGGGAAAGACATTTCACACTTTAACATGGTATCAGAGCCTCACGCTTAACCTAAAAAAAAAAAAAAAATTTTTGCAGCCGCCCACTCCTTCTTCTTCTTCTTCTTCTCAATTTCTTCCTCTCATCAATGGCTGCTCATACTGACAGAGTATATGGCGTTTCTAACATCAAATCCTACATACCGATCATACTTGATCTAGAGGAGAGCAATTATGATGCTTGGCGTGAGCTGTTTCTCACTCACTGTCTAAGCTTCGATGTTCTTGGCCATCTCGATGGCACTCTTCTTCCTGCAAATGCTGACGACATCGCCTGGAAAAAGAGAGATGGAATCGTGAAGCTGTGGCTTTATGGAACACTTTCCCCCAAACGGTTTCAAGCCGCGTTCGTCGAAGGCTCTTCTTCTCGCGACATCTGGCTCCGAATCGAGAATCAGTTCCGGAATAACAAGGATGCTCGAGCCATACGCTTAGACAATGAACTACGTACCAAGGATATCGGCGATATGAAGATCGCTGACTACTGCCGTGACATGAAAAAACTCGCTGACTCCCTCAAAAACGTTGGCGCACCGGTTCAAGATCGGACATTAGTCATGTATGTCTTAAATGGTTTAAACGCCAAATTTGACAACATCATTAATGTCATTAAGCATCGTCAGCCTTTCCCCTCCTTCGATGATGCAGTGGCAATGTTACAAGATGAAGAAGACCGCCTCAAGAAATCCATTAAACCGAGCATGGTTCATGCTGATCACTCTTCCTCATCCACTGTCCTCACCGTCACCGATGAAGCTCACATACTGCCATCTCGCCAGCAGAACAGAGGACGTGGTCGCGGTAACAGGGGACGCGGACGAGGCCGCAACAACTTCCACTCGCCAAGACCGTCGTATCCCACATCTTCTTACCCGACTTGGACACCTCCCTATTAGCCACCTCCATATCCGATGTGGCCTCAGGCTCAGCCTTCGGGATACTGGCCACCCCAAGGATACGGACTCCTCGGGCCAAGACCATCTTCTTCGTCGTCTGTCAATCCTCAGCAGCACTATCCAAGTAGTAAAAAGTTTGAAGCTACAGCAGATTTCGCTCAAGCCTTCAACACTCTAACATTGCAGGATCCATCGGACCACCAGTGGTACATGGACTCCGGTGCGACGTCACATCTCAGCTCGGGTGCAGGTAACATTCTCCAACATAGTTTTAATTCAAACATCGAAAAATCGGTTATAGTAGGAAATGGAAGTCGCGTTCCTGTCGCCTCTTCCGGTGATTTCACGTTTGTTTTAAAACCTCGTCCTCTTTCGCTAAACAATGTTCTTGTCACTCCTGATATCATTAAGAATCTTGTCTCTGTTCGTCGTTTTACAAGAGATAATTCATGTTCCATTGAGTTTGATCCGTTTGGCTTTTCTATTAAGGATCTTCGCACCAAGGAAACTCTTCTCCGCAGTGATAGCACCAGAGATCTCTATCCAGTCTTTTCAGTTCCAGCAAATCAACTCCAATCATCTCCTTCCGCTTTCATCACTCAAATGGCTGACATATGGCATCGACGCTTGGCTCATCCTAGCAACGATACCTTGAAGTCGTTAATTTCTGCTTTTAATTTTCGCTGTAACAATAAAACTCTACCAGCTAATTGCTCGGTCTGTCAGCTTGGTAAACATATTAAACTCCCTTTCTTCTCTTCTAATTCGTGTGTTTCATCACCATTTGAGATTATTCATTCTGATTTATGGACTTCTCCAGTTCAAAGTATCTCAGGCATTCAATATTATGTCATTTTTCTAGACCAATTTTCACATTTTCTGTGGGTTTATCCGTTGCGAAAGAAAAGTGAAGTCTTTGCCAAATTTCTTCATTTTCATTCCTATGTTAAAACTCAGTTTAAAACAGATATTCAAGCTCTTCAATGTGACAATGGTGGTGAATATGATAACTTTCAGTTTCCTGATTTCTTTTCTTCTCAGGGGATAAAGTTTCGATTCTCTTGTCCTCACACCTCACAGCAGAATGGACGCTCGGAACGCATGATTAGAACAATTAATAATGCTGTTCGAACACTCCTCATACAAGCCAATCTACCAACCATATTCTGGGTAGAAGCGCTACACACTGCTGTTCACATTCTAAACATCCTACCATCTTCTTCCATCGACAACCAAATTCCCTTTTCAGTTCTCTTTAAAAAGTCCCCATCATACTCTCACCTTCGAGTATTTGGTTCTCTTTGTTATCCTCACTCAAACACCACAAATAAACTTGACCCTCGCGCAAGTCCCTCTATTTTCCTAAGATACCCGCTTCTTCATCAAGGGTATCGGTGTTTTGATATAAAAACAAGAAAAATTATAATCTCAAGGCACGTCACATTTGACGAGTCCATCTTTCCATATAAAGTTACAGCTACTCAAAAAGATTCAGCTTATAATTTTCTCCAAAGCGAATCTGAACCCACACCTATTCAAAAAGCCATTCTCACCTCTCCACAGCCGGTTGATCCAATTCTCCCACCAGCTGAACAACCAGCGCCGTTACCTCCTCTGCCTGTGATCCCTCCTCCACGCACAATAGTCACTCGATCACAACAGGGTATCCGAAAACCAAAACAAATTTTCTCTCTTTTTACAGATTCAATTCCTTCTCTTCCAGGGGGTTATAAACAAGCGCTGAAAGATCCAAATTGGAATCCTTCCATGGCTGATGAATACGATGCTTTGATTAAAACTAACACTTGGAGTTTAGTGCCCAAACCTGCAGGTACAAATATAGTGAATGCAATGTGGTTATTCAAACACAAATTCAATGCAGATGGCTCGTTAGCAAGATATAAGTCAAGGCTGGTAGCCAATGGCAAATCACAAGAGCATGGTGTTGAGTATGAGGAAACTTTCAGTCCCGTTGTCAAACCGGCAACAATTCGAGCCGTGTTAAATTTTGCTGTAGAAAGAAGCTGGCCCCTCCATCAACTGGACGTACAAAATGCTTTCTTACACGGCAACCTCTCCGAAACCGTGTTTATGCATCAGCCCCCGGGATTTGTAAGCAAAGAACATCCTGATTATGTGTGTCTCTTGCACAAAGCTATCTATGGTTTAAAGCAGGCACCACGTGCCTGGAATGCACGATTCACAGCTTATATCACTAACATGGGTTTTATACAAAGCAAATGCGACACTTCCTTATTTGTTTACAGGAATGGAGACAAGATGGCCTACTTGCTGCTCTATGTCGATGACATTTTGCTTACAGCATCCTCCAACAGTCTCATGAACACAATCATTGCCTTCCTCAAGCGTGAATTCCCAATGTCAGATCAGGGCCAGCTAAGTTACTTCCTCGACATTGCAGCAGAATTCAATGAGAACGGAATATACTTAAGTCAAGCACACTATGCCAATACCATCCTTCACCGCGCGGGTATGCAAGACAGCAAGCCATGTCAAACTCCCGTGGACCTTAAATCAAAGCTAAAAGCCGAAGATGGTCCAAAAATTCAAGACCCAACACTTTATAGAAGCTTGGCTGGTGCTTTACAATATTTGACTTTCACGAGACCCGACATATGTTATGCTGTACAGCAGGTTTGTTTATTCATGCATGATCCCAGAGAAAGCCATCTTCACGCTCTTCGACGCATCTTACGCTATGTTCAAGGCACAAAGTCACAAGGTCTGCAAATCACCAAATCGCCTTCTCTACAGCTCACTGCATACTCCGACGCAGACTGGACAGGGTGTTCTGATACAAGACGCTCCACCTCCGGTTATTGTGTGTTTTTAGGCGACACACTTTTGTCTTGGTCCTCCAAAAGACAACAAACTGTCTCTCGCTCAAGTGCAGAATCCGAATATAAGGCAGTCGCAAATGCAGTTTCCGAGACGTGTTGGCTACGCAATCTTCTACTTGATCTTCACTGTCCCCTTTCACGAGCAACCTTGGTTTTCTGTGACAATGTCAGCGCAGTCTACTTATCAACAAACCCGGTTCAACATCAACGGACTAAACATGTTGAGATAGATATCCACTTTGTTCGTGAAAAAGTAGCTAAAGGCGAAGTTCGAGTTCTCCACATTCCGGCCTCACAACAATACGCAGATATCTTCACAAAAGGACTTCCAACCACGCTATTCAAACAGTTCAAATCCAGTCTAGGCGTCATCCAGAGACCGACGCTGCGACTGAGGGAGGGTATTAGAATATAGGATATTCCATAAGTAGAATTCCGAGAATCAAGGGTGAATCCCTTGATTGATTGTAACGATACTTGTATATATATTTACCAATGAATACAGAGGAAGGGGGGAAAGACATTTCACACTTTAACAGTTATAACTCCACAAAATCCGCAATCAACTACAGTATTTGTCGGTATGCGGCTCCAAACAAAAAGAATCCGCAAAAGTACAAAACAAAATCATTAATCTCCACTACAAAAAACAAAAAAACAAAAGGAATCTAGAAAAGATTTATGATGGCCTTTTATGTCGGCAAAACATTTGTAGTTTTAAATTTACAAATTGTTTAATTTTAATTAATCATGCACTTTGTAAACTCCTATATATAAAAGAGTATCGTGCGTATCTCACAACCAATGTAGGATACTCTTTTATATGAGAATGGAGAAAAAATGAGAATGTTGGTTGTGAGAGATGCACGATACTCATTTATATAGGAGTTTACAAAGTGCATGATTAATTAAAATTAAACCATTTGTAAGAAATTTAAAATTACAAATGTTTTGCCGATACAAGAGGAGTCATCATTAATCCTCTTTTGTATATTCTTTTTGTCATTTGATTTTTGTATTGGAGATTAATGATTTTGTTTTATATTTTTGAGGATTCGTCTCGTTTAGAACCGCAAATGTACAAAATAAAACAAAATCATTAATCTCCACTACAAAAAAACAAAAACAAAATGAATCTACTCAGTGGAGATTAAAACCTTTGTAAGAAATCATCGTAATCAATTATTTAGAACCTAAGTCGCAAGTCTCTTCCCAGTATTGAATATCAAATTTCTCCTGAAATTATAAATCAAATGGCACATAAATGAGTTACTAAAAGAATTTTACGTTAACAAAGTGGGTAAATAACATAAGCCGGAATCAATGAAAACTGACAGAGAGTTTTTATAAAAAAAAAAAAAAAAAGTAACGGAGAATTATGGAGAATTTTTTTAAAAAATCATGGTAAAATTTGTAGTCTATATTTTCCAAGAGTAAAAAGCAGACACAATTTTTATCAACAAAAATAAAAAGCAGAAATTGAACAACATTACTCTTGAAACAAAGCGAATGAAAGTACACATGGTCTCGGCCACAAAACAGAGGATCAAAGATGAAGAAGAAGAAGCAAAACAGAGACCATTTGTGGAAACAAAATCCCCCTTTGTGACGTAGGAGAGAGATAAAGTATCAACACGGGACAGTATAGAACGTGCGTAAACTATATATAGTAAGCAAGAAAAGTAAAAAATGAAACACAATTCTAAAACAGATTCAATTTCATCTATTCGGAAGAAACTGAGTATCACGAACGAAAACAAAAGAGATGGGAACAGATCATACAGTGTTCGGTTTGTAAATTATAAATGAATCTTCGTTTTTTTTGAATGATAACTGCAAAAAAACCTTAAAATCAAGAGAAATTTTGCTATTCAGTGGTGTTTTACCTGATGGTTGGAGCAGAGCATGGTCGTGACTTGTAACTTATGAGCAGATCGGAGTGAATAAAGAAGGAGAGTCTCGTGGCTGACATGGTGAGGATAGTCTCTCTCGCTCTCTCTGATCAGAATAATGATTCTATTTTTTTTTGGTCGAACATAAGAATTAATAAAATTTTCAACGAGAAGGAAGAGATGTGTTGTTATGGTAACTGATGGGGTTTAAGGGAGTATTTATAAAGTAGCTCGTTTGCAAATCTTCACCAACGGCTATATTCGTATTTCTTAATTTGTTATTAATCTTACCGTTGTGTATCAACAACGGCTGTCTTCTCAATGATTTGACAGTTAGCCGTTAGATTAGCATTACATTATTACTGATTTATTTACTAAACCACTTATCTCTGTTGATAATTCGTATCGCGAAAACATTAATAGGCCTATAATGGGCTTCTTAGCCCAAAATTGTACTATCTCTTCAGCCCAATGGATCTTAAATCAAATTAACTCGGATTAAATTTTAAGAGACGAGGAGAAGCGGCGAGGATCAAATGTTTTTTTTTTTTTTTTTTTTTTCACTCAAAGAGGATCAAATGTTACATTGCCTTTTTTCTTTGAAAACTAAGCAAAATTATCACTTTTTTTAATTATATCTTTTGTCCATTTCCACAATTGTCAATTTCAATTTTACTCTCACTCTATATTATCAAATATTTTAATCAAAAAAATAAAAAAATAATTAATTACAAATAAAAAAACTAACCAATCAAATTTGTTTCCCTCTCATTTCTTATTCTTCTTCGACGGTCTCATCTCTCTCCTCTTCTCTCTCGATGTAGCACACCATTGAAGCTCAAACTATCCTCAAATTCAAGATAATTTCTACTCATATTCTTCTTTGAATTAGCTTAAATGTAACCATATTCTTTGGATTAGTTTTGAGAAAAATGTCATTAGATAATGTTATTGTTGGAAGATTTCAATCTTGAAAATTATAAATTTTTTAATTAGTTCGCTTTATGGTCATTAGGTCAATAAACTTGTTTTTTTAGTCGATTTTTGTTCGTTGGTAATTTATGGATCCAGAAATGTTGAATTCATAGGTAGAAAACAAAAATTTGTAAAAAACTTTTGGAACCATCGATCTGGTATAAATGGTACAAGTAGGTACAACTATGTTTATGGACATATATGAAAAATAAAAAATAATGGGAAAGAGTAATTTAACAGTCATACATTTTGATTTTGAAGGATATTATTCAAGTGAATGGGAAGAAGTACAATGGATTTCAAAAGAAAAAAATGTATTCTTTTCTTATGAAAAAAGGTGAGGAATCATATTCTGGATTGGTTGAGAAAATATGCAGAAAGACAAGAGTAGACGAGACTCGACAGTGCTAAGAATGTAACAGAATGTAAGAAACCAAATGAAATTTAGGACGATGAAGATGTTGTGTGTTATCTAATGCAAGTGAGTAATTAAAATCAATTATTGAACCATAATGATAATATTAAATAAAAATACTATTTAATTTCATGATCAATAATATATATAAATTGATATTCAATTTTTTTTTTCAATTTCATAATATATATAATATATGTAGACAAAAAAAAATTCCATCTAATGTACATTTCCAGTTTTTGAAACTCAATTTTTTTTTTATTCTTTCCATTTTTGATTATATGTATTATGGAGTATATATGAACTAAATATATATATTTTTTGGTGAATTTCAACGATTTTATTTTCGTTCGAAAATAAACTAATATAGTGGAGAACAATTGAACGAGTTTGAAGCTTTAACATTGAAAAAAACCTAATATTTGTGTTAAACCATGTCTCTTCAAATCAAAGCTTAAGGAGAAAGAGAACTTAAATTAGATGTTTGAATGAGTGGTACATATAAACTTATATTTATGTATATATAAGAGTACATATTGTAGTTTATTTTTAACCTATACAACATCATTAATTCATTTGTAAAATCTAAAGATGAGGAGCCCCTTTCAACTCTCATTCAAGATCCTAATTTTCTTCATCATTTTTGTGTCAGGTTTGTATTTACATTTAAAATCTTTTTAATATATAAAATATAATTTCTCTAAAAGAAATTGTTTATGAATATCATGCTATTTATTTGAACTATAATTTTTTATATTTTAATTCAAATATGTTATGAAAAATATAAATTTTCTTTTATATATCAATTCAAATTATTATTATTTTTATTACATAAATCTTTAGTATTAAGGTTAGTTCTTTTTATGTCAAATCCATATAAACCTAAAAACTTGAGTTTAATGTTTTGAGCTAGAATTAAAAACTTTTATCCTCACATATATTTTTGGAAATTTTTACTTATTTTAGTTAGTTTTCTCATTTATAGAATTTATGGTCTTAATAAATTATGAAAAATTATTGAGATATAAAGTTAGTAAATATATTTTCTTTCTCAAGAAAAACCAATGAATTATAAAGAATTTATCTGATATCTTAAATCATATACTAATATTAGAACAACTTTGTAAAAACTTTATATTCACAAAATAATATTTTATATTTTAAATAAAAAACCGAAATTTGTGTTTTAAATATTACAACAATAATGGAGAATGTGCAAGCAAAAAACCAGTGCTTTACCCATTTTAAAGTGGTTGGAAGTAATTGTCTTCCTTCACTATGTAAAAAGGAGTGTTCTTCAATTAAAAAAGTTCCCGCAACCGGTATGTGCCAATTCTCGGATCAATGTCGTTGTTTCCATGATTGCCCCAGGAAATAAATATGGTGAAATAGAACTGCCATCTGCTTTAATAAATTTTCTTTCACTTAATTTTTTATTTTATTTTACGAAGTGTTTGCCACTAATATTTTACAATTTACAATAAAAGAATAAAATAATATTGTTTGCTTTTCATTTTCTTAATACGCTTGTAATGTTTGATAATAAATATGGTGTAACAGAACTGCCATCTGCTTTAATAATTTTTTCTGTCACTTATGTTTTAAAATTTTTAAGAAGTGTTTTCTTTTAAAGAAAGGAGAAATATTAGGAATAAATCAGTGAATATGTTTTAGAAACATTGTAACCGTGCTGGCCACACCTCTAAATGCTTTTATGGCGTGAAAGGGTATATAAACGGTTGGAAAATAGGCCAAGGTTTTGTTGCTCAATGGCTGTTCATGATCGTTGTGGTTCGAACTCGGTGGCTGGAAAAGGATGCGAACGTGGTGGATTCTTATGTAAACGATGTACACGTGAGTGCACCAGCAAGCAATGAACACGTCAACTACGTCATAATAGAACAAAGATCGTGAGAATAAACAGACAAAAAAATCGAAAAGCCTCCTTAAATAAGGGTTACCAAATCCTATGTAACCAAACTGAAGTAAAATCTCGCCTAAATAACTAATTAAATAACAAAACAAAACGAAATAAACATATTTAGCCTTAGTTTTCTGTATCTATATAAACCGTAATCAAAACAGAATAGGAAAAACCCAAATCAGAACCTCCAATTTCATTTCAAATATCAACCTAAAATATATTTGTCAGAACATTGAGTTATCATAGACGGTTAATCTTCTAATATATATTGAAGTTAATATGTCTTAAACCATTTCTATAAACACATAGTTTTACATGTTAATTAAAATCTACTATTGAACCATAATGATAATATTAAATAAAAATACTATTTAATTTCATGCTCAATACTATATATTAAATTGATATTCAATTTTTTATTTTCCCTTTCATAATATATATAATATATATAGATAAAAGTATCCATCTAATGTACATTTCCAGTTTTTGAAACTCAAATTGTTTTTTTTGTACTCTTTCCATTTTTGATTATATGTATCATGGAGTATATAACTATATATGAACTAAATATATTATCATGGAGTATATAACACCTAATATTTGTGTTAAGCCATGTCTCTTCAAATCAAAACTTAAGGAGAAAGAGAACTTAAATTAGATGTTTGAATGTGTGGTATATAAAAACTTATAATTTATGTATATATAAGAGTACACATTGTAGTTTATTTTTAACCTATACAACACCATTAATTCATTTGTAAAATCTAAGATGAGAAGCTCTTTTCAACTCTCATTCAATATCCTAATTTTCTTCATCATTTTTGTGTCAGGTTTGTATTTACATTTAAAATCTCTTTAATATATAAAATATAATTGTTCTAAAAGAATTATTTATGAATATCATGCTATTTATTTAAACTATAATTTTAAAAAATATTTTAATTCAAATATGTTACGCAAAATAGAAATTTTCTTTTATATATCAATTCACATTAGTTTTTCATTACATAAATCTGTAATATTGAGTTTAGTTCTTTTTTTTTTTGTCAAATCCATATAAACCTAAAAATTTGAGTTTAGTGTTTTGAGCTAGACTTAAAAATTTGATCCCCACATATAATTTTGTAAATTGTCATTTATTTTAGTTAGTTTGCTCATTTATAGAATTTATGATCTTAATATATTATGAAAAAACATTGAGATACAAAGTTTGTAAATATATCTCCTTTCTCAAGAATAACGAGTGAATTATAAAGAATGTATCTGATATTTTAAATCATTTATTAATATTAGCACAACTTCGTAAAAATTTTATATTCATAAAATAATATTTTATATTTTAAATAAAAAACGAGATTTGTTTTTAAAATATTACAGCAATAATGGAGAATGTCTAAGCAAAAAACTAGTGCTTTACTGATTTAAAAATCACATCTGGAAAGTGTGTTCTTCAAATAGAAAATGGCGTGCAACCGGTCAGTGCCTTAGCCCGGGGATATGTCGTTGTTTCCATGATTGCCCCTAATATTATAGATTTCTAATAAATAATTTGATGGTGGACAATGATGGATACGATTATAATGTCGATAATTATGGAATATATGAAAAAATTGGTGTAGAAAGAGATGAGTGTGCAAGTCTTGCATGGAAAGATGGTCCTAATATTATAGTAGGCCAAAAAATTTGAAGCAAAAATGAAGTGCAATGTTTAGTTGAAAACATACAAATATACCATATTTTAACACATTACTATATTGTTACTTTTATAATTCCTTTTTATAGTAAAGTTCATTTGTCATGGTAAACATTATTTATACTTTGGTTCTTTGAAATTTTTAACCAAGTAATTATGTCAAACATAGAAACAACATATTTTATACTGAATATTATGTGAAATTATGGCAAATGTACTTTAGTTACTTAGTATTTTAAGTACAACTAAAAAATTAAATTTATAGTGGAGTACAACTGATTATAAGCTTAAACTCGAAAGTACAATTGTGTTCATGCATTTACAACTAAAATTATGAGTACAACTAAATGAAAAATTTGTCAATATTTAATTAGTTTTTTCAATATGGCGGTGCTATGTGTTAATTTATTTTTAATTCATTATTTATTTATTTTTAATTCATTAATTAGTTTTTTCGATATGGCGGTTCTATATGTTTAATTTATTTTTATTCATTTTTAATTCATTTTAACTTTTTTATAATCTTTTTTAGAACTCATTTGTACCAAGGTGTACCAGTTGTACCGGTGCAATTAACGCATTTGTACCGAAGCGTACCAGTTGTACCAATCCAAAAAAAACATCTAAACGATAATGTTTTATATAAAATAAATTTTCCAATCCAAAAAATATGTAGATATTGCAACAAAATTAGATGAGCCAAAATCTGAAAAAGCAGCAAAGTTTGGAGTAAGTGGCACAAACCGGAAGGAAACACACCAAAAACACAATGACTACACTATACTTCTTTCAAAAAGTAATCCCAAACTGCTTTCAGACAATCTTTTCAGCATGTCTGAAACACATTTCTTCTCCACATTTTCCTCCTGGAATTGTAAACAAAACTATTGTCACTTGTTGACCATCACTATAATTCAAAGAAGCATGGTTTTTTTAAAAAAATGTTACCTTTAATAGTTTAGTGCTTAAAGCTTTTAATTTGAGATTCACTTCTCTTGTTGTTCCTAATCCAATTCCAGTTCTGAAATCATATCGATAAGCCTCTAGAACTTGAAGCCTCAATGTCAGGTTTCTGTATGTAGTTGTTATGGTATGCCAAACGCCACAAACTCTATATCTATTCGCGCAGGAAGATTTTCTAAGCGGCTACCTTAACCCACCTTTCACATTTGGATCTATCAACGCAGAATCAGTCAGTTTTTTAAGATTCTTAACCTCATTCTCCTGGATACAATCAGAGTACCAAGATAATGTGAGTGTCAACAACTGAAAAGATTGCAAAACATTACAGCAAAGTAGAGCTGCTCTTGTTAACTATCTCTTTATATCATAAAACATAAGGTTTCTATTATGAAAAGAACCAATTCATAAAAGTAAACTTTCACAAAATGTATTGTTTTCATGACGAAACTAATAACAAAACAAATCTACCTCAAGCAAAACAACACCAAAGCCAAATTAGAAACCTTAATTATATATCTTTACAAATTTCATCGAATCAAGTAAGTAGACATATTCTTCACAAATATGAAATATCTGAACTTTGAGAGAAAGAAGAAGGGAAGAAACTTAAGGAGTTTTGGTAGTTGGTTTATGTTTTTGATTAAGTTGATTTTGGTTGGTTTTTGTTTTGGTTAAGTGGATCCAAAATAGATCCGGATCTAGCTCTGCAGGTCGGTTTAGGTTTGGTTGGGTTTGTAATTATTTTAATTTTGTAAGAGTAATTTGTCTTTTCTTAGTTTTTGGATTAAAAAAATGGATATATGAATGAAGAGGTTAACCATCCGGCTCAATGGCCCAGACTCCAGAGCTTCACTTCGGAAGTTTATGGGTTTAATCTTCTTAGTCTTAATTATGCTTTTCGTTTTACAAATAGAGAGGATAACAAATGTGTTGATGTCATGGCTAAAAACATTACTTTATGCCCTATCTATTTTGCTCTTTTAGATGTGTCTCTGCCTCTGTGACTTTTGCACTTTGTGGAACTTGATAACTCTTGTAATCAAACATCCAGTATTTTGAATTAATAGATTTGAGGTTTGAGTTAAAAAAGAAAAAAAAAAGAATGAAGAGCAAAGCAGAATAGTTTTCAAACAAAAAGGACAATTGAGAAATTGATAAAAAAGAAGTGAGTTCGAATCTCAAACATTTTCTTATTAATAATCTTACTGTTGTGTATCAGCAACGTTCGGCTGTCTTCTCTATGATTTGACAGTTAGCCGTTAGATTAGTATTACAGTGTCACTGATTTATTTTACTAAACCACTTATCTCGGTTGATAATTCGTAATGCGGAAACATTAATTGGTCCGTGATGGGCTTCTTAGCCCAAAATTGTACTATCTCTTCAGCCCAATGGACCTTAAATCTAATCAATTCGGATTAAATTCTAAGAGACAAAGGAGAAGCGGCAAAAAGTAGTGAGTTCGAATCTCAAACATTTTTTTTCTGGGTTTTTTTTTCTCTCCTTTCCTCCAAGAATTTTAAACCATTTCTTCTGTGTCCACTACTCTGGAGATTTCTACTTCGACGGCGATGGCGTTAGTCTTGGTTACACCCAGAAATTGAGGATTTTATTTCTGCTGCGTCTCTGTGGTTTTCTCGTTCGGAAGATCTACGCTGAAGCAAATCGGAGATGCAGTTGAGATCTAGCCATGGACAGGGAGGCTAACCTTCCGGTCCAACCGGATAAACTTCCGAAGAGTCTGGTTCGTCCCATCTTAAACCAGGAAACATCGTCGTCTTCTTCCTCCTCCTCGCCGGAATTGCTACGGCATGTGCAAGCCGCTTTCAAACGCCATCGCCCACTCAGTACTCTCTCTCTATCTTTCTGGGTCGTTTAAGACAAATCTCTATTTCTGGAAGTTTTTTTATTTGACTAATTTAGGGTTTCTTTGGGTTTTAGCATTTCTCTCATCTCGTTTGACACCGCAAGGATTTTAGGGCTTTTTTGGGAAAGTTAAGTTCCGCTAGGTTACTGAGATTGTGGATTGTGGTGTGGGTGATGTGATATGCTAGTTAAACCTTTTGATTTTGGAGAGTAACTCGCGATTATAAGGACGCCGATTCGTTCTTATTTTAGCTGTTTTTGATACTATAAACTCTTCTTTACTTGAGTGACTTCTGAGTTACAATGTATCTCTTATTAGCTTTCTTTTCTAGGCAAAATGCAGACGACCACTATCGGGCCTCGGCGAAGTGTTGCTCCACAGCGACAAGCTTCAAGAAATTCACGTTTAGTTACAGGTTCTACAGCTGAAGGGCAGAGATCTCAGGATGTTGTTACGCTGAGTCAGAGTCTTGCTGCCAATACTTTGACACAGGATACAAGAAACTTAGCCACTTCTATTGCTGGAGAATCTATAGAGAATGCGTCCATTACGCCACCTTCAGTCTTAGGAACTATTAACAATAGGTTTGGTGAGAATTTCAACCCATCTGACAAACAGATGGATTTTGGAAAATCTACTGTTGATAATGCTAGTTTAGAAAGCAATCTGGATGTAGGATCTCAGAATGAAAATGTCCAGAGAAAGCTCCAGTCTCTCACTGGCAGCACCATCACATCTCAAGGTAATGCCCTCGGTCTTTCGTTTCGGTATCCCGAATTAGTTTGCTTTGCTTTTGTAGTACTGGGAAAATTGTCCAAATGCTGCTGAACCTTTGGGATATTAAATAATACTCAGCGCTTTTTAACCACTCTCATATTCCCTCCTCGGTTCAATTCAATTTACACAAACATCGGTTAGTTTGTTGATCTATTAATCTTACTTGGACTCACCTCTCCTGGCAGATATGGAATGGGATGCAACAAATCAGGCTGAAGCATCACATCTTGGTGCTCGTACTGGATCAAGACATCAAAATCTCCAATCTGTTGATTCTGAGATCAGTTTGAAATCTGAATACAAGGTTTCATCTTCATTGGCAAAGATCCAGGGTCAGCTGGGAGATTTTCGCAACTTCTTGAACCAACCTAAAACTCAATGTTCTGCCATAGGGTCATCATGTGCCACAACTACGCTAATCCATTCGTCTTCAGCTCCTATGTTAAATGCTACTACCCATGTCTCTCGTTCTTATGTTGAGGCTGATTTGAATGCAAAACCCCATGCTGTTCAGAGTCAAGGGAACTTGCCTTCTTGTTATCCTTCTTCCAAGGACAACAACATACTACATGCCGATAAGGATGCCCCTGCATCTGAGATGCCACCCTCAACTAATGATCCAGAAGTAAGAGTCAAAGAGACAGATAAGTCCAAGCAGCAACAGTTCACTACAGAACTTGATGCTCCAGTGGGATCTTCCAGTCATGGGAGCGACGGACAAGGGAATGCTCGTCTACCCGATGAGTTGCTTACCAGTGTTAGCTCGCAGCCACAGAAATCAGATAAGCATGAAAAAGTTGCAAGTAGCAAAGGGACATCAGCGCCTCGTAAAAGAAATTATGATCCAGACATGTTCTTTAAAGTCAATGGGAAGCTCTATCAGAGGCTTGGCAAGATAGGAAGTGGAGGAAGCAGTGAGGTCCACAAGGTTATTTCTTCAGATTGTACCATATATGCGCTAAAAAAAATCAAGCTCAAGGGTCGTGACTATGCTACAGCATATGGATTTTGCCAGGAAATTGGATATCTAAAGAAGCTGAAAGGGAAAACCAACATCATTCAGCTAATAGACTACGAGGTACTTCCTCTTAGTTCATATTCTGATCCATGGGGAAGTTATATTCTCGTTTAGTTCCTAAGTGCATGGTTGACAATTTCCATCTCAACCATAACACAAATTCTCTTATGCAATTAGGTCACGGATAAGACTTTACTCCAGGAGGTTTTGAATGGCACAATGAGTAACAAAGATGGAAGAGTTAAGGACGATGGATTTATATACATGGTACTAGAATATGGAGAAATTGATTTGGCTCACATGTTGTCCCAAAAATGGAGGGAAATCGAAGGATCTGACAGGACAATTGATGAAAATTGGCTTCGGTTCTATTGGCAGGTTCTTACACAACCCATCAAGTTATATTTGTGTTGATAGTAAACTATTTCTTTTCTACTGCGTGGGAGCTCTTTCAGTTAAGTTATTTAATTCTCATATGAATTGAAAAACAAATGCAGCAAATACTTCAAGCTGTGAACACCATACATGAGGAACGCATTGTGCACTCTGATTTGAAACCCGCAAATTTCCTTCTTGTCAGAGGGTTTCTAAAGCTTATTGATTTTGGTATCGCTAAGGCCATCAATAGCGACACTACGAATATTCAACGAGATTCACAGGTAATAAATATCCTCCTATATTTCTGTTTTTGTCATCATCTTCTTGAATACAAAGAGTTGTTTTGTATTTAGTTTAGAAGTGCTGATATCAATGGGGGTGTGTTTTTATTGTAACAGGTGGGGACTTTGAGTTACATGTCACCAGAAGCATTCATGTGTAACGAAAGCGATGAGAATGGAAACACTATAAAATGTGGAAGACCATCAGATATTTGGTCACTTGGTTGCATACTATACCAAATGGTATATGGAAGAACACCTTTTGCAGATTATAAGTCCTTCTGGGCAAAGTTCAAAGTCATAACTGATCCAAACCACGAGATTACTTACAATCAACTCTCAAACCCGTGGCTTATTGACCTAATGAAGAAATGTCTAGCTTGGGACCGTAACCAAAGATGGAGAATCCCTGAGCTTCTCCAACATCCTTTCCTTGCCCCTCCCATCCCACCCGAGCCTAAAGTCAAAACCATTAAACTGCTCAATCTCATAGCTGAATCTTGCAGTAGTGATGACGATAAAGCCAATTCCATGATCTCTCAGCTTGAACAACTGCTTATATATCCTGCTCCTCTTCCAAGAAACGATCTGTTAGATTCAAGAGATCAAAATAAGCAGCTTCTCTCTCGAATTTCAGAACTTTGTATTCAACTCCAGGATCGGTTATGAGGTCTTGAAGGAGAAAAAAAGTAAGCAGTAATGATCTGATTCTACGGCTTTTGGATCTTGTAAATTGGTATGTTAATTCTTTTAGATTTGGAAAGAAATAACGTTTGCTTATATAATGTCTTGTTTGATTTCTTGTATTGGAATGTATTTGGGAGCTCCTATTTTTTCATGTTTTATCAGATGAAACCTTAAATAATTCTTCTCTATTCTGTAACTAGTAACTACTCTCTTCAGCAATTTACATCATATCAAACAACATTGCTTCATCATATTCTAAACGAGGTCATTTAGTATCAACCCTAAAACGACTTCATCTCATCAATCCGCTACATGCCGTTGTTTCACTAATACGTAAACGTCATCGTTTTCAATTGATTCACACGATCTATGTTGTATGGATATATGAACTTGTGGAATCACTAACATTAAATAATTAATGCTATAAATATCTACATAACTATACGAAAATATATTTAACTTGTGAAATTGCCAACGATCAAATGATTAGGTCAAATGACATGATCCAAAATCCGATTAGTTTTCATATCGATTTCTAAATTTATTATTTAAAAAAAACTTGTATAAAATACGTAGAAACAAAAAAAATAAACATATTTTTTAATTTAAAAGCATAATTTAAAAATAAAGTTAAATTTTCATGATGATGCGAAAAAGTTGAACGTGTGGAATCGCTAACGATCAAATGAATAGGTCAAATGACGGATCAAAGTCCGGTTAGTTTTCATATCGATTTGTAAAAATTAGTATAAATAAAACAATACTTGTATGAAATAAGTATAAATGAAAAAAAAAATTATTTAAAAGTGTAATTTAAAAATAATGTTAATTAAATTTACATAAGTGAAAACAAATTGAACTTGTGGAATCCCTAACGATCAAATGACTAAGTCAAATGACGGGATCCAAAATCCGGTTAGTTTTCATATCGAATTGTAAATTTAGTATTAAAAATAATAAAAACAAAAACTTGTGTGAAATACGTAGGAAAAAAAGAAGTGAAAATTTGAAAACCTATTTTTTACTTTAAAAGGGAAGGACGATAGTCACCTGAAATCGTACTGGATTTGATGAAACGCGAGACTCTTTCCTTATCTGATGTTGTCTCTCGAAGTCCTTGGAGAGAAAAGCCCTCTGAGACTGTGAGAGGGAACTCAACAGCGAAGTAAGTTCTTGTGTGCCTAATAATTAAACATCATCCAAAAAATCCGTTAGATAGACGAGTTTTGTCAAAATGGAGATCGGCTCATGTAGTACTGTAATAATTTGTGTAGTCAAATTCGAAAAGTTAGCATATTTTTATATTCATAATTCATCATATGATATGTTTATTTAGAAAATTCGAAAATATGCATATTTTACGCGAAAAGAAATGTTTATTTTGAATATTATCAAATCTTTTTCTTTGTTGTAGAGGTTCCAATTTTCCAGGTAAAGATTTTAGGAATCGTGTTTATGTGACATTTTTTATGTTTCCAAAAATTTATGTTAGTCCAAAATATTTTGGAAATGGAAACATAGATTTCTCAGCGAGTTTTCATGCAACCTAGCAAACGACTTTGTTTATTTCCAATAGCAAACGACTTCGCTTATTTCATTTACGTGGAACTACGTTCTTTCATTGATTCTGTAAACGACGTCGTTATGAATTTTTGAACGACTGCGTTTTATCGTTTGTCGTTTGACACCATCTCCATTACCCAATTTCACATATCAATTCAATACCTCCTTCGTTTTCCAACAATTCTCTATTGTATTAATCACAAAGTTTTATACGAAACTAATTTTTAAATCCTAGAAAGCAAACTCTCACCATGAGCAAATTTTCTTCCATTTATTAATCGTTTTAAAAAACACCTCAAGCAACCTTGCGTTCCACGCAACCCTCGCACTTTTACAAATTGATTTCCCCTTATTTCTCTCTAACTCCATACCTTATTCTCACCCTCTCCTTACACTCCTTTCAACCACCGGTTTAAATTCCTTAACCTAAATTTCTCCGATCATTCCCTAACAATGTCTTCTCCACTCGCCGCAAAATCCAACCTAACCACGACTCGATCCGCTTCATTAAACATCCCTCATTCGACACGTACCAACCATGACCATGATCTCCGGTATAGCCTCTCCGCTGGTCCTCGTACTAACGAAGATCGACCACCGTCGGGGATTGGAATTGCCGGAATCCTCTACAAATGGGTAAACTACGGCCAAGGGTGGAAACGGCGGTGGTTTGTTCTTCAGGACGGTGTTTTGTCGTATTACAGAATCCACGGTCCTGATAAAATATCTCTCTCCGTTGAGATGGATCGGAGATCTAAATTGATCGGCGGCGAATCTTTACGGTTCATTTGCCGCCACAGCAAACGCGGTGATGTTCATAGCCCCGGGAAACCTCTCGGCCAAATCCACCTCAAGGTTTCGATTAACGCCCCAGTATTTTACATACGTTTTAAATATAACCCATACATTTAAAAAAAAAAATTATATACACACCTAAGTTTGTGAAAATTCACCTAAATTTTCTGTTTATTTAGAAATACGCCCTGTATTTTTGAATGTTTTCAAATCTGCCCCGAAAAATAATCTATGACACCCCAATTGCATATGTGATTTGGGTGTTCACCAGTATTTTATAAAAGTTTTGAAATGTTTCCCCCACACAATTAAAAATTATCAACGACACCTCCAGTTGCATATGTGTTTTTCAAATCCCTGGAAAATCTCAAGGCTTCGATATATAATAGAAATGCACCATTGTTTTCTAGAAATAATTCAAATGTTCTCTAAACATTTTGAATGTATCACATACACATATGTAACTTTCGTGCTCATATTTTTTTTTTTCAGGTCTCATCAATCGGACAAAGCATATCAGACGGCAAGAGATTCACTGTATTCACCGGCACGAAGAGTCTGCATTTACGAGCAGCAACGAGTGAGGATCGTACGGCTTGGATCGAAGCCTTGAAAGCTGTTAAAGAAACGTTTCCAAGAATGTCAAACGAAGAATTAATGGCATCGACGACTAATGTCTCACTCTCTACCGATAAGCTAAGACAAAGATTAATGGAGGAAGAGGTTAACGAGACAATCATCAAAGATTGCGAAGACATAATGATGAACAATTTCGTTGCATTGCATAATGAGGTCATGTCTCTCAAACAGTACCAATATCATCTCGTAGATTCTCTCAAGAACGTTAACAACTCACCTCAGACTCACTAACCAAAGTTTTTCCATGAATTATCTCTAGACATTTGATTTATATCAGTTTAAATGAAAGCAGACTTTTTTTGCATAATAATGAAAAATTCACGAGTTGATTTGGCTTTTGTGTTCTATATTTTTGTTAGGTTGATGTGAATGCTAGAATCCCATGTGTGATTTATGGGCCATTTAGTGCAAGCCTATGTATAATTTATTTTATGGGTATAGGCCCAATTAAATTTTATAATATCAATGACATTACTTTGTATGAGTAACTAGTATTCGAATGATAAAGTTAACTCTGAGACTAATACTAATCAAAATTATATTACGAGTTTTGATATTGCAATGTTTATCTTTGGTTTAATAATTAATATATTGATGAAGTCAATGTATATGCTAATTCAATTTGTGGAGATTCAAAGTAATCTTTCTAAGTTTTATAACGTTTTATATATCACATATATAAGGCAATAATATAACGTAGTTGTTAACTGGAGGCACCGTCAACAAATTAATCTAATGCATGAAAACTCTACGTAATGGACATGAAGTCACCTAACGACTATGAATAAAAAAATATATTAAATCCTCGAATCATCTATTGTACTTTAGTACTTAACAGATTTTAATTTTCTAAGTTGATAATTAATAAAACAAAAGATAAACTTTAACCAAAGATAATAATAATAGAAGCTAAAATCGAAATCAATTGGGTTCATTTCTGCCAACGATGAAGACAGATGACTGTTCAATCTGATAATAAAGCATTCCTTTTCAGTTTTATATTCTTTCTTTTAATATTAAAAAAAACCTTTTATGTATATTGAAAATTTAATGAAGCAGAAAAGTACGAAAGAAAAGACTAAAACTAAGAGCATGGGCTTTCCCTTTCAAGCTTGCACGACAAAGAGACGTATTCGTAAATTTAAAACCCATTAATACGTAAGTCCAATAAATTGTATAATCATTTCTTAAAAAAATACGTATTGGAACTTCTACGTGATCTCTCCATTTTATAATTAGTTACTCGGATAAAATACATACGCTAGACATCTCTCCATTTTTGAGTACGTTACAGATTCTTTTATTTTTTGTTTACTATATACAGAATTTAAAGACTAAACAAAAGAGATACTACTAGAAAACAAAACATTTGCAGTGGATCAATTTCTCATGGAAGCAAAATTATAACATTTAACTCATTTGGCCACCGGAACATTCATATGGTCTTTCCAAACCTTCAGAATTAATCGGTGTATACCGGATTATACTTTTTAGATTACTCATCGTACGTAATTAACCACAAGATTTACTGTGGTGCTGACATCGAATCAAAAAAACATCACACACGTTGGAGCTAGTTTTACCTACAAAACCAAAATAAGTGGTCGGAAATGATGAATTAAATCGAGGAAAATTTTTCAAACTTTTTTTCTGGGTCAACTTTAAATTAATTAATGGTAAGAAGGATGAGTTTGGTAAAACCTGGAGTGATAAGACGTTGGTGTAAGGCTTATTGAGGAATGGGCTTTTGATTCTCCACCAGAACAAAGGAAATATTGTTACATCAATATCTGAGCTTCTCTCCTCTATGACCATGCTTTAGTTGGCTAGTTGCATACGTCACCAATCCCACATAAAATATTTATTATAGCCTAAATAAAGTAAGATAGTATTTCTCTATTCATATTGTGGTGTGACCAAAAGATAATAGTTTCTTCAGGATTTCATTGGGCACTAACCAGGTTGAAATCATGAAATGTCAAAAATACACTACAATCACAACTCTTGGTTACACAACAATCTTTCCAATTTTAACCATAGTCGAACCCTTTTTCTTATCCCGAGACAAGTTTGTATTTTTGATTTTTAATATTTGTTTTATTTCGTACTAATTCAGAGTGACACATAAGAAAGCTTATTTTCGCAGGTTTTTTTTATGAGATACACACAAAATTATTGGATGAATTATATCGACGCGTTAAAATGAAGTAATTTGTTTTGAGCGTAAATTTGTATACAAATACCATTAAACTTTCTTGAACTTGATAATGTGTGATGACTAGCTTATCTTTTTTTTTTTTTGTAATCTAAAAGTCTGAAATTATTTGCTGGTAAATAATAGCAGATGAATGTTAAAAAGGCGAGATTCAGCTCTTATCAAATCATATTTTTTTTTCGAAAATTATTTGTTTTTTTTTGTGTGATTTGGATTTGGGAAGATAGGACTTATAAGTCTTCTGCTTTGATGCGTACGTAATAGGTCGGCGGACGTGGTACCTGACTTATCTTATCGGTCATCCATCTTCTTTGTCTTTTCTCTTCTAATTGCTTTCACATAATTTATCATTAATATTGGTTAACAAGACAGAATTATCATTAAGAGATTGTCATGTCAAATTTCTAGTTCAAGAATCTGTTTTTATCTTTGATTAGATTCTACAATGTTTTAATGTTCAAATTTCAGAGTTGTAAATCAGGACGTTAATAAGTTTTCTCTTAAAACCATCTTCAACCCATTTTTCCAATTTCTCACACTCTAAATTGTAACTCCAAAAAGCAATTCAGTTTCGTTCAAGCCATTACTCTATTTTAACTCCAAAAAATATTATTTTGGTGTGTGTTTCATCCATATATTATCAAATAATGTAATTTGAAGATTGAAGTGAGTTACAAAAGTACTCTCGTTTTTACATGTTGATATTCGGAGATCCTCTAACTCATTGCAAACATTATACTATGAACGATAATAAGATGTTTAATATTTTCAATCAGACGTCGATACTGTCATATTATGCAATTTAGCAATGTGCATGCATATATGTTATTTCTGTAGTCTTTTGTTCTCCTCAAAACGGTAATATACAATCATCTATACATGTTGAAAAATACAAATATTAGCCTTCTATATTTATCATCCGGATATATATATATATATATATATCCACAATACAAATATATCGATATAAAGAAAGAGTGTTACAACACTTAGTTTTAGCTGAATTTTTCTGTCACAATTAATTGCTTGTAGCTGAATTTTTCTGCCGGACAAATCAAAACAGTTTGCAACTTCCCCCCCCCCCCCCAAAGATTTTACGAGTTCAAATCATGTTTTGACCGTCTCACGTGCGCAACCGTTGCACGTGATTACTCTGAGAAGAAAACGTAATCTTCGTAGGATCTTGACGCCAGCTCCCCCGAGACAGGTGGTTCGCTCTAGATTTTCATGACGTGGTTTCAATCTTGACCGCTAAAGCGTTCAACACGTGGCACCGTCCATGTCGTTGGATTCTTCGTAGACGACGATATTAGGTGGGCCGTGACAGCCCAATGTTACAAAGGAAGACCCCACATATGTGCCAGCTCAGCTTGATTATTCCAACTGTAAGAAAGGAGCTGTTTGGAGATAATGACGCGTAATTAGATTTAATTAATTAATTTATCCGCAATTAGAGTCATTTGTCTCTTGTCATATCAGTCTCTAATTTCTTTTTCCCAAATCATGGCGAATCATAATCCAGGCGATAACTTATTTTAGATGAAATACTCATAACGTCGCTTGGTCATGCGAAAAAAATTGATTAAATATAAGGAGAGAATAAGTAGCTTCTTGCATTATTAAGATGTGTATTATCTCTTGAATTTAAAACACAGTCATTTAAATCTAATAACCAATTACAAGCTATTGAATAAATAAATAAATAAAATAGCTCTATCTGACAACGTGATATCCCAATCTTGTTTGATTATTGGTGAGACCGATGTATATTATAAGATCTTCAACGATCTTTTGTTTCTATGCATTTTCATGTTGAATAACCTTTCTTTTTACTAAAATATAAACGTAAAAAGGTCTAGCACCACATTAAACCATACACAAAAAACGATATAGCACTACAGTAATCCTAGTTATCCATTTTTATCGGTTTTAAAACGATACTGTTGCAATAATCATTACCTCGTGCTGTTCAATTAGTGACAGCTTATTATATGATTAGATCGAAGCAAAATCAATCTAACCACAAGAGAAGTCAATAACTTTCCACTCGATTATTTGAGATGCAACTAATAGCCTTGGGTGTAAAAGTCTTACCGATCGAATAAATACATTAAAAAATAAGATACCATGCTCTATGTATAATGTTTTTCTTCCGATAAAATACTATATATATATTAATATATAGAGTATATTACAGAAAAAAAAAAGTGTATACAGTATATATTAAAGTCTCATAATGTGGTTACTAAACATTATCACCTGGTTCATTACTTTATTCCATTCGCGATGACGATTTGTTAATTAATGATCGATCACAGTTATTTACAAATCTAATCGATTTTGATTAGCAGTATTGTTTTCTAAAAGAAGGAGATAAACATAACTAATCATTTGGTCTTTTACGTGGGTATCACATTAATTCCATACAACGTAGGGCACGCCGGCACTATTTTTTTTTCTTTATAGTATAAATTTCTTTTAAGAATTATTATAGGCTCAAATGTCTTGAGCTTTGTTTATTGCTTCGAGCTCGAGGTTTTTCGATGAATCTAATTACCGTAATATACTAGTAAATTCACTTTAAAATACCGTTTGTGAATTTACCTTTAATTATTTTAACAATAACTTCAGTTTAAACAAATCCAATGATGAAATAACGGTTGAAGAAGTTTCTAACCAGAACATAAATGTGTGTTGACGAGTGAACAACTGAACATGTATCCATCAAACTTTCCGTATTTTGTGAGTGTGTTCACATGTACACAATAGTAACATTTTTTTTTTTCTATAACCGAAGTAGGTGATAGATCATAGACTGAGACATACTAATCTTTAAAATGCTAATGGTAGCACATTGCTAGATTTCATATGTTTATATTTTCGACGCAATTGACGCATAAGACACTCATTGTGTTGTCAACAATACATTATACGAGTTTGAATTCATATGGTAAAACAACAATATTATCACAACTCATTAAATTACCTATGTTTTGACATAAAAATAATAGTCATAATGAAATAATTATGCTTTTGATTATTTATCTGGTTAATGTTGTTGCTCTTTTTCTTCTAATTCAAAATATGAAGATTTACAGTAGAATAAAAATGTCGGTTTTGTGGTTTTTTTAAATTATCATAGAGTACTTTTTTCTGTAAAATGGGAAATAAAAATAATTAGCTAAAAAAAGGAAGAAAACAAAAAGAGCCGAACAAAAGATTTTTTTCCATACATGAAAACCCAGAGGAAAATTTTTTTTCCCTAAAATAACATTTCCTTTTTAATAGGGTTTTTCCTCCTAATTACTCTGATTACATATATTTAAATAAATATTGGAAAGTACACATATATTAAACAAGTCAGTTGATTACTGTTTTTTTCAAGATCTTTTGATAGTTTTCCCATATAAACAGCGCAGTTTTTTTTTTTTTTTAGCTACTTTAAAAAGAAAATTTGAATGCTGTTACATTATTCATTTTTGTTAATTATAGTATACTCGGATTATTTTAAGTCAATACATTGGTCATAACATTGTGATTCTTTATTATTTTTTTCGTGCTGGTGGGCTTTTTGGGTCCACTTTGGTTTACTGGCTTACTTCAAACTTTAATCGAATTTTACCCTAACAATTATTTAATTTTTCATTTTATTTATCTTCTTTCTCTCTTTCTCTGTCTCTTTATCCTTTTTCTTTTGATGCTTCCTTTTCTTTTTTTTTTCCTCTGTAGCGTTTTGTAGGAATCTCTCACCAACGTTTTAGGTTTCTTCTCAGATTTCGAAACTTTTCTCAATCTGAGGACCTCCATTTGATTTCTTCTCTTCTTTCACCAAATCCTTGCGAAGAAATCGAATGCCATTTCGGTGATTTTTGAGAAGAAAAATTGAAGAGTATAGGCAGCGAGGGTTTATCTGATGAGTAAATGATGCGTGAACCGCTTGTTAGCGAAGAAGAAGAAGTTACAAAGGTTTTACTTGTGGAGAAGAAGAAGGTTCTAGAAGAAGTTAGTAAGAGACGGGTTAGAGAAGGAGGAGACGAAGAAACGGAAGAGAGAAGAGACGATTTGTTGTTACTAGCTTTAACGCCGATGGTACGATCGAAATCTCAAGGAACTACGAGGCGCGTCACTCCCACGCCACCTCCGGTAGACGTGGAGAAACCGTTACCAAACGGAGATCTCTATATGGGAACGTTTTCCGGCGGGTTTCCGAACGGATCCGGTAAGTATTTGTGGAAGGATGGGTGTATGTACGAAGGCGAGTGGAAACGTGGCAAAGCGAGTGGTAAAGGCAAGTTTTCATGGCCTAGTGGTGCGACTTACGAAGGAGAATTCAAATCTGGGAGGATGGAAGGATTTGGCACTTTTGTTGGAGTTGATGGTGATACTTTTAGAGGCTCTTGGGTTGCTGATCGAAAACATGGTCATGGTCAGAAGAGGTATGCCAACGGAGATTACTATGACGGTACGTGGCGGCGTAATCTACAGGATGGAAGAGGACGATATGTTTGGATGAATGGGAATCAGTATACTGGAGAATGGAGAAATGGTGTGATTTGTGGTAAAGGTGTGCTTGCTTGGCCTAATGGGAATAGGTATGAAGGACAATGGGAGAATGGTGTTCCTAAAGGAAGTGGTGTGTTTACTTGGGCTGATGGAAGTTCTTGGATCGGTTCTTGGAATGAGAGTAGTAATCTCATGAGGAGTTTCTTTGATGGGATTGAGAAGAATGAGTTGATTGTGGCGACGAGGAAAAGATCTTCTGTTGATAGTGGAGCTGGAAGTTTGAGTGGGGAGAAGATTTTCCCTAGAATCTGTATTTGGGAATCTGATGGAGAAGCTGGAGATATCACTTGTGATATTGTTGATAATGTGGAAGCTTCGGTGATTTACAGAGATAGGATTTCTATTGATCGAGATGGGTTTCGTCAGTTTAGGAAGAATCCTTGCTGTTTCAGCGGCGAGGCAAAGAAACCTGGAGAGACCATATCTAAAGGGCATAAGAAATACGATTTAATGCTCAACTTGCAACATGGAATCAGGTAAATTCTCAGACTTTTTAGAATCCCAAGGAAATATGAGTTTCTGGATCTATGTTTTAACCAAAGTGCGATAATTTAGGTATTCAGTTGGCAAACATGCTTCCATTGTTCGAGACCTCAAACAGAGCGATTTTGACCCGAGTGAAAAGTTTTGGACAAGGTTCCCACCGGAGGGTTCTAAGACCACACCGCCGCATCAATCTGTGGATTTCCGCTGGAAGGACTATTGCCCTTTGGTGTTTAGGTATTCAATCTTTTGCTGTTAAATGATCTTCATCTCTTTCAATGTGTTAATCTTATTGTGCATAAGTTTGGTGATATATATTCTCAATCTGTGTTGGTGGTGATGTTTTTCTTTTGATAGACGCCTGAGGGAGCTTTTCACGGTAGATCCTGCCGACTACATGTTAGCTATCTGTGGGAACGATGCTCTTAGGGAACTGTCTTCACCTGGAAAGAGTGGAAGCTTTTTTTACTTAACTCAAGATGACAGATTTATGATTAAGACAGTGAAGAAATCAGAAGTCAAGGTTAGTCGTTGGCTCTTTTCTTGTCTTCTGTGAATCCCTTTGTATTTTTCTTTCTTTGCTTTCACTTTACATTCTTAATCATATAGTCCACTATCTTTGGTTAGCTAAGGAACTTGACCTGAAGTTGTTTTTTTGCTTTATCCAGGTGCTTCTACGAATGCTTCCAAGTTACTACAAACATGTCTGCCATTATGAAAATACACTTGTGACTAGGTTCTACGGTGTGCATTGTATCAAACCTGTTGGTGGCCAGAAGGTTTGTGTTGTTCATCTACATTTCATAAGACTCTTTATTTTCAATGGACAATTTTCTCATGTTGTTTGCCATCTTACCAGACTCGGTTTATTGTCATGGGGAACTTGTTCTGCTCCGAATATAGAATCCAGAGACGGTTTGACCTCAAAGGGTCTTCCCATGGACGGTATACGTCCAAACCCGAAGTGGAAATCGATGAAACCACTACTCTCAAGGACCTTGATCTCAATTTTGCTTTCCGTCTTCAGAGAAATTGGTACCAAGAGCTTATGACGTAAGCTGCCCAAATTCCTAGTGTTATTCTTTATTATAATTGGGTGTTTGGAAGTGCCAATTCATTATTACTAAGCTGGCTGGATTTCATTTTCCAGGCAAATTAATCGCGACTGTGAGTTCTTGGAAGCTGAGAGAATAATGGATTATAGCCTTTTGGTTGGCGTTCACTTCCGTGATGACAACACAGGAGACAAAATGGGGCTTTCTCCATTCGTTTTGAGATCTGGTTAGTTAAACTTCTCGTTCTTCCTCAAATTTTACTCTGTTTACCTGGCCCATTGTGATGATATTTCATGTATTGGGCAGGTAAGATTGAGTCATACCAAAACGAGAAATTCATGCGTGGTTGTCGCTTCCTGGAGGCTGAACTTCAAGATAAGGACCGCATTTTAGCTGGCAGGTACATGAATATTTATTCGCGCCAATCATTACTCGGGTTAAATCTTTAGCACAAGAAGTTGACCTAACAAAAGTCCTTTTGCATTGAACGCATTGGTAATTACTGTAGCAGAGTAGATGAGAGGTTCAATTTCCGATTAGAAATGATTTCATCTGAGAACCATGTTACATCTCTATGCATTATTGTATTAATAAGTTTTTTGGCAATCTTGTGGGGGCTGTTTCAATTGAATAGAAAAACACAATTATATTGTGGGGGCAAGACAGATCATGTGGTCCTTTTTTTGTTTCTTAAACTAGTTGTTAAAGATCAACCAACTCTCTACCCGTATTTTTACAATTTTCAACATTTTACTGAAATTCAATTGCTTTTGCAGGAAACCGTTGATTCGATTAGGGGCAAACATGCCTGCAAGAGCAGAACGAATGGCGAGAAGAAGCGACTTTGATCAATATTCCTCTGGAGCGACTAACTATCTATCTCGCGGAGAGGTCTACGAAGTGGTTCTATATTTTGGAATCATTGACATTTTACAAGATTACGACATAAGCAAGAAGATCGAGCATGCTTACAAGTCTCTACAGGCTGACCCGGCTTCGATCTCAGCTGTTGATCCCAAACTCTACTCAAGAAGGTTTAGAGATTTCATCAGCAGAGTCTTCATCGAAGACGGCTAATGAAGGTCTAATTAGTATTAGCTCCATAATTGAAAGGTCAAACCAAAGCTCCTCGCTTTTTACCTCAAATGGAGAGGCTTAAAGATGCTGAGGCATGAGGGGGCCAAAAGGGTAATTTGACTGTCGGTAAAAAAGCTCGACGAAGGGAAGAAATCGATTCGGAATTCTTTCATTTATAATATTTGAGAATGAAGTGATCAAACAAATTTTGGGTGGGGGATTTTTTATTTTTATTTTGGAGGGTGAGAAGAAGATATATGTGAATATAGAATTTGTGAAGGAGAAGTAAGTACATAGGCTTAGAGAAATGGGTTTTGGGAGATTTGGAGATTGGGGAATAAGATAAGTGTACAAGTTTAATGAAAAGGATGGGTAGTTTATTTTAAACCCATTTGCAATATAGAATTCCCCATTATTTTATTTGTTTTGGATTTAATTTTTTGGTGGAAGTACTTTAAATTTTGTTTAAATTGGGACCAAAGTAAAAGCTAAAGATGTATTAAAATCTTCAAAAGAGGTCACATATTCCCATGGGATCCCTCTTCTTCTTCACCATCCTTTTCACATCCAAAGATACTTTTCCAAATCATATTCAAACTCTTTTTCGAGTCCCATGTGAAAATACAATTTCCCAAATTGTACAAGGAAATAATAAGGTATTTCTGATGATAATTGTTCATATGTGGAAATAAATCGACCAATGACGTGCCTATACATAAAAATATATAGAAAAAAGACTATTGTAGTATTTTGGATGTATAGACTTGATATGATGTTGCTATGATTCATTTACAAAAAGTACCTAAACATATACTATGGTCAAAAGTAGAGAGAGGTTGGAATTGAGGTTGTGCTTCCATGAAAAGGAGAGAAAGCAAAGAGAGAAGACCACATGTCTCTTTTATAACTCTGAATAAAACATCTCACATTACCCTTTCTTTTTCATATTTAATTATTGTTAATTTTATATAATTTTTTATGAGGACCTAAAATAATGTGTAGGTTGACTATATTTTCTATATTCTCCGATCTAATCAGTAAACAAAATTGAAATCACAATAAGCAGAATTTAATCGTAAATCCTCACCTCAACGTGTATCTTTTAACAAGGATTAAGTTGGCTTATCTGGCCTTTCCGTAGATTTTTTTTTTTTTTTTTAATTGTTGATTGAACTTATAATACCCATTCAAATAATACTACTTAAAATTATATTTTTCTTGAAGAGATTGTCTTTATAGACGAGTACCCATTAATAAATATTTAACTGACTTTAAGTATGATAATGAAACGGAGTAAAAGAAAAAGTATACTCCAATAATGAAAAAAGTTTTGTTACCAATGCATGCTTAGTTTTCTGTGAGCAACGCCTAACAAAGTCTTCTAATCCGAATAGTTAAGTTTTGTCACATTGGGACATATAATCCAAAGTTTAAACTCAATTCGTTGTATGTATACGGATTTAAAGTATTTATATGACCCACAATAAATAAATAAATAAAACTCGATAACAGTACAAATAAAACATAAGTAGATGAAATCCAACCACCATGATATAGAGGGAGTGTAACAAAGTCAAATTACATAAAGAAAAAAAAATCCTTTTAAAAATATAAAGTACTACTAATAGGTTTCCACGCGATCTATGAACAAAATACGTGTCATTATGTGCCCATTTCTCTTCAGATCCTAGAGTTCAAATTCCCAAGAAGAACATTCTATTTAAAACTATAACCTGAAAAAAAAAAAAAAAAAAAAAGAGTAATTAAGAACTGTTTCATTTCTGGAGTATTGATTAATACGAGCAGTCGGAGCAGTGAATGACCATTGACCAGATCCAATATTCATTTTTCACATAAATCGTCGAGCCTGTTTGCTGCTACATTATTAATTAATGACCATAGGCAGGTGACAAGTCACACAAATTCATTTGTCCCTCATGCAAAGGAAAGTATATATATCATTCATTTTAGTTATACAAAAAGCTTATGAACCAAAGTTTCCATTATATATTATACATATCTTCAAACCACGTACAATAAACAAATACTAAAACTTCACTACAGTTTTCTCGAGAAACAGAGAGACAAAAAAAGAAGAACATATCATAAGTGAATAATACTGTACTTACTGTCTGCATGAATTAACTATTAATGTAAATAAAAATAAAAGATGAAATGGTTCTCTAAACGAGACAATAGGAAAAAGACAGAGCTTTGAACATTAGCTAGGTCTGCCAAACATTTGCATGCCTAAAAAGTCCTTTAAATTAAATGTCACAAATATCAACAAATTTTCTTACTCGTAGGTTATATTATTAATATATCTATATAATACTCCATCTTTTTCAGAACTAAAGCAAAAAAAAAAATTATTTCAAAATATAAAAATTTTATATTTATCAATGTATTAATTGTTATTTTTTACCTATTTTATCATTGGTTAAAAACATTTAAATTTATTAATTTATATTTTATTTAACTAATAAACATAAATGTCAAAGTTAAAATAAATATTTTACTTGATTCCTTAAATATTGTGCAATAACCTTAAGTCTCTTATATAATAAAACAGAAGTAATATATAAATAATCAAATTTACTGATTTGGGAAATAAGCTTGCGGATATACAGCAATAAGATCTGATTTTATGAGAGGTCTGTCGATCGGTCTTGTTTGCTTTTGTCACGTATGTCTTCGTGAAATTATTTTATTTATTATACATGTTCTGATTTTTTTTTGTGTGTGTGTGTATAGATGCATAGCAAATGGTATATATGTACAATATCACACCCATTAGCTAAAAAATATGAATGATGGACAGTAAGTGATATGAACAAATCTATTTACCGTTTCAACGTATAACTGTAACTAGATTCTGAAAATATGCTCCTTCTTTGTTTTCTTTTAAAAGTCTGCACCTAGAATTTTGACGATAAATGGTGTTATGGACCACTAGACCATTATATTTTAGTATATTAAAAACAATTAATTGTTATTCTTTAAGAAATTTACCCAAAGATGTTTAATTTTAATACAAAAATTATTGCATGTATTGGAAGATTAGTCTTATCGTACTTGTAAATGTATACACTTCAACTGGTTTTATAAAGAAAACAAAATATCATTCATTCAGGATTCTGTAATAATCACATTCATGTGTGTGTGTTAAGTACATATACACGTCGATATATGACAGACATGTAAATATGTAATCATGTAGACAAACGTTTTGTCTAATTGTCTGCCAAAATAATAATAAAAACAAAATAATTTATATCTAAAAAGTACAAGTGTAATTTATAAATCCACCTACGGTAATGCAAACAAAATCCGAATCCAGGTGAATCTTCTTCACCACGCCTTTTGGCCTTGGCTACTTTGGTTATCCCGTTCCCAACTATTTAAAAAACTAATTCTGTCTAAATTTACTAACTTATCTAAGTCTATAAAGGTAGACCAAAGAATTCGACCACAAAGCCTATCAAAGGAAAATAAGCTAATTGTTTAAAGCTTGTTGTAATTGCTTCTAACAACTTATTTTGACTTTATTATACTAAATTTATATATAGTATTAAAAAGGTCCATTTACATGTAATCGACGACATATTTGAATTATGAAAATCGGAATTAGGAAACTTTTGGAGTCTATTATCGGAAAACGGATCAACGTGAAAGTCAAGCCTACTTACTGACCTATTATCATACTTAAAAAACACCAGTTCTTAATTTATTAGCCTCCTTTCTTGTTGAATAATTTGAGCTATTGTTTTTAGGCTTTATTCTCACTTTATTAGTCTCCCCTAAAAAGCAAAACAAATAATTTTTTCCCCCAAATATCATAAATCAAAACCAAGATTAATTTCTAACTGTTATAAACAAGTGTTTAGTTAATGGTAAATATAAATATATATATACCCGTAGAAAGATCGGGATACTGAATAACAAAAAGAGACGAGAGAGAACTTTTGTTTTTACTCCTTTTTCAATTGAAGTTATGAAATTATGTTTTACATCGATCGAATTCGATCATTTATATAAATGTAAAATAAATTACTATATATACATAATAATGATAGATTCCCCACAAATTTTATTTTATTAATAATATTTTTCACGTATACGCTATTTTTTTTTGTAACATTAATGAAATATTTAATGTATTTCATTAATGTTATATGAATTATGTAACGGCCAAGCATGCGATCTAAAATTTGACACATTCGAGGCAAAAATAAAATGAAGACAAAGAAAAAATGAAAATTTAAGTGGTCTCAATTTAGGAACTAAGTTGGTCTGAAATTGAAAGCCATCAAATGTGGCCATTGGTATTTTAAATAGGCACATTACTTCATATTCCAACATAAGGTTCCACCACAAGGGGGCACCTTCTCTTAACCATCCCTTTCTAATCATTCTTGTATACTTCTATTTTTTTTTTGTAACCAAAAAAAAAGCAATTTTGTTTTCTCTTACAGACAAAACAAATATTGATTACTTTTACTTACGACGAACTAGAAATTTAGTCCAAATGCTTAAAGTGTTTTCCAGTTTTATGTATGTTGTTGTGTTAATCAAAAGAAAAATAATACAATGTTACTCAAAAACTTAAACTAGGAATCATTAAATATTAACTGATTGTTGTAGTACAATATTTTAAGAAAATATATAAGCCAATGGAAGTATAATTTGAGAAAAAAATAATTTCAATAAATGAAATCAGCCAGCTAGACAGCTAATTAGACATATCAACTTAACGCTAATGATGGTGTCTTCTCTTACTGAAGAAACCATCGTGGTACATGTTGACGTGTATTGTTCTTTGTTTCCAACTACCAAATATAGAACCTTAATGCTGTTTTATCTTCTCTAATTAGGATAGCTGCATTAGACCAAACCGACCGGACCATGTTTCATCCTACAAAATAATATTCTAATTAGGATATTGGCAACCCTTCAAGATGGGCGGACCAATCTTATTACTAAGTAAAACAAAACGAGTTCTAGATAACATCTTCATTAGACCATATGCAAATTGATCACCATAAGCAACATGAGGAACACAAAGGTTGACGGACTGGACAACCTTTAATTTGGATGTAATGAAAATCGACATCAAATGACGAGTTGACATAGTGGTTACGCCTTTATTTACCAAAAACATAGCGACCTTGAGGTCACGAGTTCGATTCGTGTTGGGAGGAGTCTGCTCTCCAATGAAGAGTTATATTATATGGTCTGGGTCCTATCCTGGGATGACGTACGGGCCTACGAGCCCTAAACCTTTTGGTCATAAAAAAAAAAAATCGACATCAACGTAGTTCATGTAATTCTTATCAACTTTGCAAGTTCCATGTATAATACCAAAATTTGACCATGATGTTTGCACCTCTCTATTTTTTTTTTTTAATATTTAAACTAAACATATCTTGCACAATATCTAGATTATTCTAACTTGAAAATAATAATAATAGGAATATTTGATCAATATGACGAATTTTCACTCTTCTAACGACAGCCATTTTGTTATTAATTCTATTATTCTTAAAAACAATCTCTTCAAATAAAATATCATCCTAATGAATAATACATATGGTCGAAATTATGTTTTTGAAAAGGAAGATAATCTTGAGTGCATATATAAGGATGACATTTATTTGAAGAGATTGTATTTGGGTTTATGGCAACTTCTTGAATGGCGGTGGTTTGGTGGGGTATCTTCCATGTTCTCCCCAAATGCTTTGATTTTTCACGCTTCTTTTATTTTATTTTTCCCCAATAAAGCTCGTGATCATGGGAATGTACTTTTCAATTTTACAATAGACATAATTAATAAATATACACAATAAAAAAAAGTATGAAATCTCTTTCTAATTTTGTTTATGTTTCTCTCTTTTTGTTCCATTCCGTGGTAGTTATCCAAGTTTGGCTTTTTCTGTTTCCTTAACCATTTTATACCTTTTATTTTCTCTAATATATATAAATTAATAATTCAAAACAATATCCTCATTAACCCTAAACCCAATAATAATCTCATAGATAATTATATGGCCCAAATTTGATTCAATTAACCAAACTCAAATTAGTTTTCCCACTAGAAGAAAAACCAACAAACTCCCCTTCTGACTAGTGGGAGGAAACAGCCATCCTAGCTATCTCTTGACAAACTTCAAGCTTTCCTTTAGGCAATGACTTCGTCATCATATCAGCTCCATTATCATTCGTATGAACTTTTGAAAGTTCCACTTCCTTAGAAGCAACCACATCACGTATCCAGTGATATCTCTTATCGATGTGCTTTGAACGCGAATGAAATGTAGAATTATTCCCAAGGCAAATTACGCTTTGACTGTCACAAAGCAACACATACTTATCTTGCTTGAAACCAATCTCTTCAATATAATTTTTCATCCACAACAACTCTTTACAAGCTTCCGTTGCAGCTATGAACTCAGCTTCAGTTGTAGAAAATGTAACACACTTCTGTAATCTTGACTGCCATGATATTGCTCCACCCGCAAATGTTACCAAGTAACCCGAAGTAGATTTCCTAGAATCAACATCTCAGCCATGTCAGCATCAGTGTAACTAACTAGCTGTAGCTTATCACCTCCAAAAGTAAGCTTTAAATTAGAAGTCCCTCGAAGATATCTTAAAATCCACTTCATAGTATTCCAGTGTTCTCTTCCGGGATTGAAAAAGAAACAACTAATTATACCAACAGCGTGAGCTATATCTGGTCTTGTACACACCATGACATACATCAAACTACTAACTGTAGAAGCATATGGAACCCATGCCATATCTTCCTTTTCTGAACTTGTACTCGGACTTTGTTGACTGCTTAATCTAAAGTGTGAAACAAGAGGAGTGCTAGCAACTTTAAATTTGTCCATGTGAAACCTCTGAAGTATCTTCTCAATATACTTCTCCTGAGACAAGTGAATCAACTTCTCACCTCTATCTCGAACAATTCTTATACCAAAAATCTTCTTCGCTGTACCCAAATCATTTATGGCGAATGACTTGTTAAGCTGAATCTTCAGCTCTTGAATTCTGCTCATGTTCTTGCCTACAATCAACATATCGTCAACATACAAACACATGATGAAAAAATCACCCTCACCAAACATCTGCACAAACGCACAATGATCAGAAGTAGTCTTCTTATAACCATGCTCCCCCATAACTGACTCAAACTTCTTATATCATTGTCTCAGTGCCTGTTTCAATCCATAAAGATTTTTCTTCAAGCGACAAACCAAGTCCTTTTTGCCCTTTTTCTCAAAGCTTTCTGGTTGTACAATGTAAATCCCTTCCTCCAAATCACCATGAAGGAAAGCTGTCTTTACATCTATTTGCTCAACCTCTAGATCAAGACTCGCTGCCAATCCAATTACAACCCGAATGGATGACATCTTCACAACAGGAGAAAAGTTTTCATAAAAATCAACTCCCTTCTTTTGGCTGAATCATTTCACAACCAATCTAGCCTTGTATCGAGGATGCAAATTGTTTTCTTCATGCTTAATTTTATACACCCACTTATTAAGCAATGCCTTCTTACCCTTATGTAAATTTACAAGCTCAAATGTACGATTTCCATCAAAAGAATCCATCTTTTCTACATGGCATTCCACCATTCATCTTTGTGTTCATCTTTCAATGATTCACCAAAGCATTCAGGTTCTCCCCCATCAATAAGTAACATATACTCACTAGGATCATACTTTGTCGACGGTATAAGACCTCTCTCAGATCTTCTAACAGCAGGTTAGTTCGTGGTAGTTGATGTCTCACCATGATCGTCACCATGATCACCAAAACATCATCATCATGTGCGGGAGCATCTGCAGCAGGTGTATAAACATGAACCTCACCCGCAGTCTGACCGTGAACAGATATAGAAGGAATACCTCTTGAATCAATCAAACTCTTATTGCTTTGAGCTTGTTTTCCAGACTTGTCAATATCTTTAATCGTTTGATATTCTATGAACACAACATCTCTACTCCTAATGAGTTTCTTCTCAACGGGATCATAAAATCTGTATCCGAACTCATCCTGACCATAACCAATGAATACACATTGTCGCGACTTCATCTCAAGCTTTGACCTTTCATCTTTGGGAATATGGAGAAAACACCTTGCATCCAAAAACCCTGAAGTGACTATAAAAAACATCTTTACCAGTCCAAACCCTCTATGGATTATCACCATCCAATGGAGCACTCAGTGACAAGTTCAACACATGAAGAACTGAGCTTAAAGCTTTCCCCCAGAAAGTATATGCAAGGCCTGATTGTGAAATCAAACTTCTAACCCTTCCGACAATTGTTATGTTCATCCTTTCAGCTAACCCATTTAATTGTGGAGCCTTAGGTGGTGTCTTTTGATGTCTATTTCCATAATTGATGCAAAAAACATTAAATGGTCCAGAATATTCACCACCATTATCAATGCGGATACACTTCAACTTCTTTCCCGTTTATCTTTTAACTAATGCCACAAAATGCTTGAAATATCCAAGAACATGATCCTTCGTCTTCATAATATAAATCCACAACTTCCTAAAATGATCATCAATGAATATGACAAAATATGATGCACCACCAAGAGATCTTGTCTTCATTGAACCACACACATCTGAATACATCAGATCAAGTATCTCAGATTTTCTAGAAGGTACAGAAGACTTAAACGAAACTCTGTGTTGTTTTCCTGCAAAACAATGTGCACATTTCTCGAAGTGTAAACCAAAGATATTAGGAATAATCTCTTTCTTTGACAACACATACAATCCCTTCTCACTCATGTGACCGAGTTTTTAATGCCATAACTCTATGCCATCATCATTCTCTACTGCATTAATAATGTCTTTGGAGACCTTAGCTTGTATGTAATAGAATGATGAAGATTTTTCACTTCGAGCCACAACCATAGAACCACGTGATAGTTTCCATTTACTTTCTCCAAATAAACTATAGAAACCATCATCATCAAGTCTTTTTGTAGATATCTAGTTCAATTAAATATCTGGAACATGCTTAACTCCCTTAAGCAATAACCTAGTACCAATACTAGTCTCCAAGCAAATATCATCAATGCCAACAACCTGAGCCAAACCATCATTACCCATTCTCACAGAACCATAACTACCTGAAGTATAGGTAGAGAACAAATCTCGTTGTGATGTAGCATGAGTAGTAGCTCCACTATCAATCACCCAACTAGAGTCTTGACATGCAATATTAATGGCATTTTCATTTTCAAGAAGAATAAAAAACTGATCATCGGTGACATTCACCTGGTCTTCACCATCTTCTTGCCTCTTCCCTTGTTGCTTGTTGTCTTTTTTTAACATCCAGCAATCCTTCTTCAAGTATCCTTTCTTATGACAATAATGACACTCCATATTTGCAAATTTGTTAGATTTGCTCTTGTTCCTATTTTTGTCTTTCTTGGGCTCTCTATATGTACTCTTACCTTTTGATTCAGTAACCAGGACATCTGAACGTGAAGAACTAATATTTGACTGCCTTTTAGTCTCTTCATTCAATACACTGTTTTTTACTAAATCCTTCGAAATGGTACCTTCCGATGCAGAGTTACAAAGAGACATCCTGAAAACCTCTCAAAAATCTGGTAATGTACCAAAAAACCATAAACCGTGATTTTCATCATCAAATATGATGTCCATGTCAGATAGCTTGTTGAGTAATCCCTGAAACGCATTCAAGTGATTTGTTATCGGAGTCCCCTCCTGATACCTCAACTCAAGCAGCTTCTTCATCATGTACTTCTTATTATTTCTAGGCTTCCGAGCAAATCATTGCTCCAGCTTCAACCACAAAGGACGAGCACTAGTCTCATTTTTAACATGATGCAACACATTATCATCTATCCATTGCATCATCAGACCACACAATTGCGATGTAGCAACTTTCACTGATCATCAGTTTTCTCATCAGGTTTTGCCTCCTGAAAATCTGGAACATGAAATTTTTTCACAAATAGCAGATCTTCCATTCTTTCCATAGATGATAGTTAGTACCATTCAAGCTTATCATTCTGCCCATATTTTCTATCTTTCACACAAATAACCAATAACCAAAGTTATCAACAAACCAGCAGCTCTGATACCACTCTGTTGGAGAAAAAACGCACAGCTGCGCAACGGTATAATGTTCCCCACACTTGTGTGAACTTGTGAGAAAAAATATTTCGACTATGGCAGAAAATTCGATAACGTAAATGAGACATCATAATTTTTACGTGGAAACATTCTCGATGTAAGAAGTAAAACCACGGGACCGTAGTCCACTCAAAATCTACTATATCAAATGTTTTGAGTTACAACCTTGTCTTCCCTGTTCCCACATAACAAATCCAGAGACTCAAGCTCCAAAAAACTAATCTCCAACACAAGAGAAACAACAAGAGACAACACAAGAGCCTATAATATTGCAGTCACAAACGACTCTAGGTTCACTAGGATTCCGGCCACTAAATAAGATCTCCACCGTATAAACCTAGAAAAACGAGTCAAGAACACCTCTGCAAAATATCAGTTCAATCCGAGAAGAACTCACCGTCGGATTTCCCAAACACTCCAACAGATTCTGCTGAAAACTCTGCAGGTTAACAGTCACGAACAGCCACGCTAAAACTCTGATATCTCCCAAACCAACCGTTGAAAACTTAATCTCATCGTTGAATCTGAAGACCACCGTTAAATCTCTTGCCACATATTTCATCTATATTTGTCGACATGGATTTTTCTTGGAAAGATATCTTGTTTTTCCTTTTTCCTTTTTATATGAAAGGTCTCATAAGGGCATATATCTTGTCAAGTAGTAGAAAGTGGAGTATAGTATCCAGTATATTCCGAGTGCAAGTGCAATTACGAATTAGACAAAATAAAATTAGAAGGCAAAAAAAAAAAAAAGATGAATCACATGGTTGTGGGCCAATTAAAATGGGCCCATAAAATTCAAAGGCCCACCCAAGTTATTGTTGAAAAAGTAAGAACATATAGGAAGATTACGTGGGGGATCATGTAGACAAACAAATGAGGGGAGAGGAGATACGATTAATAGCAAATAAATGTGATCGGGTCTAGTAGGCATCGATTAGTCTATTTCCCAAATTTATCTCTCTGATATATTAATTTCAAGTCACTTGGTCTCATTTCTTGTGATTCTAAATTGATTTCGTTATTTTGTTCCCCGATTCGTGCGTGTCCCAAGCCGTATCATATCTTTGTATCAACAAATAAAATATAACTATATAACTTTTACGTTATACGCGGGATAAAATATTTATAATATTTTATAGAAAATTAATAAATTAAATAAGCTTTTCTAAATATCTCAATAGTATATTATTGTATAAATAATTGAAATCTAAAATTAAGGTTTTTACATATTTAAATTACTAATTAATTATTTATTTAAAATAATATCTTTTAAAATATAAATTTTAAAATCAAATTTAGGAAACAATAAAACCAGCAATAATTTTATGTAATATTTATTTATTCGATTTTCTATAAATAAATAAAGCTAATTTAGGTAATATTATAATCTTTAATATAAAAACAATATATATATGATTGATCTAATGACATATTGTATAATTAGTCTAGTAATTAATGTACTATAAAATATATTTTTTGAGAATCATTCTGGTGATAATACGTCAGCATGACACTGATGTAATATTTCACGTGAACATAAAATTATTTTGTTAAAAAGATTTTAGGGATATGAATAATAAAATCGTGGGTGTATGTTGTTGATACGAATATTATCTGTTGACGTTATAGCATTGTTGAATGCACTTAGGACGCGTAGATTGCTTACACGATTTGTCAATGGGCTACAAAACAATTTAATGGGCTTTGTAAATTGGGCCACTAATGAACTTAAGTTTCCGTAAAATATATGTAGTTTAACTTGGATAATACAAGATCACGTGTAACCATAACGAGTGATGAAAAAAAATCTTTTCCCCAATGAGATAAAAAAAAATTTGGAATTGGACCCGTTGACAAAAAAAAAAAAAAACTGGGCTCAATTTCAATCATGTTTTCAGGATAACAAATCACACAAAGAGACTACAGAAGCTAGAGAGAGTATTGCAGAACAATTTTGAAGCTTTCTTCTTCCTCTGCAATGGAAATGGCAATGGCAAAAAAGACTGTAAAACTGGCAAGTCATGTTTGCTTATTTAATCAGTTTCATCCCCAAAAAGTAAGACAAAGCCATGTCTGTAAACAATGCGACATGGATTACAACTTACGAGTCACAGAGAATGGACTGAAAGACAGGTTTGTGGTTTCTACTTGCGAGGAGCTTTCTTCTTTCCTGCAATCGCAATGCTTTTACCCTTTTTCGTGCGAGCGTTAGTTTTGGTTCTTTGTCCTCTGCAAGGCATTCCATGTCTATGTCTACTACCTCTGTAACAATCTACTTCGACCAGTCTCTGTATTTCCGATCCAACACGCCTCCTCTTTAAAATCAACAATAACAGAAACAAACAAACAAACAACAAACACGGTTTTGAGAGATGGAAAGATAGAAGAGTAACTTTAAGACGATAAGAAAGTTAAATGTAATTGGATAAAACGATTTTTTACCAATTCATCACCATGCTGGTGCTGGCCAACTTCTTCACGGAGGTCAATGAGTTCTTTTCCAGTTAAGTCTCTGGCAAGTTTGTTAGTGATTCCAAGCTCACAGAGTACCTGGTGTGATTTACGGCGGCCAATTCCATAAACTTCTTGAAGACCGGTTTTGAGTGGCTTATTGTTTGGAACCTCTGCGTTCCCCACACGAATTCCTTGGATGCGTACGCCATGAAACTGCAGAGAAAGAGAACACATAAATGGGTGAACTTGATGTATAATCCAAACAGAGAATCATTGAAGATGCTTCCTCAAAAATTATCATTCCTAGAACTCATAATTTCATAGAGCTAGCAGAGAATACTCCAAAAATGTAAACACTTTACGAGAATCGATTGACAACAACACCTTGGCAATTGCATAATTTAGACATTGAGCTATACACTAGACCTTTTCGATTTCAAAAATTTGTTCTTCTACATAGCAATGTTATTTCCCATTTATCACCTATTTGAAAATGGGCAAGAAGCCAAAATCTCAAACCAAAACAGACGATTTTGAAACAAACCCAGAAATAATACACATCCAAGAGATTTGAATTGGATAAAATCATCAAATTTTAAAAGAGATGAATCGATTCGATCTACTGAAACCCTAATCCTAAAACCAAATGTGGCGCTGAAATGTTAGATACGAACTCACCGTAACATTCCGAAGCAGAGACTGGCTGATGTCAAACAAGGTCGCCGCAGATCTTCGTAAACCCAACATCGTAGTAGCTCAGTTTCAGAGATTTGACGGTGAAGGTGAAGAAAGGGTTTAAGATTCAGTTTCCAACCACCCGCGTTTTCTAATCAAAACGCAAACGCAATCGTGGTCTCTTTCTCCTCTTGACATATTGGGCTTTTAAAACAAAAACTATTATTGGGCTTTTAATTTATTCAGAGAGAGGCCTCGGGTCCAATAGACAACAACCTTAATGCTATTAAATTTCAAACTCTTTCTGGGCTCATCTTTTAATTAAGTTGGTTTTAGTTTGGTCCGATTTTCTAAAATATTCAGAAAATTACAACTTGTAAAATTCGTGAATAACTTCGTAGCCAAAGTGTTCACGTTTCAATTTCGGTGTATCAGCACAAAGAAATATTAACAACTCCTGTAGTTTTAAATTTTAAATCAAGGAAAAGAAAATAAATAAATAAATATTGTTTTAGTATAGCACCTCAACCGTAAAGACTTTTTAGAAATTTAGAACTATCACTCAATAATGTTAAGTTTGTAATTTTCGGAAACGTTAACTACTTCAGCAAATAAAGCACTACTGCAAACGGAGTTTTATATTAACTTCTCTTTTGTTTAGGAGAGACATAAGTTTTTATATATGTTGATGCCGATATCAACCAAAATTTTTTTAATAGAACTTTTATGGGAAAAAACAAAGAATTCTTATTAAACGGAGCTGGGGTTTGGTAATTACAGATTTGTTTTAAGATGACCGAATTAATAGATTACAGATGAGAGTTACAAGGGCCAAATTAGAGTGCCGAACTAAAGTGTCGTACTAACCAAACTAATTGTCTGTTTATAAAAACCGAAAATCGAGCTGACTGTTCGTTTTCTCTAATCTTTTCTCAATAAAATCTAGGATCCCCTTCGTGGTGGAATCCTTTCTCTAACTCTCGAATATTTATATTTTGATCTTCTCCAAGGTCGATAGTAACTTTTTCAGCCCAAATTTTTAATGACGTGGACCGAGTTTTATGTAATTTAAAAATTAATTAGGTTAATTTTCAGGACCGGAATAATTAAAGGGGACGCAGCCCATATCCAATAATATAAATAAGAAAAACGTACGGATTATACAAAAACGGTTTGGCTACCTGCAAAATATTCTGTCCTTTTATGAATTAATTACATGTAAGTAAGGTTTGATTTGATCGTAAACAACTCGAACTTTAAAGATTATGATATGTCAATGAATATGAATGTCTGGAAATAATAGGTAGGATTTTTAGAAACGAAAACATTTTAAAGATTTTAATTTTCAGTTAAATTAATTCAATATTACACAGAGTAACCACAAGATCACCAACTCGAATATATATAGAATATTCAACTTATCTTCTTGGGATAAAAAGATATAAAGTTCTGGATATAAAGTAATTCAAGGCTTTAAGTTACTCAACTTAATTGCTAGTTTCTGAAGGATTTAATATTTATAAGGAAAGTAAAAAATGATTTAACTATATACCACAAAATGTATAGCTTTTATTTCTTTTGTTTATTTATCACTTACAATTTTAAGGTTTCGAAAATAAAGAAAAAAAGTTACATATATTTACATCAGTTACAACGTGGTTGAAAAATAATTTAGTTCTTTGAAAATAAACTGTCCAAATTAGAAAATAGATAAAGATATCACAATAAGTTCTTGGGAATATTTTTCAAAATTCTTATATATTTGACACCAAATTTTATGAACTTATTTTATTTTGTATCCGTTACAACATAATTTGATTAAGGGTAGATTTTGGCATTTTGAGAATATTATATGCATGCAACAATCATATGTCAATTTAACTTGTGCGGTCATTTTCAGGAAGGAAACTTCAAAAAGTTGGCAAAAGGATACGACAATGACTCCGACGTGTTAAGCACGCGACATGTTTTTGTATCTGTGGTCTATATTAATTACATTTCCTTTCCATACTATTTTAGAAGAAGATATTGTCAAATTCATAGAAAATAGCTCTTAATTAAGTTTTTACTTTAAATGGTGAAAATTGTTTTTAAATAATAGACAATTTAAAAAATTAATAACAAAAAAATATTGACAGATACTTCTCAAATTTGTGATCTGAACCAACTCTTAGGTCAGACGTATAAGATGTTACGTCTCACGTTAAGACAAAATTATAACTTGGACAATTATCAGTTATTTACAGCGATGTCAACAAAAAAATTAGTAGATATTTTCTATATTAGTGGCAACTGGCAAAACAATGACATATAATTTATTTCAAAGTATAATGAGAAGAGCGTGCATGAATAGTGCCGTTTATTCCATTTAGGAATGTGCAAAAAACCCTTAATCCGAAAAAACAAACCAAACCAAACTAAAATAAATGATTTGGTTTGGTTATGGTTTAGTCTAAAAACTCATTTGGTTGTCATTTTTATTAAGTTTTCGGTTTATGATTAGTTTGGTTTAAAACCGTTAAATCGAATAGTTATTTTGATTTTTAATAAAATTTAGAATAATTATATTTGTTTAATTTATTATATTGTGTTTAATAATATCTTTAATTTTTTCCTTTATTGGTTTTGTAAGTTATAAAAATTATAATTTCTTAAACTCTTAGAATCTTAGTAATTCAAAACCAAAAGCTTAAACATAAAAAAAAAATTATATTAAATTTACAAAACCCTAAAAGTCTACTTTTCTTCCTCTAAAGATCTATATATTTTTTTATTTTAGGTTTAAATGAAGGTACTTTAATTAGACTACATTCGTTTCCTATATTTGATTAATTTTTATGCAGCAAACTTGTTTTTTTTTTGTAAAAACATAGAATACTCTTAAAAAATCAGAACCAAACCGAACCGAACCGAGTTACATATGGATTTATTTTTTATAAAACCAAAAAACCGTAAAACCGAAAAAACCAAACCGTAACCAAACCGAATTACATATGGTTTCCACATGGTTTCAGTTTTTGTAAAACCGTAAAACCGTAAACCAAAAAAACCGAACCGAATCTAAACCAAAAACCGTACTGTCCACACCTAATTCCACTATTGTAAAAAATAGTAAAAAATATTTTAATTATACCGAATTGTATTAGTGATATGACAAGTTGCGCAATGCCCACAATTTTAATAATATATATATATATATATTGATATGTTTGGTATAATTCTATAGTAGACTTCCGTACATTTCTAAACTATTTTTACTAGGATTTGTTTTCCACCTAGTAGGATTTAGAAATTCCGCTGATCATTGAATCTCCCACTAGGAAAAATAAATAACTCCAACGACTGTGGCAATGTAGTTGGAGCCATTCCCAATGCTTTTGGAAGCCCACAAATCTTTGAATAATCCAAAAAAATTCATCCTTTGCCTGTTGGCTGAGAGCTACTTAATAAATATTTAAATAGTAACAAGACCATAATAAAAAAATTATTCAGATTTACAAGCAATTAGTGGAGTCATGGTTTAATAATAAGACGCCTTAATGACCCTGGTCATCCTTGCGTCTGACTCTTAATAGCCATAAGGGACGTCTTTGGTGAACTTAATCATCCTGTTTGATTCGTAATTATTAAAGTAATGGGAGATCAAATGTAGATATTTAATGATTCATAAAACGACAAAACTAAGACTCAAAATCATTGAGTTTAACCGGACCAACTGTACCGGTGGTTCCATAAATTGTTATTTTTATCAAAAATGTTCCTGAAAAAGGGGGAAAACAAAAAGCCTTAAGATTCTTAATTTCTTCTTTTTTTATAGAAAAAAATTCGTCAATAGGTTAAACATAATATTTCTAGCGAACAAACCAATCATATACCATTGAATACATAAATAAAAGTAAATTTGAAATGATGCCTTTTTATTGAATTTGTTTGGAAAATGTTGTTATGTGGCCAAAATTATCAATTTCACCGTTCTGGTTCAAGTTCGACCCACGTACCACATGATGGGTTGTCTAGGTTGCGCACCAAACCATTAGTTTAGGGCTGGTCAAATATATTTGTACTCATTTTTTGTTGGTTTCAGTAATCAATTTATCTAACTCTAAATGTTGGAGTTTTAGAAGAAAACCAAAATAATTATTGCATCCATCTATTATGTGGATTATTGACATTATAGAGCTCATGTGCATCAATTCTTGTTTTAAAAGCGGTGGTCTCAACAAGACGTAGATGTTAGAATATAGAAATAGACACTTGTACGAAGTTAGAAATCTTCGCGACCCATCTAAAAAGATTATGGACGTGGAATCTCGAATCAAACAACTTATTTGTGGATGACAGAACGCTCGATATCGACAGGACAAATGACGACTTCAGTGCCCTACTAATTTCTACAAACACGATCTTTTTTTGTTGTGGTCAAGAGGAATATGATGACGAAGAAGGTGGCGATAGATACATAGAACTTTGGTTACGAAAAAGACTATGAATTACGCCAAAATTACCTTAAATTATTTGGATTTTTCTTCATAAGAGGTTGAGGAAAAAGGACTACGCAACAAAAAGGAGTAACTACAAAAGGACTACATTTTCTGCTATAAAAACTCTAATTATACACACACACATATATATGTACTAAACATCTTCAAAATTAATCCATACAACGATCCACGTAAATCGAAAGACTTAAAAGAACATTTTATTTAAACGTCTATCAAGTTTTGATCTAGGTGCAACTGGCATATTTAATACGAGAGTGTCAACTTTTAATATCTAGCATGTCTCAATGTCTAAGACAACAATTAGTTGCAGGAAGAACAACTCTTCAAATTTCAGACGTCATCTTCACAGATGTCGATATAGCTAGCTAGGGACCGAGCTAAGTAGAGACATAGGTAGGACATATAATTTAGAGCTAATATAAGTTATATTATATCACGAATAAAGACAAAGAACAAGAGGGGAATTTTATTTATATGTAGAGAGATTGGATATGGTTTTGACCCTTGTGAGCACGAAACAACGTTCTTTAGGAAAACAAAAGAGAAATGTCAGTCAGCGTCTCGCCGTCTCCGCAGTGGTCGGGACGTCCCTTGTTACGAGTCGCGGCCATACGTTTTCTTTTGCCTACCACCTTCTTTGTTTTTTTATCCATTTTATTTTATTTTACTTTATTTAGGAAGTTTCCTTTTTCTATTAACTTCTTTCATGGTCTAAAATGTAACTACGTGCCATATGCATGTTCATATGACTTTGAAGAATTTTCTATCGAAGTTAGAGAGGCAAATTTATAATTCATGCGAGAGGTCGATGCTTTTAGAATATAGTGTATGTTATAAGAAAGAAAAAAAAAATAGAACCATACTGTCTTTTTTTATTCTCCATTTCTCCAAAACATTGTTGAGGCGATTCGAGACCGTGATATATATTCCACTTCTTATGGATATTGATATTCGATTTTTTAGATGATGTAATTTAAAGCGGGAAGTTACAAACAAATGGTTGCATATTAATCTAGATGACATTTTAAATTATGAGATTAGCTAGAAAAGCATATAATTAAGCTTTCAAGTATCATCATTTGTAAATAAATCACTGAACTCGTGATTCTTTGTAACTTTTTGTTAATGGATATTTATCTATATTTTTGTATGCTATTTATCTTATTCTAAATTGATTTAAATCTATTTAAGTACGGTACGATAAACTTAGAAGACCTTCAAGATTTCGTATTCCTATTATGTCGAGTTTTTTTATTATATAAAGAGTCTAAAGTTTATAAAATTTGTCAAATTACATTTTTAAAAATATAAATAAAAGGTATTCGCCTAATAACACTAGTTTTCTCATTACCGTTTCCCTATTATTTGCTCGAATTCACAACGCTTCACAATAAATATGGAATTATTATTACTTTCATTATTAACAGTTTTTGAGTCACTATAAGCGTCTTATATGACAAAAAGATCCAAAAATTTTACATGTCCCCAACGGATTATAAGAAATTATTATTAGTACTTGTCAAATGCGTATGAACCACGAATCTTGTGGGGCCAAATCGAAACTCCATTTTAGTTCTTTTTCCTTTCTGTATCGAACACAACTGACAACACTCTCGCATTATGCCATCTCCCTTTGACGATAATAATATGTGCATTATTATAAGTTGCATCAAAACAAGTTTTGTATGTTTGTCCTTTTTTTGTAGTCACTGAGCTGAAAGCAACACGGCACAAGTGGTAACTAACTTCAAACTAGTCGGTCTTAAACGACAAAACGTTTACTAGGCGCTAGTAATTAAATGAATAGCACTTGATGTGAACTATAACAAACTTATTAGACGACCAGTAATATATCATTATGGAAGCATAATAACTCTAATTAACGATAAAAATTTCTGACACTAACCAAAACAAAACGATTAATCAAGACACGAAAAGTTTGAGATACATGCTTTCATCATTTATCTTTATCATCATCATCAACAACATAGACTACAAACACAATTTATACAATGTACATTTGGAATAAAAACTCTTAATAAAAAAAAAGTACCCAAATAACCATGTATTTCGAATTTGTTATTGACTTGTTATTGACTTTCGAATTTCCAATACATATAAATTGAGCAGATCTAGAAGATCAAGAGATCCTCCTTAATGTTGTAACCCATCTTCTCTAGATTTGGCTGCAACGCGAACTGAATCATAGGCGGTGGTCCACACGCAAGTGCGAGCGATTCACCTTCTAAACCTTCGGGGATATGTTCTCTAAGCACAGCTTCGGTTATAAACCCGGTACTGTAATTCCAACCTTCCTTCGCAATTTCGACGACGTACCAAATCTTTAGCCTCTCCTTATACTTACTAGCCCATCCTTCTAGCTCTTCCCTCACAAGTATGTCATCCTCGGTTCGGTTTGCGTAAACCACATACATCTCGGTTTCGTCCTCTGGATCACTCAATATGGATTGAATGATTTGGTAGATTGGAGTAATGCCTGTTCCTCCGGCAAGCATTGCTAGTTTCTTGGCAAACTTGGGTTTGCCGCTGACCATGAAGTTGCCTTTGCCTTGGTACTCAATGTGTCCTAATGGACCTTTGATGTCTATCATTGACCCGATTGGTAACGAGTCTAAGTGTTGTGACATGACTCCTCCATTGGGGAACCTTGGATGGACGTCTTTGAAGTAAACTTTAACGACTAGGTCGATATGACCAACGGCATCTATGGCGCTGGTCGGAGTATAGGCTCTGAGACAGAGTTTGTCGTTTATGTTGGCGCATACGAAAACGTGCTTCCCCACGGGTAAACCAAGCTGCTGATCTTCGGAAGGTAATGCGAATCGGAACTTACGAACGTCGTGAGAGATCGAAGTCTTCTCGATGAGTCTAACTGGGATTTTCTCACGTGGGTTGACCAAAGCTATGTTCTTTGTAAGAGCGATCTCTTTAATTGGAGCTAACAAAGAAGCTACGTTTGAGCCACCGTGGACTGAGACGTTAGGGGAAGAATCGTAGCCAGTGGTGATGAGTTCACCGATACGGTAATCTTCTAAAAGCTTCTTGGCTTTGTCAGAGTGAATGGCTTCGAACTCTTCAGTGCAATCAGTGCCTGCGTTGATGAGGATCGAATCCGTGCCTCCTGGATGATCTTTCAAGAAACGTGTACAGTCATAGATGTGACCGTGGACGATGATCCATGCAGATTCAGCAGTGTTGTGTTTTCTAACTTCGGAGATTGAATACATCTTTGAGGCAGTGTTCATGAAAGGAGAGGAAACAGATTTCTTCAAGGTTTGGTTGGATTCTGAGGAAATCTCAAGCTGGCGCTCCTTTGCCATCCACCCACCCGATTGGTTTCCGGGTCGGGTCGGGTGTTCGAAAACTATCCCTATCTCTCCTCTGTGAGGCTTGCACACGTTGGTTTTAATCCTGAACCAGCAGTTGTTCATCATCCCCTGTTTAACACAAGTCAACGTCGTTATTGCCTTTAGTCAAACATCATAAAACAGTGTTTTATAATCGTAAATCTAAAATAGTTATTATTCAGAAATCATAATCAAACTAGCTGGAGACCCTAGACTTAGACTTGTCTAAGTTTAATATGTTTTTCGATTTTATTCTATATAATTGCCCGCATGAAGGGAGACTATAATACTTAACCACTAAAATGAACTGTACAACAGAGACAATTAAAGAACTGGTCTTGGTTCCATGTTGATTAGTGCTCTATTAAAATATTCCGAAAAGTGAAGATGGTATATTGGTAGGTAACACGTTCCCAAAAAATAAAAAAATCATCAGTAGCTCCAACTTTGTAGGACGAATATAAAATCGAATAATTTACACAGAAAAAAACAGGATTAAAGTATTTAAATCATACTAAAGAATAAAGTAAACTAATTAATTCTATAATTAAAAATTAAGAGAGAGAGAGAGAGGATTACCATGAGGTTCCAGATGAGTTTGTCAGGCTGGGTATTGAACGACTCGTCCCAGGCTCGAACCGCAACATCTTTGGCACTGAGCAGATCAAGAACCTCAACGTCAAGTGACCAGAAACACCAGCACCAGAATTTGCCGTACTTGTTGGGTTTCTCCTGGTGGTCAAGCTCACACACACTCCACGTGTCTCCTCCGTCTAGAGTCACTTCAACTCTCGTTACCTTCTTACCTCCTCCTGCGTTTCAAACCATTTTTATTATTAGGACTTTAATTACATAAAAAAAAAATATTTTTTTTATTACGTAGTTCTTAAAATTGTAATATAATTACCAGAGTAAGCATAGCCTTTTAATGTGTACGGCTTCTGAGTGGTAAATGCATTGATAGGCAATATCTCTTCATGACCAGGTGTTGTAATCACCGAGTTTATATTAAGCTCGTTGATTAGATATTCTGGCTTATACCACCAAGCTGTAACAGAGTAAAAGAAGAAGTAAATATTAATTAATAGCCGTAAAAATTAGAAGTAAAAGAAGACAAGAGTACGTAAAAAGGTTAAAAAAAAATAATAACCTTCAGCATTAGCCAGCTCAGCATCAACGAGAGAAGGAAGGACACGATTGTCTTTGTAGTGATAGTAATTATCAGATTCTTGAGGAGTAACGATGATTCGTTTTAACCATTTAACCATCCGGCCACCGATAAAACCGGGTACAATGACCCGAACCGGAAATCCATGATCCGGCGTTAGAAGGTCACCGTTTTGCATATAAGCTAATATAATATCTCTAGCAGGATCCATAGCCATCTCTTTCTTAATACTTGTTCCGTACTTAGATCCGCCGCCGCCGGGAAGATCCTCCGCTCCTTCAAAGCAAACGTTTAACGCGCCGCCTCTCCGGCTATAGATCCCGCAACGACGGAGGATTTCGCTTAACGGAACACCTTTCCAGAGAGAAGTTGATACTCCGGCGGATCCCCAATTGAATCCGATTGTTTTTTTCACCATGTTCTGTTCCTTCCGGCGATTACCGGCGCAGACGAGAGTTACCGGGAATTCGCGGCTGGGAAACTCCGAGATTAGCTCTTCCATGGTGAATTTCGCCGGACGTTTAACGAGTCCGGTGATTTCGATTGTCCAATCGGACCAATCGGCTTTGGGAACTGCGCCGTGGTTACGGACGTAATGGAGTGGGACGGGAGTGATGAATCCATGGTGCATAAGACGAGGGAGAGGTGGTTCGGCGTTGAATGGATGTTTTCCGGTGAGACGGAGCATGGAGGAGTTACGCTGGATCCAACTATCAGCCGTTGATTCATCTCTCGGATCCAAAACGGACGGTTCTAAATCGCTGTTGGATTTTTTAACCAGCTCTTTATAGTAAGGGACGTTACGGTTATGACTCTCGTCTTCGTCGTCGCTTGAGGAGTCGTCGTAACGGTCTACGACGTTGACTTCGGTTTCTTTGACGATATTTTCGGTGAGGATGACGTCGAGAGACTGGTTTTGGTGACGCTGACGGTCGAATGAGCGAGGAGAAGGAACGAGAGGAGGTTTGAAAGCGTGAACGACGCCGTTCATGGCCGTGTTATAATGGCGGTTATCGACGGAGGTCGCCATAGTAGTAAAGCTATTGAATCGGTGAGAAGAGAGAGAGAAGCTATTTATTTTTATTCTCTTTTGCTTTGGTTTGTGATCTTATTTGGTTTCTGAATAATGAAGCGTTATAGGGTTGTATTTATAGGGCGTTACAGAGATGAGTTAGGAGTAATAAATTAATTTAATTTAAAAATAAATAAAAAATAAGAGAGAGAGAGAGGAGAAATTGACAAATGTGAGTTTGTGTGGTCACTGAGTCGAGGAACGTACCTACCTGGATCCTAAGCTTTGCCCTTTAAGGCGGGAGATTTTTATTTCTTAAGATATATTTTCTTTTAAATAATGCGAATTTATAAGGTAATACAAAATGCGGATCTGTGGATTCGATCTTCGGGCAGTATTGTAGGAGGGTACTATGATACCTCAGTAACTAACTTATATGTTTTGTTGGTTTTATAAAATATCTAAATTTGTCAAATATAAAACCTCTGAGCAATAATAATTTACACAGCTAAACTACACTTATCAGTTATCACAATGCAAAATATAACTTAGATTGTTGATGCTTACTTAGTGAACAAAAAGTGAGTATGTTCGATTATAAATTGGAATCTATTAACTTCAGTTTTCTATGTAAAATTATGTCACCAGGACATCGCCAATAGCCATTTTATTTCTTTACGATAAGTGTCGAATGTTTACTAGTCTTGATAATAATTTAGCTACTTACCTTACTACATTATACTAAATTAACAAAATTCATCGTGAAAATCAACTATTAATACGAGTTAATAAATTAAATTGATAACTTAGTTTTGTTAGATATTCTACATTTATGGTGTCCGAATTGTTTGTGGCCAAAATAACAAGAACATATACTATAGTAATTTATTTTAGTGCGTACTGTATATAGTCCATAATGACGAAAAACAAAATACTCCCTGTTTCACAATTTAAAATGTTTTAGCAAAAAAAAATTGTTTCAAAAATATAAAAGTTTCACCTTTATTAATACATTAATTATCATTTTATATCTATTTTATCTTTGGTAAAAAAAATACTTAAATTCATTAATTTATGTTTTCATTTTAATGAAGAATCATGTGCTTGTTTGTAAGAGTTAAGGTTAAAATAGATATTTTATTTGATTACTTAAATATTGTGCAAAAAAAATTAAAACTCTTATATTATGAAATAGTGGGAGTATTTAGAAAAAAAAAAAACCATTTATAGACTGCAAAACTGTATCTAGAATATAAAAAAGCATGTTCATACATGATTAGACATAGTTTTTCTATATGCTTATTTCTTTAGAGTTAATGTACTCCGATATTGAAATTGGAAAAAGTAAAAAAAAAAAAAAAAGAGTAGTTTATTACGTACGTGATAAAGAAAAACATTGCATTTTAAAAGAAGAAACACATGCCTTCCCTTGAAGCTACACAATTTAATAAATAGAATACGAACAACAATCGAGTAACCACGGGCAAGATAACCCTTTTCCCTTAAAAAAAAAAAAGCTGAGATAAACCTTCCCTTGGAGCCACAAACATGGACTGTTGTATAATAATGCTAAGTTATTTTTGTCTTTCTCACTCACTACTTGTTGCTAGGGAATGTTCTAGCTAACTTACGATATAACCAATTAAAAGAGGTACTTTTGGTATAGAAAATAAAAAAATTTACGATAAAAATTTATATTTGTCTGCCATTCTGTATGCACACGGAACATTTGTTTACAATCGTCAAGTGTGGATGCAGCGAAAATAAAGATTTGGAGACATTTCTGATTTTACAATCTAACCACAACAATATTTTTTTTTATAAAAAAAAATATCAATGTGTCACAACAACAAAATGGTTTACTTATTGGAATATGCCTAAGTTGAATGTAGCAAGAACAATATTACCTAGGTATACTCCATATATACATGATATGACGAAGATCTTTTCGTTTATATTAAATGGTGCGATTACAATAAAGACATTTGGGTTATAATTTTGTATGTTAATGAATGCAAAATATCATAGATGTATGACTCAAGATTAAATTGCATCACGTGTACCTACATATTACAGAAAGGTGTATTAATCAGCATATTCACAGGTAGAGTTTGTTTATATTGACTTCCATTTCTTAAAATCAACGTCAAATTAGACGTCAGTGTAATAATAAGAAATCAGGGCATGAGAATCTGGTGGGTAGCTAAAACATATACTATGTATGATATGATAATGAGCATATTGTTGACTGGTTTAATATAGAAAAATGTATTAATTAAGTCGAGAAAGTAAATATCTCGAAGATTTTTATGGATTACATGACGATTAAGAAGATAAAGCGCAATTAAGTATAAATTAAACAGAGATTATGGTATAAAAAAGGAGATTAGAGAGAAGACTTTGGAGGCTAAGTGGCGCATGGGAACACCAACGGCCAAGCAAATACACGAACGGGGCAACCAAACAAAGGGACGGGTCGTAAATATTGTTTTGTCATTTGTTTGGATTTTCATTTTGTTTTTTATATAAAACGGATATTTAATTATTAGATTATTAATTATAAATGATACATGTGTATGAACGTATGGACCCGCTTGTTATCTTCACATGCGGTGTAAAAAAAAAAAAAAAATTCAAGAGTCAATCTTGGTTAAAGCTTCTAAACTAGTAATAATCAACTTTGCACCGTTTAAATTACATGGAGAAGTGCTGCCAAAAAAAAAAAAATACATAGAGAAGTTGAGTTTTATTAATTAAAAAATGACATGGGGGAAATGCTATATATTCAAACTTCCATATAATCTCATTTAGATTAGAATTTCTAATTTCGTTTTCATTTCTTTGTTGCATTTCGATTCTATTATTGTTATTTATTTTTTTGGTAACATCTCGATTATTTCTTGGTGGTTCTTGAAATCTCTCATCCCATCGTTAAACTATTATAAACATCTGGTCTAATATTAATAGTTTGGTTGTTTTCCATAACTTTTTAAAAAATAGTTTTCGGATAGTTTATCTTGCCTTGAACAATTTTTTTTTTATAATGATCACTACGCTTAACTTAATAATTAAAAAATCAGTTTAAATTGTCAGCAATAATATCAATTCAATTTAATAGACTTAGACAATTTTCATCTCTTTTTTTTTTTTTTTGTAAAAAAGACAATTTTTCACATCTATATGTAAAAATGTTTATATACTAATTTTTAATTAATTTAAGATCAGTAACTCTCTCATTCATTATTTTTATAGTTATGTTGTTTTCAGTGGGAAAAAAAAATTGATTAGATTTTTAAATATTAGTTATTTAGTTTTATTTAACAATTATTCTAGAAAAAAAGGTTACATCTTGGGTGAGGATCTTGAGCTATCTAAAATCGTCAACCTCTATATTGTCTCTTAGATAAATATGTGAGTCATTTAAACGCAAACGCTAAGTTTGTGATATTCGAAAATAAGACATTGTTTTGAGTTCTAACACATATATAAACATAAAAGAAAACATAGTCGCAAAGAAATAATTAATACACAACAAAAAACTTTATATAAATTTATAACCGTAAGGTCCGTAACTAAACTTGAATCAAACGAAAAGCCATCATTATCCGCTCCAAACGACATTTTTAGTCGCCAAAACCCGAGTTCGTAATGGTTAAGCTCGTTAATCTTTATCTTGCAAATCATATACTGAAGTGATCAGCTTACCGAACTACCAAAATATATATACCCACAAAAATTATTCAAGAAAATGGATAAGACGCCGAAGTCAACACCAAAATTGTAGCCTTAGATTTATGAGATCGACGACGAAGTGTCGCAAAGGAAAGGGTAAACTGGGAAAGCTTGAAGCCTGGAAGAAAGTGTCAAATTTAGAGGAAACCTTAGAAATATAACTTTCCTAATAACAATAAGTAAATATGTTCACATCAATCTCGTAATCCCAACAGAAAAAATGTATGCGCTTATGGAAAGAGCGGAACTCATTGGAACCGTTCGGCTCCTAAAAAAGCAGATGGGAAATGAGTAGAAAAGTGATTTCAAGCTCTCGATATTTAGCCCAAATACGAATCATTCTTTTACAAACAATTTCATTTTTGTAATCCATTTGATCATTAATACAATAAATTTTTCGTATATTTAACATTTCGGTTAAGTGTTTATCAACAACAATCTGGGAACCTTTTTAATATATTAATCCGAAAAGTTCTTTTTGAATATCGTATCCACATGATACATATCGATATGATATAATCAGATCATGCAAAATATCATAGTTTCCTTATTTTAGTTTTCTACACCATAACGAAACTAAATATGACAACATAGTCTCATTTCTTTTTTTACGACGGCAACATATAGCTTAAGACAAACATATATAAGCTTGTCCCCATTTATCTAGAGTAATGAGGACCACTAAAAATATGATATGGAGATTTGGCACACGTAACTTCTAAATCGGATATTTACGAGTAAAAAATTTACTTTCCACGATCATGAACGGTGAACCACTGAATCTCCAATAATATTTCTGGAATCTGTATTTTCATAAGTTGTACTATTAAATAAGAAATTGTACCGTATATATTTGAATAAGGAATTATAAATGGAGGCAACTGGGGGAGCTTGATGCGGTTAGGGAAACAACGACGACCCTTTCGTGACCCTTTGAGCCACTTTCACTACATTTACATTTATTCATTTTGTACATGTACTATTATACTAGTAAATAAATAAACCATGTCGTACTATATAAAAATGTAGATTGAAGACAAATAAAGTATATAAATTTTAGTATGTATTTAGTTTGAGATAAATGGAAAACAACCATGTCGCTCATAAAAATGTAAATTGACGGACAAAGAAAAATTAAGTATGTATTTATCTTGAATTAATCCATCTTTCTACTAATTGAATTTTTTTTTCTTATCGTATCGAATAATAGTTTATTAGTCAATAGCCATACACAATATATTCCAAACGGGAGTTTATTTTTGACTTGCGTCAATTCAAACACAATTATCCTGGCGGATAATCATAATTATAATCCCTCTTGTTGCTTGTTTTCATGTTGTTTTTGGCTTTAAGTAGCACTTTTCTTTTTATATAAACATATTGAAGCAGCGCTTTTCATTTTATAACGAGATAATGAACCACTTGACACACCACACACATGCGGCTACATGTATATATATTTTTAACCATATGATATTTGCCATATTGGTATAAGTGGACACTTTTACTGTTTATAGTCAAATATACAGTAGTATTTTTAAAAAATATGGCACTTGGGAAGTTAGACAGACACATGTAATTGAATTTTACTCGGAACTATTTTTCAACTGAAACCATGTTATATAACCCAATACAAATACAAGAATTTTATATTTCATATAATACAGTAAATGTATCAAATGAAAAGAAAAGGCAAACCCAATAAGTTTACTTTAATTATATATAAGAAAAAAAATAAAGGCTAAGAACCCATCCTATAGTGGAAGATCCAAGATTGGTGAAGTTCAGTCTAGACAAACAATTTAAAAAGAAGTAACCACATACTTTTATAAATTAGTATTTTCAAATCGTCTGTTTTCAATTAAAAAAAAAAAAAAAAAAATCAATGGTTGTGACGATTTAAACAATGTGGATAACGTGATTAGTAAATGTGTAGCTAGTATACTCACCACATACAATCAAAACGTTGGATGATCTATATAAAATCATAGAATAACTTTTTAAGTAGCTAAGACAGTCGAATGAAAATGCAAATAAAAATGTTAAGAAAAATTAATTGACATAGACAATTTTTTATTATAACAAAAGTATGCAATCGCCCACTGCAAAAAAAAAAAAGAGTTTAGTTGGAAGGCTCAAGTACTTTTCAGGTCAATATACCGCCGTGAATGACTTAACTACGCAAATGGTAATACATACACCTGCGTTCTGGTATTTTCAGAAAAGTAAAACATGATATGCAGCAAAAGAACATTAACATTATTAAAATATTGTCAAAAGAAAAAGAAAAAAACAGTAAATTCTGCATGAAAATCAGAGAAGATCCGAGAAAGCTTGGCTATATAACTAACATTCACATTTCGTAATAGCAAGGGTCATATTAACGCATATAGCCTCCCCTAGGTGTTAACTTTCGTGTCTGTTCACTGAAGTCAAGTGAAGTCAAGTGGAAAGATGCCACATAGACACTAATTATGATTTTTTCATTTAATTAATCAATTAAAGCACTATTAGTTTTATAGTGTTTTTACTTTGATGGATAATAATTGGAGTTAACCCTTGCTGGTTTGAAAGCATATCATATACATAAAAGCGTCCGTGGTCCAAGGATTACAATTAGTAGTTTTATTTATTTAACCACAAAGATACAATTTCTTTAATAATCATACCTTTTTGGAACATTGATTTTGTTAGTCAAGTTATTTTAATGTTTTCTTCTTTATAATGGATAATTGTGAGATTCTTGTCAGCAATTTAATATCATTTCAAGCTCTTTATTTAGTTTAAAGGTGGAAAAAAAACCATAACCAAATAAATCAAATTGAACCAAACCGAAATTTTTATTAAGATTATATGTTATAATTATTAAACTCTTAGTTTGGTTATAATTTAATATAAAAACTTATTTGGTTGTCATTTTTATTAAGTTTTTGGTTGAGGTTTGGTTTTGTTAAAAACCGTAAAACCAAATAGTTATTTTGATTTTTAATAAAATTTAGAATAATTATATATAATTATATTTGTTAGTTTATACTATATTTAATAATGTTCTTAATGTTTTTCTTTGTTAGGCTTATAAATTATAATTATTAAACACTTAGTAATATAAAAACCAAATGTAGATTCTACTTTTTTGAATTATGTTTTACTTATTGGCTTAATATATTATTTATATTCTACATGTAATCTTTATACGACATTTGTTACTTTTATTTGATTACTTTTTATGCAGCAAATATATATATATATATATTTTAAAAACATGGAATAACTTTAAAAAATGGAACCAAACCGAAACCGAACCAAATTACATATGGTTTTTATATGGATTTATTTTTTTATAAAACCGATAAACCGAAAAACCGAAAAAAAAAACAAACCTGTAACCTTTCCGAATTACATACGGTTTTCATATGGTTTCAATTTTTGTAAAATCGTTAAACCGTAAAACCGAAAAAAAAATCGAAACCAAACAAAAAACCGTACGCTCACCCCTAATTTGCATAGTACATATATCTTAAACATCACAAACTGCAAATTTAGTCATTAGTAGTTAATTTGGTTTCAAAGTGTATTATTGGTTGGCAACAAACAAAAAGAGTATCTATTTCAGGCCCAAAATAATTCAAGACAAGACTTACTATCATAATCCCACAGGCCCATTAGATGCATGTTAGTGGGTTACTGTTTAAAAACCATTTTTGATGGTTGTAAATGGGGAAGTCAGCATTTTGATCGTTGACTGTGGAGTAGTTAGACTTACATATGAAAAGGTCGCATGAGATGTTGACACGTGTAATTCTGATTAAGTAATAGATTGTCTCTTGCTTGATTTGCTGCTTCCTCCTATAGATTCGAGTTTGAAGAAGCCAACTCAAAAAAATAAAAATCACAAAGAATGCAAATGGGAGATGAAAATCCGAGGATTATGTACGGTGTGATCATCACCGTCTACGTTGATCGTCAAACGACGACCGTCCGATCGTTTCAAGGGAGACGTAAGAAAGATGATGGGGAGAGATTCATTAATGAGAGGACGTGGAAGCGTGAGATCGGAAAGACACGTGGCTATGATCGGAGAGCGAATCTGTTAGCGTATATTCGTCAGTTGAGGACGGAGAGTCTTACCGGTGATTCGAAACGCGGCGGCGGAGAGAGTGACAACAAGCCTGAACGGCCGAACCCGAAGGTAACGTTTCTCTGATTTTTCATATTTGTTTGGATTTTTTATTTGACACAATGAGCTTTTATAATTTAATTGGGCCAGATATGGGCCATTACTTATGTGTCGTCTCCAGTTGCGTTTGCACTTTTTTTCTTTCGTTTTTTCTGACATCAAGTTGCGTTTGTACTTACGCAAAGATTAAAGAGCAAGTAAAGCAGTTGCGTCTGAATAATCTGATTAGTGATGTGGACTATGATACTGGTCATAGTAGATTTTATTTAAACCTCTACGACTAACTAAACCTTATTTTATTTAATAAACAGAGGATTTCTCTCTACATTTTGTCTGTTTTTTATTCTTAATAGATAAGTAAATAACTGTTTTAAACCAGCAAAAAATCGGATGTCAATTAAGTTTACCTTTTTGTTTTGTGATGATAAAAATGGCAGAAGAAGAAAAGAAGGTGGATAAGAAAAATGTTTAGTAAGTTCCGGTTACCATTTCTTCGGCCATTTCGCCGGAAAAATAGGACGTGGAGATACCGCCAGTTTGATCCAGATGAAGAAGAAGGAGAAGCAAGGCGCAAAACTAATTACAATTCAGATCTTTGGGTACTTCCGATTTTTCTTTTCTATTTTTTTTGGCAACTAGTTCTAATTAAAACATTTCTTAATTAATCATCTTTTGTGTTTTCTGAACGAAGAATAAACTTAAACATATGGTTGGAGGGTTATCACGCGGCTGCTTACGAAGTAGAAGAGACTCGTGATGACAAAATAAGAATCATGAAACGGAGTTTTGTCCCAAGTTGGCTGAGATGTGAGAACATTTTTTTCTTTTCACATAACCTTTTTATTGTTCTTCCAGAACTTGAGGAAGATGATGATCAAATCAATACAAAGGAAATAAAAGAGAAATTTGAAAAGAGGCATAAGAGATCATGCCTCAGTAGAGTACAACAATGCAGAAACAATGATACAATTACACAGAATACATAATTTACATGAAAATCAATAAAAGAAAGGGACGACTGCGAGTTTTTTTTTCAATTCCCTGTGTATGGCTAATTGGCTAGTCATGTTAGCCTTTTTATACTGCTCCTGCAATTTTTAAGTCAAATGTAATCGTGGAGAGAGTTTGAGAAATATGCAGACATTGAGAATGAATTTGCTTCGGTTAAACTAGAGTTACCGACCTCTATTGCCGCCTCTCTGGTTCCTTGGAAAGAGCAAACGGCGAAGCGAACGGCTAGGAGAAGCAGGGGAGCTGGAAGAGGATGCAAAGTCGCTTGATTCCAGATCGAGAAACCGAATGTGATGGCTTTGTCCTTGCCATGAATCTAGATCCAATATGCCGTTGCTCAGAGAATCATCTGAGCTGTAATCTTCTTCTTCGTCTTCTTCATCATAAACAGCTCGGTTATGCGGCTCTATCACATAATCTCCTAACACAACAGCACCTGGAGTCGATGACATTATCGTGCTTATCACGTCTCTTCTGTCTCTTTCCCTCTCAAGCCTCTTCCATTTGGTTTCTAGAGCTGGATCAATGGCTCTCGGGCAAGCATGTGGGTGTTTTTCCTTCATATGTTTCTTGAGCTTCCGGAAGTTTCCTACAAAGGAACAGTTATCCTGCATACAAGTCCTTCTCTTAGAGTTGAAATGCATCCGAGCATCTTTCACAACAGTCCAACCTTTCACTTGACCTCTACACAGTGGACACAGAAGCTCAGGTTGTCCTGAGTTTTCGTTACTGTATGATTTCCTGTATTGCTCAAGGCAGTTGGCAAAACGGCTGCTTGTTGCGCACATGTAAGGACGACATCCTTTGTGATAGGACGAACACAGGAGAAGAACTGCATTGTGTGGAGACTCCAAACATACTGGGCAAGTTGAGCCAGCCCATTCTTTCTTGCAACATGGTGATGGATAAGGAGTAGCAATGCGAGCACTGTGATTCACTTTCTTGATTTTCCCCATTTGATCTACAAAACCTATTCAAAACAATCAATTATAAGATCCATGCGAAGTAGTAACCAACAAGCAAAATTCCAACGAGCCATCACTAATAGCGCTCTCAATGACCAGTTGACTATGGATTAGAAAAAGCTTAATTCGTAGAACCAAACAGAAGCAAGGGAATGGCCATCGACCACGGATTCGAATCTCATGCGTAAGCTACCAGATAATTACACTATAGTTCTATATCCAATAGAGTGAGCATTAACCGGATCCGTAAATGGCAATTACAAGAAAATACACGATTAGATCCAAAGACAATGAAAATTCCAGATCTGGAGAAGCTATTCTGGTAAACCAAATCAATAATTCATGCAAAAGTAAGCAACGCATCAATGGTAAGGCAGATTTTATCGATCCACAAACAAGATCGAGACGAATCATACAATTCAATGTTGGATAACACACAAACAATGACCTGAGATCTCGATTGAACGGAATCCTAATCAAGAATCTAAGATCGATCTCTCTGGAAGATCGGAGACCTTTAGCGAATCCTACCTAGACAATTTCGAGAACGAGATGACGAAATTCAACAAGATAACAGAGGAGACGGCGGCGGAAACAGTAGATTAAGCGGAGGAGATCGCCGGCGGAGGAGAGAGACCTCCGAGCTTGAAGGATGATGTACAGAAAAAGGGAAAAAGCGAGATTGCTTCTACAAATTGACGTACGCAAACAAAGCCAAAGACTCTTTTCCTTTTTGATTTTAAACTTGCGGTTAGATTCCTAAATGTCGTCATTTTGACGCAACCGTTTTTCTCATCCAAAATCTCGTATCGATGGTGATATCTCGCGCATTCACTGTGTTTATATTAATGGGCCGTAAGCCCATTCGCTCTGTTTGATGTTGTTAGAAGAGGCCAAGATTTTGGAGAGAGACGAAATAATACTATTCGTTTTATATGCCCAATAAGATTCCCCCTTAATTTTTTTATTTTTCTATACCGTGTGATACTTTCTTTTTCTTACTACTCCATTCATAGATTAAAAAAAAAAAAACTAATAAGAAACTGTTACAAGACAGAAAATGCACTCAAATAAGAAATAACTTAAATCTAATTGTGCAGGTATTTATTCAAAACAAAACAATTGATAATTAATATATAAGAAAAGAAAAAATCCAAACTTGAATGAGTCTTAAAATTAGATTGGATGATCAACTAACCCAATTATTTTTGTTAAAAGGCTTAATATTGGTCTACCTTGTCTTAGGTAGAGCCACTTGCATTCCACATATCGTACACAGGAGCCATATCGGGAGTGAAGAATCCGAAGCTCTTTTCAACTTCTCCTTCTTTCAAATCCTCATTGAACATCTCGAAGAAAAATGTCATCACAGGAACATTGGGCCGCCTCGGTGTACCCTTATTACCTGTGGTTAGTTTCTTAAGCAACCCCTGGTTATACGCACGTGCGTTCTCCACGCTCGTGTACGGAACATTCCCTCTCGTGGGCCAACCAGTTTCCGCCACGTACACCTTCACGCTACCGTAGTTGATCTTCTCCAACGCCGCGTTGAAAGCATCCAACGACGCATCGAACATGTTCGTGTATTGGTATTCTCCGTCGGTCACGACCGGTGAAGTCGAACCGAACGTTGCGTATTCCAATGACACGTGGCTAGGGTCGGACGCGTAGGCGAAATAAGGGTAAACGTTAACCATGAGCGGTGAATCGGTAGAGCTTAGAATCGATACGATTTCGGTTATAAGCTCGGTTATCTCCGGTTTAAATACTCCGGCTGATGGTGGGTAAGAGTTAGCGAGTGCGTTTGTGGATATGACGGTGGTGACGTGGATTCTTGAGATTCCGATTTCGGTTAACGCAGCTTTTATGTTCCTAATGGCTTGTGGCACGTACCGTCCGATCTCTCCTTGGAGCACTTCGTTTCCCACAGTGATCCAGTTGAAAGCTACGTTTTGGTATGGTGCTATAAACGTTTTAACCCAATTTACGGCGAATTCGAATTGTTCAGCTATTGTTTGGATCGCTTCGTTTTTTGGTCCGGTGGCTACGAGAAGACCAGTTCCTTGTAATGAGATGATGAGGTCGGGAAAAGGCTCGTAGAGTCTTATCCCAGCGACGTTGATTTTCTTATAGAGAGATACTGTTTGAGCTGGAGATGGAAGATTGTCTCCGTTTCTTCCGTCACAGACTCCGGCGAACTGAGTCATTTCTCCGGCGTTGGTGAATCTGGATGAAAGAAAGAGCAGAGTTACGAGTAACAATATCGAGCTGCTCATGTTTGTGGCTCCTGTTTTATGTTAGTGTTCGTCTGTACGTATTTATATGTTTTGTGATTTATGTGGACTAATTACTCTGGTGATCTATCTTTGGTGTTAATTAAATGGATAATGAAGTAATTAGCAAAATATGTGTTGGTCAATCTTATGTCTATTAATGATATTCTCAAAATAATTTGCAAAATATCTCAAAAATCTCCAAAAATGTTTAGAAAATCTGCAAAATAATTTTAAAGTACGCGAACTATATAATATAGGGCGACTCAATCCCACGTCATACTTAGATCATTCAAAGAGATTGAAACCATGATATGCATTAAATAATTGTCATGTTTTGGTTAAAACCCCACGTCGTGTATTATCTTTAACTTTCTACTTTCAATTAGTTGATTTTATTTGCTAGTTTGAGTGGTAGTTTGATTAACTTTAAGCTTTTCAATGTTCTAGTTTAATGATCTTAATCACCAAATGAAATCTTATAGGAAGTAAATGCATAAATAAATTTATTTATTGAATCTATCTAATTTATAAACCTTTAGTAAATACACAAAGAACTTTAAACATTTTTTTGTCTAATACAAGTTATTATAAAATCACTCTTATCATGTAAGCGGGAAAATGAAACTCTAATGACAAAATACGTCGTAGAGTGGAGTCATATCAGGTGCGAAGATTCCGAAGCTCTGCTCCACCGGACTTTCCTTCTGATTCTCCCTGAACATCTCGAATAGAAACACGTCCACCGGCCTCTCGGCCCGGCGAGGCGTTCGCTTCCGCATAGATCCCCCACATGTCCGAATCCCCAAATTATATGCCTTGGCGTTATCAACGCTCGTGTGCGGTTGATTTCCCTCCGTTGGCCACCCAGTTTCCGCAACCATCACCACCACATTTCCGGCGTTAAATCTTCTCCAACGCCGCATTGAATCCATCCACCATCGCCTCGAACATGTTGTTGTACTTCAAATCACCGTCGATCACTATAGGCGTTTGGGACTTGAAACTCGCGTAATCGATTGAGATGTGATTTGGATCTGACGCGTATGCGAAGTAAGGATACACATTCGCCATGAGAGGCGAATTCGTCTAGCCGAGAGAGTATCGATGAAATCTCCGTCATGATCTCGGTTAGATCTGGGAGGAACGTTGCAGCGGAAGATGGATATGAATTGGTCAACGCGTTCATCGCTAAAACCGTCGTGACGTAGATTCCTGAGACGCCGGAATTTGTTAGCGCGGCGTTGACGTTTTTGATCGCGGCGGCGACGAATGGAGCGATTTCTCCGGGGAATACTTCGTTACCGATTGTGATCCATTTGATGGAGACGTCGTTTTTGTAAGGTGTGGTCCAGGTTGCGACGAAATTGGTTGCGGCGGCTGGGTCTTGTGCTAGGGATTTAATTTCTTCGTTTCGTGGACCAAACGCGACGGAGAGACCCACGGAGCGCTTCGAGCATGTCGGCGAATGGCTCGTACATACGGATTGCGTCGATTTTGTTGGTCTTGTATAAACCTACTGTATCTGCCGGCGTCGGGAGGTTGTTGCCGTTTCGGCCGTAACAAACTCCGGTGATGTCCCCTGCAACCCCTATAAAAGAGCAGAAACAAAAAATAATTACGATTTACCGGTGATAAACCAATCCGGTTTATGAAACAAATCGATTGTAGCAAAATTACCGAGTAAATTTAAGAGAAATGAAATAGAAGCTCACGGTTCGGTCCGGTTTGATTAAATGGAATTGAATTTTTTTGTGATTGGAGATAATAATTAAAAAATATAATTTGGTTTCCATTCGAAATTCAGTTTTTTTTTTTTTACCAGCTGGGCAAAGGATCTGGATGGACAGGAGCAAAAGGATAGCAACAGCTAAACCGGTTGGTTTGGAATCCGTTGATGTCTGTGATTTCATGGTGCGTGTAAAGTAACTATTTAGGAGATAACTGATATGATTCTACCAATGTTTTGTGTATGTTTGAAGATGTTCATGTTGGTGAATGTGGAATGTATTTAAGGGTAATTTTTTAGGAAGCATGCGTAATTACTACTTAATGACTATTCATGGTGGATATATCTCTAATACAATATAATCAAGGCTCTCAAGCATGAATTGCAGCATTCGAATATAAATATAGCATGGGTTATAAAATAAAAGTTAGTTAAGAATAATGAAAGTACTGTATAATCGACAAATATATGTTTACATCAAACACACCATAAATTACCTATCGTGTTTCTCTCGTGAAATAGTCAAAATCACATACATTATGATACGTGGAATACAACGAATAATGAAATAAAGAAAGATCATCAAGCTCTGTAGAGAAATGGACAAAGCTATTAAAATAAAGAAAGCTCAAATGGCGACAAGATAAACAAATTTTGAATGAGGCAACGAGTTTAAGTATCGCAGTTGCACCTAAGTTATGCAACTGATAAAAATAAAACTATACAAATTAGCGCTATAGCTGTCTCATTTAAATTTAACGGCTACTCACCTACTTTTCTGTTCACTATTATGGTCATTTGGGTTAGGGTCGAGCGTTTTTTTTTGGTTGGTTGTTGTTGTTTGTGGAAAACTTTTGGTATCATAGGACCACCTACACACTTCTAAAGGAGTCGAGAACGTTGGTGAAAAAAAAAAAAACAAGGAGTCGAGAACAATCCAGTAAACTTTGAATACATGATGCTAATAAAAGTAAATAAAAAACACGTAAACAAAATTGCAAAAAAATTTCTAAAAATTATACTGTTTATAAACCTCACAATACACTTTGTTATTGATTGGTGATGAGGTGAAATTCCATTAACATTAGCTTTATATGACACATCATATATCTTCTAAAACGGACATCCGAAAAACAATTTGGTCCAAGATGTGGAAAATCCCCATCATCCCACATAAAATTTAAGGCATGATCGGTATTAATGTTTTAATAATCTTAATAATTAAGACTACCAAATATCAATTTGCGTGATATTAAGAAAGTTAATAATTCAGATTTTTATTATTTACTAGTTTGTCGGTTACCACTACTTAGTGACGATTTTAGTCTATCACAAAGTAACGACGTAGTTGTAATGAGTTTTAGTAACGTCGCTAAGTTGTCACAAAATCGTCACTACATTGCGACAACTGAATTCCGTCACTAAAGTTCGTCATTAATGCATGTTTTTTTACTCGTGTGTGCAAGAGTTTTGCCTATTAAAACAAGACAAAATTTTATCATCTATGTATCATTTTCTACAAATTTTGAGTTTCCAAACTTGGTATAGCATTTATATCAATACCGTAATTATAACATTTCACAAAAAGCGTTTGAATTAAAATAATATATAAATAGTTCAAATAACCTGAGCTCCCTAATTATATATGCACTAATTAAGCCAGCCAAATTCTATTTCAGTCATCTAGTTTGGCCACTCAATAAATTTGAAAGCCAAAGCATTGTAAATAACGGATTCTAGTTTAATTAGTGGGCATAAAGAGTCATTTTCATATATTATTATATAAATTTGAACTCGTTTAACGTGAATGTCACACGTGTCAAAGAGATAATTCATTAGATTTTGACATATGTCATTGCTAATCTTAGATTTTGACACATGTCAAAGAGATAACTCATAAAAATTTGACATGTGTCAACTTTCCGATAATGGTAATTTTCTATATAAAATATAGAATAGATAATTAAAATAGATTATTTTCCGTTTTAATAAAAATATCACAATAATAGAAAAGATAACTTAATGGTAATTTTCTATATAAAAATGTAGAATAGATAATTAATTAATATTTTTGTCAGTTTAAGCAAAAATGTCAATAACAGAAAAAATTGTCAGCTAAAAAAAAAAAAAACAAAACATGTAAAATAGATAATTTTCAATTTTAATAAAATATCAAAATAATAGAAAAGAAAATTTATTGCTAATTTTCTATATAAAAATGTAGAAAAGAAATATGAAAATATAACTGACTTATCAGAAAAGGCAATTGTCAGTTTTAGCAAAATATCAAGTTCTGGTAATTTAATATTTTTCATGACGATTATGTTAATTTTCCAAATTAATATTGTGGTAGTTTGGTTATAAATACCATAATATAGACTATTAACAATTCATCTTCTAATTCATCTTTTAGTTTTTGTTAGTCATCATATTTTATCAGAAAAATAAATTCAGATGTTCATCTTACTCTAAATCAATTAGCCAAAAATCGTTTTATTGTCGTACTGTAATGCGTTTGCTTCGAAAATGAGAAGCACGAAATATCAAAGTAAATAATCTACTTATGGGAGTAGAGTTATTATTGCTTGATGAAAATGTAATAGTTTGTTTTAGTGTTTAATATTATTATATTTTATATGCTTTTATTATTGTATTTTCATATGCTTTTATATTAGTGTTTAACTTATTTTGTTTCTTTAAGAAATACTATTTTAAAGTGTTTAATTTATTTTGTTTTTGTAAGAAATACTATTTTAAAATATTAACTTATTTTAATTTTTACTTGGTCATTCACAGGAAAATACAATTCAAGCCTATGTGCATATTAGAAAATTTGGTGACCAGTTCTGTGAAGAAAACATCATTGAAATTTGCAATTTTAATGTACAATATGCTAACAAAAAAAATATAAAGTTAAAGGAGATCAACCAGATAACCATATACTTTTATTTGGAACAGAAACTAATATATCGTTAGAATTTTTTTTGGAACAAAAAATATAAAGTTAAAAAAGATCAACCAGATAACCAGTTAATTTCAAACATAAACTATTTTAATGGCCTTTTTTTTGGAATATAATGGTGGTTGTTCAGTTAATTTTGGGAGTGCGATTCAGCCAGATAAACTTAAAGAAGATCAACAATCCATTAATGCTATTTGGAACTATATTTCATTAGATAGACGGAAAGTATTCTATTTTTATATTATTTTATATTATTTCTAACATAGTTTCGATTAATATAATAACAAGAAAAATAATTTATATGTGAAGCAACTATCACCGTCGGTCTTATCCACTACTTGAAATTGTCAAATTAAGAAGCTCATTATGTTTAGAATAATAAATAAAAAAAAAATATAGTAAATCCATTAAAATTTTATAGACACAAATTTATCTATTTGAATTTTGAAATGTTATAATTTTTATATTTAATCACAAATCAGTATATATTATATATATATATATATATTAATTAATAAAAAAAATCCACGGATCCAATATCTAGTTAATATATATAAAGCAGGTAGATCGCATGCAATTGATACTACATTCTCTTTCTTCTAAATCAATCATAATCAAAGTATATATATATATTGTATTGAAATATAGCAAATCCAACAATACGAAAGCAAATCCAAGAACCAAAAATAGAGTGGTATCATCATAAACAATATGAAAGCTCTAAAAAAAAGAAAAGAAAGAAAGAGGATGTAAAAAGAATATTATTTGGATGTAATTGAACTTCTGAAAAAGGTATGACAAAAATCACTAGTTACTACAAAAAGAAGGATCAAATTATAATTAAAGAGTGGGGAGGGAAAAAAGTATATCCGTACGAATGAATTAACGTGGTCGTATCTCGTGAGTCATCTAACGAGTACAAATCGAACACGTGTCGAAGCGGAGGAGGTGCACGAGTGCTACCCTACGCCTCACACCTCTCTATCATATTCTCTGAAAAAAAAGCTGGGAGAAAAAAAAAAAAAAAAAACAACTTCTGCCAAAAAATTAACCGTTCCTCTGTTGCCTGCAAATAACGCGAAAAAATCTCTCTGAAAAAGAAAAAAAAAAAAAAAGAACCGAACCAGTCGTGGGAAGGATCCGAAAGAACATGAACCAGAGAAATTTGAAGAAGAAACCCTAATCTTAGCCTCGCTTTTAATTCGTCTTCTTCTTCTTCTATCGTTCTTAATCTGAAAGACGCCAAGATTGGTACGGGGGAGCTAGGCTAGGGTTAGGTTTTAGGCTTGGGAAATTAGGGTTAGGGTTTTGATTCTTTGGCTATTTCTCCTGTTCTTTGGGAGGTGAAATTGAAGGCGGAGTTGTTTTTGGAGGATTTGGGATTTTAGGGTTAGGGTTAAGTGTTTTTCGTTTCATGGGCCGCGCGGGAGTTTATGGTGGTGGTTTGTGTCGGTTATGAACGTTGACCAATGCCAGTGGCTGAAGAAGATGATGGGTAGGGGAGTGGACGGAGGTTGTGGTGCAGAAGAGAGACCTTGTCGCCCATTTCGTAGGGCTACGCTAGATAATGAGAATGGGAACAAGGGCTTTGAGGATATGGGTTCGTTGGAAATCGGTTTCTTAGCTCAGGCTAGCAAGAATCTTTCTGAGAGGTCCCCGTTTGATGTTCCTGAAGATGGTTCCACTTCAGGGTTAAGTGTGCCTACTCTACCCGTTAGGTTAGCTAATTTGCTGAACCATACGGATAACAAGAAACGACACAAGAAGTCTCATTCTGGGACGGAAAAGAAGAAGAAGTCTTCTAGGCAAGGGGATAAGTTGAGAAGTGGTAGTATCTGGGTTGAACATGAGGACTACTTTAGGCGTTTAGAATTGCCTGATTTAGAAACTTTGTCAGATTTAGCATTTCTACGATCTTTATCTTCTAGAAATTGCTTTTCAGTTCCATCGGTGGAATACAAATCTATTAATATTCAACAGAGGGAAACCGATGCGAGTGCAAAGAATGAGGATGTTGTTCGTGCAGATGGCGTTGTTCTGGAAGAAATTAAGGACCTTCTCAGAAAAGAGATATCTGAAGGCACAGTAAAAAAAGAAGAGGTAAACGAGGATGTTGGGCAGCCAATGGGTGTTGACAGTGTGGGGAATGAAATCTCCCCCGGGTCTGACTATTCTGGTAGTGTAGAATGGGTTTTAGGTAATAGAAATAGGATTTTGTTGACATCAGAAAGGCCCTCCAAAAAGCGGAAGCTTCTTGGTGGTGATGCAGGTTTGGGGAAATTAATGGTTGCGGCTCCTTGTGAAGGGAATGCATTGTTATGTGATTTTTGCTGCACTGGTGATGCCAAGGAATATCATCACCAGTTGATTGTTTGCACTTCCTGCAAAGCTACAGTTCATAAAAAATGCTATGGCCTGCTTGAAGATTCAGATAAATCGTGGTTGTGCTCTTGGTGTGAGCTGGAGAATGGTCGTGGTGATTCAGAAAGACCATGCTTGCTTTGTCCAAAAAAGGGTGGCATCCTGAAACCTGTTCTCTCAAAAACTGAGAATGGTGGGCCGGCGGAGTTTGCTCATCTGTTTTGTTCCCTGTGGATGCCTGAGGTGTATATAGAAGACTTGAAAAAAATGAAGCCCATCTTGAATTTGTCTGGAATAAAAGAAACTCGGAGGAAGTTATTGTGTAACTTGTGCAAGGTGAAATCTGGGGCTTGCATTCGCTGTTGTAATGGTATGTATTGTTGCTTTCTGCGCATCCAGTCTACTTCTGAGCATGGGTAGCATTGATATTTTTAATGACATGTTCTATTGTATAGTATGGGTATTTCACTTAAGATGCTTCTTCCTTAGAACAACTTAACAAATGTGCAAAAAACTACACGTATGATAAAAAACTACACGTATGATAATCTGAGTTTGTTACAGAAAGCCAATATTTCACCTGAATTTGGCGTTCATTTGGCTTTACTGCTGTGCTCACAGTCGTTGTCCTTGCTCTGTCTGCTCCGGATAATCCAATTGTCTGGATCATTTTCACTGGAAAACGCTTTGTTGACATTGTTTATCACAATGCAGTGTTTTCATTTTCTTATTAGGCTAATTTGTGATGATTGCAATTCGGATGAAGTAATTCTGTCACATTTTTTTCTTATATGAATATTTTGCTATGCTGGGTTGATGTGAAAGTTTTATTGCATACAGCTTGGATGTTACTAAAATAAATAGGCAAAGTCGTTACCTTCCTCTGTGCCCCGCTATCTGATGTTCCTACTTGATTTACTTATCTAAGTTGATAGCTTCATCATGGAACTACTTGGCACACTTCTCTTTGATTCAAATTTTTTTTTTCTTCAGAATAGTAATTGATACTTTATTACAATCTCTTGATCATAGGAACATGCAGAACATCTTTCCATCCTATATGTGCAAGGGAGGCAGGGAATAGACTTGAGGTCTGGGGAAAACATGGGTGTGATACTGTAAGTTTCATCCTTACAGAATGAAATTGTAGTGAGTGCTGTTATTTTATATAACAATATAAGAAACACTTGTAGGTTGAACTGCGAGCTTTCTGCTCGAAGCATTCAGATAGTCAAGAAAGTGGAAAGTCCGTAGAGGGAGGAGAAAGTAATGCTGTTGATAGTCGTTCTCCTATATGTCATCTTCCGTCAGAATCTGTAAGAGAAGGTCACCTTAGTAATAATGAGATGGGAGTTGACATAGGAACACCAGGTACAGGTTCTGATATTTCGAGAAACAGCGAATTGCGAGAACTAGGATCACCACATTCAAAATTTAACTGGTCTGCAACAGACCACGTTGAATCAGGGATGACTGGGAGAAGCAACGGAGATGAAAGAATTCTGTCCAAGTCGCTTAGTTTTGGATTGATTCTGAAAAAGGTTTGTATATTCTTAAAAGTTGGGTTGTCTATTCCTTTTGACTCTCTTGCTCACTGATTCACACTTTTTTTAGTTGATCGACCTGGGGAAAGTGGATGTGAAGGATGTGGCTGCAGAGATTGGGGTCAATCCTGATGCTTTGAGTGCCAAACTTACGGTAACTCGTAAAGCTTCTAATATACCTGTTGTAAACATGTGTGCTCTCCTTGTGAGTTTCTGTGTATTGATTTCAAAATTTTGCGTTGCAGGATGGAGACTTGTTACCTGATTTACTAGGCAAAGTAGTTAAATGGCTTAGCCAGCATGCACACATGGGTTCTGGGAATAAAAGCGAAAATTTTAAACGTAAGAACACTACTAAATCTGATCGTCGGGCAGCTATCTGTACTGAAGGCATAGTGATGCTAGATTCTGACATCTTAGATCCTGCTGTCACTAAGGCTTTTTCTATAGAGCGAACACTTGAAAGCAACATTTGTGATAATACGGAGAACAATACAATATGTACGTTAACTGAAAATTGTACTGGTAATGGTATTGTGGTTGATGAAGCTAAAGCCAATGGATCAGTTTTGACGAAAGAAGGAAGTGTGAGTTTGACACCTGATCATTCTCCGGAAGAACAGGTAATCACACAATCTCAACTGTTATGTTCTGAATATTTTTTCTTAAAACCTAGATGCTTTCCCATGATCCGCATCACAGATAGTTGTTACTTGTCAGTTACTAAAGGCATGTTAGATCTGTCACCAAGTTTGGCCAAATGCAAGCTTGGTGGTATTTTCTTTTATGCACAAGGACCTCCTGATGAGATAATTGATGTTGTGCGTTGTTTCTCATATACAGAAATCAATAGTGCTTGATCAGGAAGTTCATCATGGGAAATTTTCAGTTCTTCCTTCTGGTATGTTCTTTTCACTATTTTTTTCTTCCATATCCCATATAGTTGTCCTCCAAGCTTGTAGCATCTTTTTTTTGTAAGTTGGTAGTTTCTATTGAGGATGTCTTTTCATCGTCCAATGTTTATTAGACTTAATAATTTATCTTTTCTTAGTTGATGGTAGCTGCTGCTGATCTTGTTTTTAATCTTTTGCGTAGATGATCATGGAGAACAATCAAACTCCAGTTCTTCTGGTGTCATGCTGGAGAATGCCTTTTCCTTGGGGCCAAATAGTTCTCAGAATCGTGGAAATTTGAACTGTCCAACCCCCATTATCTTGGATCTCCTGTAAGCTACAGAAACGCAATTGGGAGACAGTCTCTGTTGTTCTCTTGGCTCCATAAACATTCTGCCTACTAACTCACCTTCTTTTTATATATATACTGATGCAGTGATCATGAAGCATATCCTGGTTTCAATCCTCATCCTTATATCCACAAAGAATTGTCAGAACTGGGCAAGGGACAGACCCTGAAAAGCAGCACGGATTCTGATGTGGCTAGGATGTCAACCAAACCTGATGGTAAAGACTTTATGATTCATGCCACAGCTTTTAGGACATTTGGTAACATTAAAACATTTGGCAGGCTCTGAAGAACGAAACAAACATCTGCAGGGCGCTGGCGATCAAACTATCTGTCGTAATCACCAAAATCAGAGTGCACACTGTGGAGACACATTTCGTCAGTTATCTAAAGCTAGGAAATTGGGCATACTGGATCTGTCTCCTGAAGATGAAGTGGAAGGAGAACTTCTATATCATCAGCTTCAGTTACTTGGCACCGCAGTTTCAAGAAAGCAACTTTCTGGTGAATTTATTGTCCATTTTTATTTGCATGGTCACAATTTTTCGTGTTTTGTGCAGTATATAATTTCTGTTATAGTATCCTAAAATTGGTCCCTTTTCTCAGACAATTTAGTCTATGAAGTTGTCAAAAAACTGCCTCTGGAGATTGATGAACAACATGGACGAAGATGGGATGATGTTCTGGTCAACAAATATTTCCATGATGTCAGGGAAGCAAGAAAGCAAGGTAGGAAAGAGAAAAGACACAAACAAGCCCAGGCTGTTCTAGCTGCTGCTACTGCTGCAGCGGCGACATCTTCTAGGAATACATCGCTTAGGAAAGATATGTCAGAAGAACATGCGCAACAAGAGGTTGTTGTTGTTGCTACATTTATATTTTTTCCTTCAAGTATTAATTTTAGTTGTGCCATGTTTCTTATCCTTGATTCGTACTGGTTATAAATTGGACAGATAAGCACTTCTAGACGTAAAGTTGTTGGTAGCTCTCATCTAGTGCCACAGACAAAGGAAACACTTTTAAAGATGGCTGTTTCCGGGCCACCATCTGAGAAGCGGTCTGATCATCGTACACCAGACTTTTCAGTAGAAAATCCACGAACTTGTGACATCTGCAGACGCTCGGAAACTATATGGAACCTGATTGTAGTGTGCTCTAGTTGCAAGGTGATAGACATTTCCTGTGATTTATTTCTAATGTTTAATTAAGGCATGATTATCTCTTCTAGGGACAGATTTTATGCACAGTATGGTATCTTATTAGGCTCCAATTACAGGTTGCTGTTCACATGGATTGCTACAAATGTGCTAAAGAATCTACTGGTCCCTGGTACTGTGAGCTATGTGCGGAGTCATCTTCGGAACCTTCTTTCAATTTTTGGGAAAAACCGGATTCTTCTACAGAATGTACTCTATGTGGTGGCACAACTGGGGCTTTTAGGAAAGCCACAAATGGGCAATGGGTACATGCTTTTTGTGCTGAGGTGAAGTTTCCTTCTACTGCAGCAGTTATTAGCAGGATCTGTAGTACTATGTTCAGTATTGAACATTGCAAATAACATGGTGTATAATTTCTTGCAGTGGTCCTTGGAATCAACCTTCAGAAGGGGACAAATAAATCCTGTGCAAGGAATGGTGGGTTTATATTATTATAATACTGAATCAACTATGACGTTTGAAAATGCTAAAGCTCAATGTATGGTGCCTTATCAGGAGGCTCTGGCCAAGAACACGGACACTTGTTGCGTATGCCAACGGATATATGGTGCATGCATTAAGGTAGTCACCCATTCTTTCTTTTTTGTCTGAAGACATCTATTTCAAGTATTGGGACAAAGATTGAACAAAAAGCTTATGCTATCATTTTACAGTGTAGTTATGGTAACTGCCAGACGACATTCCACCCCTCCTGTGCCAGAAGCGCAGGTTTTCATATGACTGGTGGTGGGAAACTTCTGCATAAGGCTTACTGTGAGAAGCACAGCTTGGAGCAGAAGGCAAAGGTCTTATTTCTTATCTCTTTCGCCATCTTTATTATGGCCTACTTGCATCATAAGCTTGCTTATATTTGTCTGACTGTGTTTGCAGGCCGAGTCTCAGAAACATGGGGCAGAGGAGCTGAAAAGTCTCAAGCATTATAGGGTAGGAGTTCTTAGCGAAGGCAAAATGATTTTGCCTTTCTGTGTTAAGCGTATTCCTTCCTATCTCTTATCAACTTATTTTTAATTCTTGGAATTTGCTTAATCTTCTCCAGGTTGAACTTGAGAGGTTACGCCTTCTGTGTGAGCGGATAGTCAAGAGGGAGAAATTTAAGGTATGTTAAACTAAAGCCTAAACCCAAAATCTTCCTTTCATTGAAACGAAACACATGGGGGGGCCTTGACCTTTTACTGGTCTGGTATATTTGTAGCGAGAGTTGGCTATTTCCTCACATGAAATACTTGCTGCCAAAAGGGATCACGCTGCACGTTCATTACATGTCCGTAATCCATTTTCTCCTCCAGAAGTTTCGTCGGACTCAGCAACAACATCAATAAAAGGTCATCCTGATAGTAATATATCTGGCAGTGAAGCAATACAGAGGTCAGATGATATCACCATTGACAGCACAGTCTCTGTTAAGCGCCGTGGCAAAGGTCCCATATTAATAATGGACACCGATCAGAAAACCGATGACAGTGCTACTTCCAAGAGTCGGTTTTCCCGTAAGCCAACCGAAAGACAGATCTTTTCTGGGAAAACTGTTCCCCGAAAACATTGTATAGTCTCACCTAGTGTTTCAGAGGATGGAGATAAAGGGTCAAAGCCTAAGAAGGTGAGAAGATTCACTTTGTCGTAAGTTACATGGATTGTTGTTAAGTGCGACTCTTTCTGCTCAACTCAGCACATTCATAGGATCTTATTCTTGTTTGTCTTGATAACTGATAATAGCAGCATGTAGAAACATTTGCAAAAGAGCTGGTGATGACATCAGATGAAGCTTCTTTCAAGAACCGGCGGCTCCCAAAGGGATACTTCTATGTTCCTGTTGATTGCCTTCAGGAAGACAAGCCGGGAAACCAGAAGGCAGCTTCATCTGACAAGCCAGCGAACCAGAAGACATCTTCAGGTGATCAGTCAGGTAAAGACGGGTAAAGCTGAGAACGCACAATATGGGCTCATTGCTCTTACCCTAGTTAGATACTGGCCATTGGTGGACATCACCTTCTGCGCCCTAACCAGGATTCACCAACTGGCTTGAAGCAAAAAGAACCGATGGTATTGCTACAAAAAAGCTGTGGCTGCAACTGAGACTCAGCTATAAAGGCTATTGTGAAGCTTTTGGGTACTGATACAAACTGTGCCTATGGTAATGTTTGAGATTTGAGGGTAACATCTCTATAGAGAAAAAAGGCTTCAGATTTGGATTCAGGGAAGTGAGAAAAAAGCTCCCTATTACCATATAAAGAAAGATCGGTCACGTGTATTTCTGTTTGTATAAAGGAGCGGAAAAAAAAAGGGTTGCATAAGTGTAAATATTCATCAATTGTGTCTAAAATCTGACCAAGGGAATAATAGTTGTCTGAAAATTCTTTAGTTATGCATTTTCATAACACGTTAATTGATTACATTAACATGATCTAACTCGAGTAGAAGAAACAATAAAGCAACAACTAAGGTTTCTATACAAAATTTGCCATCTCCCTCTTTCCCTTTCTTGTAGCACTCTGTAAAACTTGTGAGTAAATCTATAGTATTGGCTCCCACTTAGCTGATTGGGAACTGAAATATCTTTTAGAGAAGTGTATTCCAAACAGCTCCTTCTCCTTCACTACACACTTCGTGGACTATCTTCATTCTCTCTACAGACTTGCAAATCCCACTGCAGCTCCATTCAAATGAGGCCACACACACATCGCCCGCCTCTGCCTTCCATCTACAATCTGTGAGAATGTAAATCCAATGGAACATAGCAATCTGTGAGAATGTAAATCCAATGAAACAAAAGAGATAAGAGGAAGATTGCTTAAATCTGTTTGTGTGATGTAATTCAGCTTTACCTGGAGGAGTCCCACAACAGAAGTTGCGGTCATCAATATGTTCAACCTCAAGGCCAATAAACCAAGACCCCAAAGACACATCTTCATTTGCGTACTTATGCAAAATTGGCCTACAAACAAAGTTTAAACTTTTTAGAACAAACATTGTTATTGAAGCTGGAAGGCTCTTTATGATAAGGATGTTGAATTATGTACTGGTTGATGGATATGTATTTGGCAAGATCCTTCGAGATGGCATAGATCTGTCCCGTAGCATGTCGAAAGTATTTGTTACCATCCTCTCCAAATTTCCAATACTCAGGTTCATGGTACTTCACTGTCCTGAAACAATTTAATAAACTATTTTAACAATACTCTATAACAGTAACGCCAAAAAGATTTGAAGCTGGACTCATGCAAGTGGAATTACTTTTGAGCAAGTACAGGCCCTGATTTCATACACCCAATATAGACCCTCGGTTTTGAGCGGTGACGGGCTAGTGTGGAAGCTAGCATACCTGAAAGGCAAAGTTTATAACCTTTTTGATTGCTGCCATTTAAGGAGATAACAGAAAAAGGAAAGAGTAGAAGCAGTTTTTTGTTTTACCGAGATTGACGTGAACATCATCATCAACCTTGATATAGAACTCCGCATCCCATTTCGCTACTGCAGTGGAAAAGAATATCTTGGTTTTTGCTGAGAGTTCGTGATATCCTTCAACATGCTCCTGCAACCAAAAAGAATTTTAAAGGGAAAGAACAGTGAAAAATTGTATCCTTTCTTAGAGATCTAGAATTGTCTCACCAGCCTAAGGAAGTCTTTGTGTTGAGCATCTTCTGAATCAATAGCTCTATCCAATATACTATTTGACGTCGCACTGGCAACAAAATTGCATACACTTGAGTCAAACTCAATCTAAATCTAAGATACATGAGAGAGAGAAAGAGAAGCAGCATCACCTGTGTCCAATCATGAACTTGATGACAATCCCCTTATCTTGTTCCAGTTTTTCAAGCTTCTCCCCTGTGAAAAATCCAAAGCCATTAACTAGATTCAAGAAGCGGTAAGTATGAAAAAAGAGTATAAGATTAAGAAGAGTAGCATTAAGTTTAAAACAAAACCTTGAGGCATCCACGTTTCTCTGACTGAATCACGCCGTTTTCTACTGCTAAATGCAGTATTAACTCCCATTACCATGAACACTTTCTTCCTCGGGCTTGCTCCCATTAAAGAATTGGTTGTTTCTGAGCCATCAACCGTCTCTTGAGAGCTCCTTGTAGAAGACAACTGCATTTGAAGCGTAGAAACCGACTTATCCAACGACCTGTCAACCCTCCAAAGACATAGAGAAAAGCTATAACATAAAGAGAGAAAGCAAGTTGATTTACAAGAAACAAAAAAAAAAACTCATTTTGCTCACTCACTGTATTGCTTCATGTGTTCTCAAAACTTCGTCAATTACGTCTTTTTCTTGTGTAGCTTTCTGCATTTGAGCAAATCATATGAAGAAACATAACTGTAAAACCCAAATCTCTTTGAAACAAAGTCTACAAAGAATCAATCATCGCAACTTATCTTCAAAATTACTATAGGTAAAACCATTCGATTGAACTCTAAAAAACTATGGATTTATCATTAGAATTGAACTCTTAACTCTTGGTTTTATCGAATACTAATAAAACTTTCAAAACAAATCTTCATGAAATCACTAAATTGAATCAAGTAGCATACTTTATTATGAGCACAATCGTCTGACACAATCTGAAGTTCATGATCACGATGGCGCTGTGAAATTAGCTGACTTCCGGAATCTGACGACGGCCCCCATGACCTGAAACTCCACAAATCCCAAATTGAAACAAAAGCAAAAACCCATTAAGAAAAATCAAACAGCAACAAAAAGGCAGAACAAGAAGAAGGATAAGTCTGAAGATTATTAGTACAGGAAAAACAAAGATAAAAGAAGAAACTTTGAAACCTGGAGGTGAACATTGCTCCGAGAGCGAAGAAAGAGATGCAGAGAAATGGAACCCATTTGAGAGATATTACTCTCTTGGAGACTTTGTGCTTCATCGTGGAGAGGTTGAGAGAAGAGAGAGAGAGTGAGATCAGAAGATGTGCAGATTTTAAGGGAGAGAGCGAGCTCAATCAAGAACATTTCATGGGAAGATACCCAAAATTAAATTGGAAAAAATGTCAAAAAAATACCAAACTTTCAAAAATATCTGTTTTTAATCCTCATATATCCATGTTTCAGAAAAAAGCCTCGATATATTGCTGACTTCTGATTAAATCCTCGACAGATTTTGATTAATCTGTTTTAGACCCACCGTTAACTCAGTTAACGAACCGACCTAACGCCATCCATCAAAACACTGTTTTCGTCTGGTTTTGAGACGCTGCGTTTTAAACTTAACCCCTAACCCAACAAAAGCCCCAATTCAACATTGAAAATCCTAAATCGAAGAAAAAAATCCCTAATTTCTCTCAAAATCGTGTAAGTCCTCTCTGATTCCGGCTATTTCTCCATGGGACTCACATTAAAGCTCACGAATCAAAATCTTAACTTCGACGATTGGCAAGAACTCACCATCTTCGCACCTTTTGATCAAGTTTTCTCCATGTTTGGTCAACCTAAATTGGATCGAAATTCTGTGAATAACGTCGTTGTGAGGTCTTTGGTGAAGATGTCTGCATATTGAAGACTAGAAGGTACATGTAAAACATGAACCTGACCAAGTGCTACCTTCTCGCGGACAAAGTGAATATCAATCTCTACATGCTTAGTTCGTTGGTGTTGCACCAGATTTGTTGACAAGTAAACGACACTTATATTGTCGCAGTACACTAAAGACGCTTTCAGTATCGGTAAGTGCATCTCGAATAAATGGTTTCTTATCCAACAAGATTCAGCCACTGCATTTGCAACTCCTTTGTATTCGGCTTTGGCACTCGAACGTGAGATGGTTTGTTGCCATTTTGAAGACCAAGATATCACATTTCCGCCCATGAAAAGACAATAACCTTAGGTGGACCGTCTCGTATCTGGGCAACCAGCCCAATCAGCATCAGAATAGACAGTTAAATCAAAGGATTGCTTACGACACAAGTAAATTCCATGATGTTGTGTGCCTTTGATATATCTCAGAACTCGATGTAAGGCTGTCATGTGAGGCTGTCGCGGTGCATGCATAAAGAGACACAATTGTTGAAGTGCGCCATCGAGAGAACGATATTCTGTTGGGTTGGGGAGTAAGTCACCGATTGAATCTAAGAGTTTAGAGCTCACGTCAACAAGTGTTTTGCATGGTTTACACTCAACCATTCCATCTCGTTGGATGATATCGTGTGCATATTGTGATTAGTGCAAGTGTAGACCATGATCATCAAACATGGCAGAGATATCCAAGAAATGGTGGAGCTGGCCTTCATCTGTCACCGGAAATTCTTGTTTAAGTAATCTTATTACTGCTTCAAGAAGATGAGTAGAGGAGGCTGTGAGCACTATGTCATCAACGTAAAGAATTAAATATGCGATTTTATCATCTTTCTTGAACATGAACATGCTTCCATATGTTTTGCACTGAGTAAACCCATGTCGTGTAATGAAACCAACAAACCAAGCATTCCATGCCCTCGGGGATCGCTTTAAGCCATAAAGTGACTTCTCTAGCTTGCACACGTAGTCAAGATATTGTGTGTTCTTAAATCCCGGGGGTTGATGCATATAAATCGTCTCACTTAATTCACCATGTAGAAACGCGTTCTTGACATCTAGCTGGTGAATTGGCCATCCATGTGCAAGCCCAACGTGCAAAACAGTTCGTATTGTTGCCGGTTTCACGACCGGAGCGAACGTCTCTGTAAAGTCCACACCTTCTTCTTGAGACTTCCCATTGGCAACCAATCGTGCTTTGTACTTGTTTAATGTACCATATGCATTAAACTTATGTTTAAATAACCACATTGAACGAATAATGTTAGCATCCTGAGACCGAGGCACTAAACGCCAAGTACCATTTTCAATTTGGGCATTGTATTCGTCGGACATAGCAGGTTGCCAATCTAGATTATTAAGAGCATCAAGATGAGAAATTGGAAGATTGAAAATTTGGGCGGTTAAAGAGAAAATCTGTTTTGCTTTTCTAATTCCATGCTTAGATCTAGTCGACATGGCATGAGTTGAATTTTTGGCTAGAGGTAATGGAATAATTTCAGGACTTGTTGGTAAAGGAGAAGAAGAAGCATCGAGATTGGCTGGAGTTGAAGGACTTTGTAAGATTTGCTAAAATATTGGTGATGAAGTATCATCGTCTAGAAAAGTGTAAGACGTATCACTAACAGAATCAATAGTTTCTTTGTAAGGGAAAGAATTTTCATCAAAGGAAACGTGTCTAGAAATTATGATTTTTCGTGTGCCTAAGTCATGACACCGATAACTCCGATGAGTATTTGGGTATCTGAGAAACAAAGAGGGTCTAGATCGAGGGCTGAGTTTTGAAAAATTGTCATGGTTGATATTTGGGTAGCATAAACATTCAAAAATGCGAATATGATGATAAGAAACTGGTTTGTGAAAGAGTTTTGTGAAAGGGATTTCATTATTGACGGCTAAAGATGGTAAGAGATTGAGTATGTGAGTAGTCGAATGAAGAGCTTCTACCCAGAAGGAAGGAGGAAGAGAGGCTTGGAAAAGCATGCTTCGGATTGCATTATTGATGGTCTGAATGATTTTCTCAGCTTTGCCATTTTACTGAGCAATATAAGGACAAGAAAAACGAAATTGGATTCCATTAGTGGCAAAAAAATTATGAAAGTTGTTGTTGTTAAACTCCTCCATTGTCACATTGAAGTTGCTTTATTTTTCTTTTGAATTGTGTTTGAACATAGTTTGAAAAATGAATAAACTTAGAAAACACATCGTTTTATTGCAAAGAGGATAACCCACAAAAAATGAGTGAATCGATAAAAAAAGACAACATAATATCTCATGCCACTAATGCTTGGAATTGGAGAAGTCCATAAGTCTGAATGAACAATTTCAAAAGGTTCTTTGACAGTAGATATGGAAGAAGAAAAAGAAGATTTTATTGATTTAGAGATTTGACAAGTAGAACACAACGTGTGAGAAATACTTTTATTACACTTTAGCAACGAAGAAGACATTAGAGAGTGAAGGATATAATTACATGGATGAGCTAATCACTTATGCCATGTGTCAAATGAGACTTATAAAACATGGGGAGGCTGAGAAGGAGGGACAACTGAAGGGAGAAGAGGATTGAGCTCGCCTGTGTTGTTACTGTGCAGAATCATTCCTTTGGTTCGAAGATCCTTCACAAAAAAATCAAACGGGTCAAACTCAATTGAACAAGAATTATCCTTGGTGAATTGTCGAACTGAGATTAAGTTTTTAATTATTGAAGGAGTAATCAACACATTATAGAGCGAGAGATTACGAGAAAGAGTTTTAAATGAAGTAGAACTAGAACTAGAGAATTGAATCCGATTACCATTACCTACTATGACAAACTTTCTTATGCCCAAATTGAAAATAGATTTGATGTTACCTGCATTAGCTGATAAATGTGTCGTTGCTCCTGAATCCATGTACCATTGATTATCTGATTGATTTATGAGAGTAAGCGTATTGAATGCTTGTATCGTATCAGCAGTCTATTGTGGTTGTTGATAGCTTAAGAAAACTTGATTTTGAGGTTGGGTCGATTGTTGGAACGTCGGGTGTGGACCAAGTACACCTGGATTCTGGTTGTGAGATTGAAACGAGTTCCATGGCCTATATTGATTTTGCCACAGAGGAAAATGATCGTTGTTCCAGTAGGGACAAAACTGGCCGGATGTCGGTGACTGGTTAGGGCGAGGTTCTGATTCGAGACTGTGAGAACTGTGCTTAAGGATGTCGTGTTTGTGTGTGTCGATTTTGGTTTCTTGATCTTGCCGAGCCGATCTTCCTCAGAGAGCAACATTTCTCGGGCTTATGCGAAGGTCGGGAACAAATTCTGATGCTTAAAGACATTTATGATATTGTCAAATTTTTCGCTAAGTCCATTTATCATGTATGTGACAAGCGTACGAGTTAAGTTACAGAGAAGAGATGAAAAAATTATCTGAGTTCTTTTGATATGTTCTAAGCGTCAAATATACAGAGAGAACTTGCCAAAAATACAGAGCAAGAAAATAGCAAATTGATACAGGTGAATATCTATATTCCTAAGATAACAAATCAAATATTCGTATAATCAAAGGAGCTTGATTGCCGGCTTGACTCCTAACATCCTCCCTCAAGTTGGAGCGTGTACATCGATCACACCCAACTTGCTATTATGAATTTCTAAGTCTTGACATCCAAGTGCTTTCGTGAGTAAATCCGCTAGCTGAGCTTTTGTATTGACATGAGAAGGTTGGATGGTACCATTTTCAATAGCATCGCGAACGAAGTAACAGTCGATACCGATATGCTTCGTTCGTTCATGCGGTACCAGGTTCTTGGCGATTTCAATGGCAGATTTGCTGTATGAAAATATAGTCATAGGAGATATATGATCGTAACCAAGATCTTTGACTAACCTTTTAATCCATATGAGTTTCTTAGTAATCAGAGCCATTGAGCGATACTCTGCTTCAGCCGATGAGGTGCTTACTGTGGGTTGTTTCTTGGTTTTCCATGAGACGGTTAAACCACCGAGCTGAACCACAAAGCCAGTGAGAGAATGTCGAGTAAGAGGGCAGCTTGCCTAGTCAGAGTCGCACCACCCCATGATAGTGAAATCCGCAGATGAGCTGAGGAAAATGCCTCTGCCAGGATTGTTTTTTAAGTAGTGAACTACCTTGAGTGCAGATTCGCAATGCTCAAGCTTAGGCTGCTGCATAAATTGTGAAAGAATATGAACAGAATATGATAAATCAGGCCTGGTGTTAGCGAGATATATAATTTTACCAATCAAACGTCGATAAGCCTGAGGATCATGATAGTCAACAGAAGTAGACAAGACAAGATAGTGATGTTACTGAATCGAAACTATGGAAGGATGACATCCGAGCAAACGAGAATCACGAAGAAGGTCCAATGCATACTTCCGTTGACATAGATAAAAACCATCGGAATTCTGAGCCACTTCAATTCCAAGGAAATACTTTAATAGACCCAAATCTTTCATGTGAAATTACGCAAAAAAATACTTTTTAAACCGTTGTACTTCAGCCTCATTACTACCAGCAATAACCAAGTTATCAACATAGACTAAAATCCGAATGGACTATATAGAGCGATTGAGCACAAACAATGAGTAATCTGCATAACGCTGTAGAAAACCATATGTTTTAAGCGTTGTTGATAACTTGGCGAACCAGCATCGAGGAGCCTGTTTAAGGCCATGAAGAGATTTGCGTAAATGACATACCTTATCACCATGAACTGATTTGAAACCGGGAGGTAATGTCATATAGACTTCTTCTTTTAAATCTTCATGAAGAAAAGTGTTGTGTACGTTCATTTGATGAACGATCTAATTCATTCCTGCAGCAAATCATAAAAACAAACGGACCGTGCTCATCTTTGCAACTGGAGCGAATGTCTCGCCATAATCCTCACCTTCTCTTTGTTTGTTACCCAGAGCCACGAGTCGAGCCTTGTATCTTTCTAATGTACCATCAACTTTGAACTTGAATTTGTATACCCATTTGCAACCAATCGTCTTCTTTCCCGGTGGTAAATCGATAATTTCCCATGTGCCATTCAACTCTTGTGCTTCTATTTTAGAGTTCATGGCATTACGCCATTGTTCGTTTTGAACTGCTTCAGTGAAGTTCTTTGGTTATATGGCATTAGTAATGGCAACTTGAAAAGCTTGATTAGCCACTGAAAAACGAGCTGATGAAACATGTTGAGAAAAGGGATATAATGAAGAAGAACCTGTAGTAGGACTAGTTAAAGCCGAATTGATAACAAAGTCCTTCAATTTCACTGAAGGTTGCTTGTCTCGAGAGCCACAACGAGGAGGATGACCAGCAGCGGTATCGGCAGTACGAGTCGGCGAACCAGGAGCGACGACGGTGACCAAAACTAGCGGGGCAGAGTTCATGTCGGCGGCCGGTGTGTAATTATCGGTGCTTGGCTGAGATGACGCCGCTTCATTGATGGGGACATCGTGTTGAGATAACGATGGTGCTGGAGGAAGATTAAGTGAAAAATTAATAATTGGTGATGATGGACCAATATTGTCAGGCCCAATATGAGGAGAAGGAGAGACCGTGTCATCTAAAAATTGAGATCCATTAACAGTGGATGACGTAACCAACATGTCTGAAGCACTTGAAGTCTTGTGAGTAGCAAGAGGGAATTCCGTTTCAATAAATCTCACATCCCGTGAGACAAAAAATTTAAATTTGTCTAGATCATATAAACGCCAACCTTTTTGTTGTGTCGGATATCCAACGAAGACACACTTATGCGAACGAGACTCAAATTTGTCGCTGTGAGTGTTGGTATTTCGAGCGTAGCAAAGACATCCAAAAACGCGAAAGTGCTTGACCGATGGTGGTTTATCGTGAAGCAGTTCATACGATGTGCATCCTTGCAATATGGAAGATGGTGTGCGGTTGATCAAGTATGCCACGGTGAGTATGCATTCACCCCAAAACTCCACCGGGAGAGAAGAGTGGAAACGCATTGCTCGAGCAACGTTGAGGATATGATGATGCTTGCGTTCGGCTCGCCCATTCTGATTTGGAATATAGACACAAGTAGTCTCGTGGAGAATCCCATGAGTCCGAAAATAAGGTTCCATACACAAGAATTTCGTGCCATTGTCACTTTGTACCTTTTTAAGCATGAGATTAAACTGGCGTTTGACCATAGCAAAAAAATCGATCAATTTGAATTGAGTTTCATATTTATTTTCCAGCAAATGGACCCAAACAGTACGTGAATAGTCGTCGACAATCGTGAGAAAATAGCGTGCTCCCGTAAAGGTTGGTGTTCGTTAAGGGCCCCAAACGTCAACATGGATTAGCTCAAAAACAGAAGTAGCTTTATTATTACTCAACGGAAAGTTTTCGCGAGTTTGTTTAGCGCGGAGCCAAGTATCGCATGCTTTATTTGAAGCAAGATAATCAATATCAGAAACCTTAGATAAAATTTTCTCCGAAGGATGTCCATACCGAACATGCCACAACTGAGAATCAGATAAATCTGAAACTGAAATTGGCGCCCACATTATCTCTCTCACGCGGTGTTAATAACAATCTTTCTTCTCTTGGCTTTTGTGTATTGACTTTGGATGCTTGCGTTGATAGGATTTGGGAGTGAAATTGTGGGATATTTTGGATTGTTATATTAGTATGAAATGCAACGTTCACAAACAAACTGCAACAATGTTTTGATGGATGGCGTTAGGTTAGTCCGTTAATTGAGTTAACGGTGGACCTAAAACATATTAGTTAAAGCCTGTCGAAAATTTAATCGGAAGTCAGCGATATGTCGAAACTTTTTTCTGAGACATGGACATATGAGGATTAAAAACGGATATTTTTAAAAGTTTAGTATTTTTTTTTTACATTTTTCCAAATTAAATTAGTAAGTTTCATTACACTTCTTTTTTGACTTTTATTATTCATTTTTAATGTTTTTCACACCGTCGAATATGCCAAGTCATTAATTTTAAATACCAACAACAAAAAAGTACTCCTTTGGAATAAAAAAATATTATTTAGCACTCGAATTTGTGTGAAAATTATAAACATTTTCGGTGTCCAGGAACTTGACTTATAACATTTTTCATATCTAATCCACTAATTAGTCTAATAGTCTATTACAAAGAAAAAATAATAATAATCCCAAAGTACCATTTACATCTGAAATTAATATGAATTTAAACTATATTTTTTCATTACATTAACTTAAAAAGAATTGAATTCTCAGTAAATGTAGAATGCATAGTAACGACCAAATAAATTATGTGAAATGATAGGACTATATTGTACATGAACCATATTTACCCGAAGAATAAATCATGGCATATAATATAATTTAAGTCTTTCTTTCTTTCTAATTTTTTAATGACAACGAGATCTAAACGAATGTCTTAGAGACGAATTGTCAAAAAGGCACTTTGAATAGAAAGTAACTAAAACCGTCAAAGATGGTTAGGCGGAAGAATGCGTGTCGTTTCGTCGACCGCATCACTCACGTCGCACGCCGTGATGTGTGGTTTATGGGATTTTTCCGATACATTACAAATTGCCTCCCATCTTAGCCCATCATAGGGGCTCAACACATATCACTAATCAGACTTTATTCGATCCAATTAGGCCCAATTCAAGACAATTTACCGTTTGAATTGTTTATGTTTAGTACATGTTTATCGATGTTCATTTATTTATGGTATTTGATTTACGGGAAAGAATAACAACATGAAAAAAAAGAGTCAAAAAGTTCATTAATATCATCAGTAAGTCTGTGTCACAACTCACAAGACACGTAAACTCATAAGCTATATTTTAAGACCATCTTTATAACTGAATATTTCATTTAGTATTATTACATTTTCTAGTATAATTAATAATTATATATTTTATTTTGAAATCTTAAATTTGAATTTACAATTTCTATTTTTTATGATTTGGTTTTTATTATTACTTTCGTTTTGATTATATTTGTCAATCCATTTTCTTTTCTCTCACTTCAAAATTTTAAATAAATGTGAGAAGTATTGTATTAAAATAGTTGATCAGTAAATGAAATTTAAAAAATTAATTTGATATTTTAGAAAATATATGATATCATTATATTGATTTTCTAGAATTAATAGCATTATCATTTTATATTAAAAATTTTATAGCTTTCGACATTCGTAATTGCTTTTCTTCCATATTACTTCTAAATGGATTCTGAGTATTGATCATCGTAGTAAATGTTTGTTCATGAGTTTGTATATTATGCCAATGCACAAAACCAAATAGATATAGTTAGATTGTTTCATAATGCAATTCAATATTGCTATTAAATTCTGCATAAAAGTGGATTTCTTGATGTTCAAGTAAGAAGAGGATTTCTCTTTGTAGGAGCAATAGCGAATATTGTATAGTATATTGTGGAAGACTTTTCAATCCCTAGCTCATCACTAATTAATCACATTTTGGTCTATCCAAAGATGGCATAACCAGTTGCTTTGTATACCAGTCATGTGATATTGCGACATCCCGTTGTAGCTGGTAGATAATTGATGAAGCCAGCTACAACGGGATGTCGCAATATCACATGACCTTCTTTCATATTCCATCTAGCTGGGCTTGAAGAGATTCACATGCATCATCCAAACGAATTTGGTACTAACAACAACAATTAGTTATTGTCATTTTTTTTTGATGAATATTATTGTCTAAATCGACACTCAAGAGTGGTAGGGTAGCATTCAAAACTTTAACCATATCTAAATCAAATTTTCAATGGGAATCAGTGCAAGATTTTTTTTTTTCCCGTATTATAGCAAATAGCGTATTTGCTTAAGATCATGATATATTGATATGTAGACAAATATGATTCAAGACAAAAGAACTTATTGAAAACATGATATATCATTTGATATGTCATCAATTTCTCTATCCCATTTGCTCGCTTGAATGGTTGTGGAACATGCTATGCAAGAAAACTTGTTTGCAGATGAAGTCGGATCTTGCTGCGTGGGTCAACAAGCACATGTGGTTGAATATCTTGTGGTTTAAGGAGGCCAGTTGCAATATATGAGTATTTTACACCATATTATGCTTCCAACTAGGGCAGCTACGTAGCTGTCAACAAAAGGACATCAATCAAAGGATAAGGAAAAGACTATTATATCATAAAACAGTCGTAAAAAGGCAGCATCAAGGAGCTCAGCAGGAGCTCAACATGTTTTCATGTGCCAAAACAATGAATCAAAAACAATTTCTAGAGTGTTTCTGGGTTCGTTTGTTGTTGCATGATGATTGTTTAATCATGAAAAGATCATAAGACAAAGGTTTAGTGAGCAGTGTATGAAAGCTTGAGCATACCCTGAGATTATGATGTCATCTCTACTAGGTTATACTCCTTAATCCATCAATAGAAGAAGAAAAAAAGAGACGAGGTAGCTAGTGGTGGTCGGTTTTAACTGTGCTAAAACTTTAAATAAAACTCATTAATCGTTATCACACAAAACACTTTAAAATCTCCCCCAAGTTTAATCATTAAAATGCTTAGTCCAATACAACCCGGCCCCTAAATCTTAGAAGAAGAGAAGAAGAGTTCGGATGTTGACAGGTGGCAACTCAACGGAGCAAAGAGGGCAGTTACTCTGCTAATAATTATTTTGTTCCAGTTAAGTCTAATTACATTTGTTTGTGCGTTTTTATAATGGCGAAGCGTATATTTCTATTCATATTCCATCTCCGAAAAAGTGTAACTACTTTCCAAATCCCGTAAAAATCGGATTCATTAACAAATTTGATAATTACTTCAATCTTTATCTTATAGATTTTATTTTTACTAATAGTGACACGTAGCTAATAAATAATATAACAACACATGTCTTGAAATTAAAATTTAATTTGATTGGTTGATTAGTACACATTATCTATTGATTTTCTAATCATATTTTGAGATTCCCATAACAGAACAGAAGCATGTAAACAATAATCTTTGTACTAATAGATGATAATACTCATAAATTATTGTTTTTCTTTTTCTTGTCATCATATATATTAAGATAAAAAGGAGGTTCAAAACAGAGAACAAAGTTCCAAGAATATACTCATAAATTATTGTTTTGGTTATTTAAACATTCTTTTAAAATCTCTAAATTATCTACAAATGTACTAAAATTTCACCTGTCGTGAAACCAAATTTCATTTTGTTGAATTTGATGATAGCATGTGATGTAACCAAATGTGAACAAATTTGAAATTTCTATTCACTTTTGAGAAAAGGACTACGCGAATCATTTTGTCTCTTCTTTGTCTATGCTTGGAAAATCTTGGATATTCAGTCTCGTATGTTTATGTAATCAATAGCATTTTATAAATCAAAGTAGAATAGGTTTTATAAATCAAAGTAGTTATCTAATTCAAAGTAGAATAGATTTTATAAATTATATTAGGATTAGGAGTAAGCTATTCCTATAAATAATTATTGGTGAGATGTTATAATGATTAAGAGATTTGAGAGGTTAGTTTTAAGTTATTTTTCATTCTTGAATTTCTAGTTTCGTTTATGCACATATGACAAATCCTACTGACTTGTACAACAATCATGTTATACTGCAACAATCCCTTGTCGTCAGGGGACAACTCATGGCGCTCGATATCTTCTAGCATATTCCAGTCGGGCTGAACAGATTCACCCGCATCTCTGATTTTTAGCTCCCGCACATAACAAGAAAAAATGGCTATCAACAGTCAGTGGAAAAGAATTGAACAATCTACGCAACTAGTAAACAACAACAATGCCAAAATAGGCATTAAGATGCATTACCAGTTTGTATGGAATCGGGGAATACAACAACAACCTGAATATAGAATGACCGAATGTGTCAAATCTATCTCTGTGAAAAAAGGAATCTGGCATGATCCAAAAAGAACAAGAGGCAAATGTTAAAAATATATGATATCATTATACTGATTTTCTAGAATTAATAGCATTAGCATTTTCTATTTTAAAAAGTTATACAACAAGAACTTTTTACTCGCTTCGACATTCGTAATTGCTTTTCTTCCATATTATTTATAAAACAAGAATTAATAGCATTATGGTTTTTGTGTTATTTTAATACCCACAAAATTGCTTTCCTGCTGTATTCTTTCTGAGAATCCTCTTAACCAATGCTATTGATTACTTCTAAGTGGATTCTGAGTATTGATCATCGTAGTAAATGTTTGTTCTTTCTCGTTAGTTGAATTGTCTATCGTTAATTTCATTTATTGCTTTCAATTCATTAATCTCGTTTAATTTCTCTTTGCTTCACCGTAATTTCAAGATTATGCACGGTGTTAATTTCTGCAATTTTGAAGTTCAAGCTTTATCAAGTGGAAGGGCTCCTTGTTTACAAACGCTTTGAAATCATTTTCAATTATAAACTCGTGTATGTGTATTGTTGTCTTATTAGATTATTTTACATTAGTTTTCTTTCCGACCGTTACTCTATTTTCAACTACATTCCAAATTCTCTAAACATCTGATTCATTAACAAATTTGATAATTACTTCAATCATTATCTTATAAATTTTATTTCTACTAATAGTGACACGTAGCTAATAAATAATATAACAACACATGTCTTGAAACTAAACCTTAATTTGATTGGTTGATTAGTACACATTATCTTTTAAAAAATCATGATCCTAACTGTCAGATTTTACAAAGTAGGCGTAGAATCTTATCTTTACTAACTAAACATAAAGAACATCTTATAAACAATTTTCTAATCATATTTTGAGATTCACATAACAGAACAGAAGCATGTAAACAATAATCTTTGTACTATTAGATGATAATACTCATAAATTATTGTTTTTATTTTCTTGTCATCATATATATTAAAGATAAAAAGGAGGTTCAGGTTGACCATTAAAATAAATAAAAGAAAGATAAAAAGGAGGTTCGAAACAGAGAACAAAGTTCCAAATACAAATGTATTAAATTCCAGCTGTGTTGGTCACTTCTGAAACTGATGCTTCTCCTGAAACCAAATTTCATTTGGTTGAATTTGCTGATAGCATGTGATGTAACATGGGAGTGTTGTTATATTTCAAATCCATAAACAGTCAAGAGGAACGTTATATATCTAACCAAATGTGAACAAATTTGAAATTTATATTCACTTACGAGAAAAGGACTACGCGAATCATTTTGTCTCTTCTTTGTCTATGCTTGGAAAATCTTGGATGTTTAGTCTCGTATGTTTATTTATGTTACCACCAGATGGACTTAGGAGTTTTCGGCCACTTGCTCCAACGCTTTCCTACATGAAGTACTATTTCAATGAAAATTTGTTCCAAAGCCTTTCTAGTGCAGAATGCATTAACGGAAAAAAAAAAAAATGTTAGCTAATGTTACCAATAGAGCAATATTGACACAATGCAGGACTTGCCTAGTTATCTAACATGCTAGTGAGACTTAATGTGTAGAAAAATTTAATGTGTTGACCGCTGAGTAACAAATTTATGCTCGAATATGCACTTCAAAGCATAATTATATCAAACCTATGAATGGTAAAGAAGCATCGGTGTTATTCAGTGCTATCACGCCATACTTATAGGAGTTTTACATGCATCAATCAATTGCACGGAAGATACAAAATATGAAGGAAAGTTTCCTGGATATATTGTAAAGTAATCCAATGTGTGTTGCTTTAAAACCACTCACTTCTTAAGATCCATTACAAATAAAAAATGGAGAATAAACCATCAATCTGGAAATTGGGTGGAAATCAGAAGTAACTTAAAGACGCAATTCAATGGTTTTACTTGTTTTGATAAATTTACCAGTTTTCGAGTATATATAACACTTGTCTTCATCAAAAACAAGAACAGTTAAATCAAATCGAATATTGTCTTAACATAGTATATATATATATGTCTTAGATGAAGAGGAGAGTTCGGATGTCGACAGGTGGCAACTCAACGGAGCAAAGAGGACATCGAGGAGTGTAGAACAAGTAACGAGAGGTACAAGTTACGTGAAAGATGTGATTGCATTTTGTTTTATGAACAATCCCATCTTCTTTCGGATACCCTTTTTCACATAGACGACACAATTCTGAACTTTGGTGACAATCTATGATCTCTGTCGTTGGTGGAGCAATTGGTACGAGTCTGGTTCTTGAATCTTTTATTGAAGATTATAATCAAATCTTCAACAGAACCTTAGGATTTCATATTTTATTAAATCAGTTGGATAATATATTATATTTTATGTAAGTGTCTAAGTCTAAGTTATATGTGTCGGTTATGGGTAGTTAACATGCAAATGAACACGTTTCATTTGTATAGTTGTAACTTTTCGTAAAAAGACACGTTTGTATGGTTGTGTCTATACGATCGTATAGTTTCACAACTATATAAGTCCAAGTTAAAATCGAGTCAAGTAATACAGTGAGTGTGTGTCGTGTGTCAAAGAGTGTAATATAATTAAGTCAATAAAAGTTTGATAACATTCATATTCTGTTTTTCTTACATTCTTACTCTGTTTTTTCTTTCATAATCGTAAAAGTCAAAACACCAACATCTTCAACACTCAGAACAGTCTCTGGTTCTCAATATGGTCAAAACAAGACTTGTGATTAGTTAAGTTGGACTCTTGTTGCATCATGAATAACCAATCCAGCTTTTGAACCTCTTCCTCGTCTTCTTTCTGTGTGTCGCGTCAATTGAAACCGTTCAACTTCGTAGGACTTGGTAACTGAGACTAATAAGCGTAACTGAGACTAATAGAAGAGAGGAAAGTAACTGATCTTACTTTACAGGAAGTAAGCGTAAGACTAGAATAACACGACTAACAAGTAACGACTCTTCGTAGGACTTGGTAACTGAGACTTGACTGAGTCATATATTTAACAGTCTCCACCTCCAAAATTTAATTATCATAACTCTGACATCAGACTCAAAAGGCACATCAAACTTGTAAAGCCTGAGGTTACCGAGACATGATTTCATATTTACTCTGCTCATTGTTATTTCTTGTTCGAATTAAGTCTAATTGAATATGTTTGTGATAGGTTCCATCTCTATAATTGGAGTGTTGCAAAGAGTAAAGCAAAGACTTGTTCCAATTAGGGGGTTTCATTTTATGTTTCCTTATAAAAGAAGTGAGAAATGCGAGAGGAGGGGAGGCTTTTGGTGGATTGTGGCTAGCTCTTTGAGTTAGAGGGCAATGAGGATTTCTGAGAAGAAATCTCATTGATTTATCTTTTCTCTTCTTATGTTTTTTTTTAGGTTTGCTGTTTTTGTGAGAGATTTGGATTTCATATCTTAAGGAACATCTTTGTAATCGCTTTTAATCAATCAACGAAACTTTCCTAATCATTCTTGTGAGGTTTGAGTTACAATCGTGAGTCTCTTAAGAGTGATTTACAGAGAGTAAAGGAAGAAAAGGGTCTTAGGGAAGAAGAAGAAGAAGATAAGGGAGAACTAGGATCTTAATATAATAATAGCCAGGCGTATATAACTCCTATTCCAACTCCTACTCGGAGGATTCGTAAGTGTAACTACTTTCCTAAACATATTTAATTAGTCCAATCATTTATCTATGGAATTTTTTTACTAATGTGACACTTGTCTTGAAAGTAAATCTTATTTGATTTGTTTCTGTTTAGTACACATTATTTGTTGATTTTGTAATCATATATTTTGAGATTCACATAACAAGAATAGAAGGATACGAATAATAATCTTGATACATGCAATCGTAGCATTTTTTAATTATATTTTCTTAGATAATAATAATCATAAGAAATCTACAAGTCAAATATACTGTAATTGTTATAAAATATCTTGTGAACTCATTAACCGGCCCCATTAGGCCCATTAGGGTTTTATCTTTTCCTTGTATCCCGAGATTCATATATATATATTCCCTTATCTCATTAATAAGTTTGATCAGTTTACAACACGTTATCAGCACGAGTTGCTCCCTAAAACCCTAAAAACACCAAAACGGCGTTACTGTTCATCCGGCGTCACTGTTCAGCGTCACTGTTCATCGGCGTTACTGTTCATCCGGCGTTACTATTCAAAACCGAGGTCTTTAGCTCCCGGTTCTAGTCCGTACAACCCCTTAAGGTGAAAGGTAAATCCGAAACCCTAAAAAGCTAAAAACCAACCATCGAATTCGGATTAGAGAAAGTGTAACCATTAAAACGAATCTTGATTGATTAAGCGATTGTTATTGCTTGTGTGATCTGATTGCTTGACTCGTTTAAGTTGCTAGAAAAGTTATTATTGCTTAAACCAAAGTCGCAAATTCGAAAACACTTAGCCATGGCCGAAACTTTAAAAACCTAAAACCTAAATCGGATCAAATCCGAAATCCCTAAAGTATAATCCGATTGATTAAGGTTGTCTAGGTTGTTTTAAATTGATTGTTTCTATGATTGGTTACATGCTAAAATTGCCAGAAACCAAAACCTAAAATCGCATGAACCCTAGAAACCTAGAAAAGTAAGAATCCTATTGTAAATAGGAAAACCCTAAAAACCCTAAATCCTATTCTAAATAGGAAAAGTTTAATCATAATCAATAAAAGGAAAACCTAAATAAAAAGAGGAAACCTTATAATCATAATCAATAAAAGGAAAACCTAAATTATCAAATCCTAAATCCTAATTAAATTGGGAAATTTCGAATCCTATTCAAGACAGGGAAACCTTATAAAATAGAAATTTTTCCAAAATAGAAAGTTTCCCCAAAATAGAAAGTTTCCATAAATAGCAAATTTTCATTTAAAGAAAGTTTATTTTTCAATCTCATAACCCAAGAATCCTAGATTCATCAAAGCTATTTTCCGAAATGAATGATCACTTAATGAAATCAATTACATGTTTTCAGATGTCGAACATTCAAAAGGTTGAATTCGAGGCACTCAATGTCTCAGGAGATAACTATCTCCAGTGGGCCCTTGACACTAAAATTTTCCTCAACTCCAAAGGCCTAGGTGAATGCATCATCGATGGTAACACCGCATCTCTCAAAGATCGGTTCCAGGCGATATTTCATATCCGCCATCACCTGGCCGAGAGCCTCAAAAATCAATATCTCACGATTGAGAATCCACTCGACCTTTGGGTGGCACTGAAAAAGAGGTATGACCATCAGAAAACGGTCCTATTGCCCCAAGCCAAGTTCGAGTGGAAGAATCTACGGTTCCAAGATTTCAAATCCGTTGACGCCTACAACTCCGAGTTATTTCGGATCGTTTCAATCATGAAACTATGTGGCGATGAAGTGTCTGACAATGAGCTGCTGGAGAAAAGACATTGTCAACATTTCATACTCAGAATATTGTGCTTCAGCAACAATACCGCGCGATGAAATACGCGACATATGAGGATTTGATCTCTTGCTTACTCCTAGCAGAGAAAAATAATGAGTTGTTGATGAGGAACAGTGCTCAAAGGCCCCCGGGATCAACTCCACTACCAGAGGTCCATCAAATCGAAGGAGCCAAGAGAGAATCCAACTACGTCCAGCGTGACAGATCCTCTGATCGTGGCCGTGGACGTGGCAATGGACGTGGGAAGCGTGGCAATGGACGTGGAAATTCGAACATAGGCAACCGACCTAACCTTAGTTACGATCGCGGTAAAGGTCGTGGAATCTCCAAACCGACCCATTCAGCCAACTCGACCAATCCATCCCCTTGCCACCGATGCGGGATGTCAAATCATTGGTCCAAGAACTGTCGCACTCCCAAGTTCCTTTGTGATCTCTATCAGAAGCACGGGAAAACTCATCCTGAAGCTAATCTGGTTAACCAAGATTATGAAGGTGACTTCAAAGATGACAAGGCTGATCACATGGATTACCAGACCTCAGACCTTCTTGATTGATTTCGACATTTAGATATTTGCTTTATATTGACAATATTTATTTGGGCTTTGTTTGATTTTGATTTGTGCTCTTCAAAACTTATTATTATTATTTTTTTTTTTTTATGCACACATTATTTTATGCAATGGTTTATTTAATTACTTATTTAAATCGTACCTCTTGTCTATTAAAGTTATGAACGAGCTCAAACACATCATTGTGGTGGACAGTGGATCCAGCCATACCATACTAAAAGACAAGAGATACTTCATAAATCTCATAATAAAAACCGCAAACATTAGCACAATAGCGGGTACCTCGAGCCTAATAGAAGGCCACGGCCAAGCCCATGTGTTGTTATCAAACGGCACACATCTAGAAATACTAGATGCACTATACTCAGCCAGTTCAAAGAGAAATCTATTGAGCTTCAAAGATATAAGACTAAATGGTTTCCACATCGAAACCCAGGGTGAAGGGAACAAAGAATCCCTACTGATTACTAAGATCTCACACGGCCATAAACAAGTCCTTGAGACTATACCCGCACTATCTACTGGCCTTTACTATGCTAAGGTCAGTATGATTGAGGCTAATGTTGCTATTAAAGCAAGATTCAAAGATCACACTATTTGGCACGACCGGCTTGGTCATCCCGGTACGAATATGATGCGTAAATTGATTCAAAGTTCTAAAGGGCACACCCTTAAAAAACACCGATTTTTCCCTCAGCACCTCACGTGCACAGCTTGTTCACAAGGGAAGTTGATCACTCGGCCTTCACCAGTCAAAGTGTCTAAAGAGACCTTGAATTTTCTGGAACGAATCCAAGGAGACATATGTGGTCCGATCCACCTACCTTGTCGGACATTTCGGTATTTCATGGTTCTAATTGATGCATCGACCCGCTGGTCGCATGTTTGTCTATTGTCTTCTCGAAACCAAGCATTTGCTAGGTTATTGGCCCAAATCATCAGATTGCGAGCCCATTTTCCAGATTTCCCACTTAAGACTATACGTCTTGATAATTCTGGTGAATTCACTTCCTAAGCGTTTAATGAGTATTGTATGGCCATGGGGGTAAGGGTTGAACATCCCGTGGCACATGTCCATACACAGAATGGATTGGCTGAATCATTCATTAAACGAATTCAATGGATTGCTCGACCATTACTCATGAGGTCGCAGCTCCCGGTCTCAGCTTGGGGACATGCAGTCTTATATGCTGCTGAACTAATACGCATTCGGCCATCTAGTGAGCATAGATATTCACCATCCCAATTGCTAACGGGTCATGAGCCAGACATCTCCCATATTAAGACATTTGGGTGTTCAGTCTATGTACCCATTGCACCACCACAGAGAACTAAAATAGGACCTCAGAGGAGGATGGGAATATATGTTGGTTTTGATTCTCCCACCATTATCAAATATCTTGAGCCGACCACAGGAGACCTATTTAAGGCCAGATATGCGGATTGCCAATTTGATGAATCGGTATATCATGTCTTAGGTGGAGAGACACACAACCTGGTAAAAGAAATTTCATGGAATCAAACATCCTTACAATGGCAAGATCCTCGGACTCTAGAATGTGATTCAGAGGTCCAAAAGATTATACACTTACAAAAGCTAGCTAATCAATTGCCAGATTCCTTTGCTGACCCGAACAGAGTAACCAAATCGTACATACCAGCTTGTAATGTACCAGTACGAATAGATGTCCAAAAAAGACAGACTCAAGTTGCTACAGAGTCTGCATCACGTAATAAACATGGCAGACCATTAGGTTCCAAAGATAAGAATCCCCGGAAACCAAAGAGAGGTGCAACGGTTAAAACCGGGATTCCTGAAATAACAGACATAGCCGCGGCTGAGATTCACTTTAGTGAACCGATACAAGAGGTTTGGGACGCCAAATCTCAAAGTTCCGAAGGGATCAATAATAATGAAATCTCTATCAATTATAGCATGTCTGGAACTCAATGGAACAGAAAGATGTCGACATAGATGCAATCTTTGCATACAAGGTAGCACTTGAGGTTGCGCACACGCAAGAGGATCTAGAACCCACGTCTATAATTGAGTGCACTCGTAGATCAGACTGGCTAAAATGGAAAGAAGTCATAAACGTGGAGTTAAACAGTCTAAAGAAAAAGAATGTGTTTGGTCCGATCATAAGGACATCATTCGATACTAAACCAGTGGGCCACTAATGGGTCTTTGTGCGTAAAAGAAACGAACTCGGTGAAGTCGTTAGATACAAGGCACGGCTTGTAGCACAAGGATTCTCACAGGGACCCGGAATCGATTATGAAGAGACTTATTCTCCTGTGGTGGATGCAACTACTTTTCGATTCCTCATAAGTCTGGCCATAAAAGAAAATTTAGATTTGCGGTTAATGGATGTTGTAACCGCCTATCTCTATGGACCACTGGACAATAAAATCTATATGAGATTACCAGATGGCATCGAGCTTAAAGATAAGCATGCATCTCGAGATCAGCACTGCATTAGGCTGAACAAATCCTTATATGGACTGAAACAAAGCGGACGTATGTGGTATAACCGGTTAAGTGAATATCTCATCGAGAAGGCTACAAAACGATCCGATCAGTCCATGCATCTTTATCAAGAAATACGAAAACAAAGGATTTGTGATCATAGCAGTATACGTGGATGATTTAAACATCCTCGGAACATCTGGTGAAATCGCCCAAACAGTAGAATGCTTAAAAGCAGAATTTGAAATGAAAGACCTGGGCAAAACTAAATTCTGTTTGGGGCTACAACTTGAGTACATCAAAGATGGAATCCTTGTGCATCAATCAGCATACATTGAAAAGGTACTCAAGAGATTCAATATGGACCAGGCCCACCCATTGACCAGCCCAATGGTTGTGAGGAGCCTCGGATTGGACAGCGATCCATTCGGTCCAAAGAAGGACGATGAAGAAGTTCTCGGTCTTGAAATGCCATACCTCAGTGCCATAGGAGCATTAATGTACTTGACTAGTCACACTAGACCGCACATCTGCTTTTCGTGAGTCTCCTAGCTCGCTTTAGCTCATGTCCAACTAAAAGGCACCGGAACGGTATTAAACACATCCTAAGGTACCTACAAGGGACTAAGGACTTAGGATTGTTTTACACTAACCAACACAAGGATGGGCTAGTTGGTTTTGCTGATGCAGATATCTATCGGATCCGCACCTGTGCCAGGTCTTAGATCAAGTTATGTTTTCACGCATGGAGGAACAGCTATCTCATGGAGATCTATGAAGCGTACAATCGCGCCACCTCATCTAACCATGCGGAAATCTTGGCCATTCACGAAGCTAGTAGAGAGTGTGTCTGGTCATGCGGTCCATGACTCGACATCCGATCAAATTGTGGTATGAACGAAGATAAGGAGCCAACGGTTATGTTTGAAGACAACGCGGCTTGCATTGCTCAGCTCAAGGATCGGTTATATCAAAGTGATCTGACGAAGCATATTCTGCCCAAATTCTTCTTCACTCATGAATTACAGAAGGATGGTCAGGTCAAAGTTCAGCAGGTCCGATCAAGTGAGAATTCAGCCGACCTATTCACCAAATCATTGCCGACTTCAACACTCCGGAAGCTATTTATCAGATTGGGATGCGTAGACTTAAGGATCTACAGTGATGCTCAAATCAGGGGGAGTAATGCGTGTTGTACTCTTTTTCCTGGTAAGGTTTTAATGAGGCAACATTCCCCAGCGCATTATAGAGATCCCGGTTGAGTATCAGGCACGGTTATTTCGTCCAAGGAGGAGTGTTATAAAACATCTTGTGGACTCATTAACCGGCTCCATTAGGCCCATTAGGGTTTTATCTTTCCCTTATATCCCGAGACTCATATATATATATTCTCTTATCTCATTAATAAGTTTGATCAGTTTACAACAGTAATATATTTATTATTTTTGTTTCTCATCTATTTTACATTTAATTCTATTACTTTAATCTCAAAAATTAAAACTAAAAATTGATGATATAGTAATGATATGATTTTTTCATAAACTTGCTTGTCAAAAATTGAATTCGTAATAAAAAAAATAAAATTAACTAGATTAAGACCAGCATATAATATACCAATCCAAGAGAAAACACATAATTTTATTTATATAATTTTAGAGAAATAGTGATTTCATTTGTGTTTAAGATTATTTTAAATGCCTTACAATTAATAAATCAATGACACGGTTTATAATAAATCATTAACTTGCGGAGAAGGGAAATACACTTTGAAACGGAAAATAGGAAAGTAAAGAAAAAAAAAGAAATGAATATTGGGGTCTGTTTCCTAAAAGATTCATAAGTTAAACCTAATTTCTCCTCTTATTTAAACCAAACGCCTCTTTTAAGAAAATCTCCAATTCCTTTGTCAATCTTTTGAGTCCTCGTCTTCTTCGATTCAAAGAGGTATTATTTCTCCAGATCCTTCCATCTTTTTTTTCTTCTTCATCTTAAGTCGTATTTAGGAATTTTGCTTTATTCTTCGATATTTGTTGTTGTTGTTTCAATCTTGTGTGATTTGCGTTGTTAGAGGGGTTTGTTTTGAATTTCGTAAGCGTCGAAATCTTCTTTGATCTGATTTGAGCTAACGATCGAAATTTCGTAATGATGACTTTAAACAAATTTTTCTCAACTCTGTTGGGATATTCAGTTCTGGGTTTCGTTGAGGATTCATAAATCTTATTATAGATTGATTAGGTCTGACACAGATCCGAATTTGTGCCTTAGGTTTTTGTTTATCGTCTTACTCGTTTCTCGTTTAGTCTAGTTTTGCTGTTCATGTATGTTTGTAGCGTTAATGGTGATTGAATCAGTTTTTTTTTTTCTTTGGTATTTTGATATTGTGTGAGATGTGTTGCAGTTGTTTTTTTTTTTCAATTTGCATTTCATTATTCTAATTCTTTGGTTCATTGTTTCTTCAGCGTGTTTTTGTTTACAGGTGAAGCTTTCTTTTATGTCTGACAAGATTTCTCCGTTTTGTTGTCGATCTGGTTGCTTGGAAAATACTGTCCTACATCCAGAATTAAGGACTGCTAGTTCCTCCATCACTTTAGGTTCACGCATCTTCAAACCAGAGACCCCTCCGCTTTCTGACCAGTTTTTTAGCTAAGAAACTTCAAGATGGCGCTGCAGAACATTGGTGCTTCGAACCGTAACGATGCCTTCTACAGGTACAAGATGCCTAAGATGGTTACCAAGACTGAAGGCAAAGGTAATGGCATTAAGACCAACATTATCAACAATGTTGAGATTGCCAAAGCCTTGGCGAGACCGGCTTCTTACACGACCAAATACTTTGGTTGTGAGCTTGGAGCGCAGTCTAAATTTGACGAGAAGACTGGGATATCGCTTGTGAATGGAGCACACAACACGTCCAAGCTTGCTGGGCTTCTGGAGAATTTCATTAAGAAGTATGTCCAGTGCTATGGATGTGGAAACCCGGAGACTGAGATCATAATCACAAAGACGCAGATGGTGAATCTCAAGTGTGCTGCTTGCGGGTTTATCTCTGAGGTTGACATGAGGGACAAATTGACAAATTTCATTCTCAAGAACCCACCAGAGCAGAAGAAGGGAACAAAGGACAAGAAAGCAATGAGAAAAGCTGAGAAGGAGAGGCTTAAAGAAGGCGAGGCAGCTGATGAGGAGCAGAGAAAACTGAAGAAGGAAGCTAAGAAGAAAGCACCTTCTAAGGGGAAGGATGCTTCTTCTAAGACATCCAAGAACCATTCTTCTGATGAGGATATAAGCCCGAAGCATGATGAAAATGCGCTGGAGCTGGATGAGGATGAAGATGAAGATGATGATGATGATGGTGTCCAGTGGCAAACCGATACTTCCCGAGAAGCTGCTGAGAAAAGAATGAAAGAACAGTTGAGTGCTGTAACTGCAGAGATGGTGATGCTATCTGCTATAGAAGCAGAAGAGAAAAAGGCGCCCAAAAGCAAATTGAACTGGGATGTTGTGAAAACTGAGAATCCTCCGCAAGAGGAGAAGAATCTCATGCAGGAGATGAAAGAATATCTGAAGAAAGGGTCACCGATAAGCGAGCTCAAAAGTTTCATCTCCTCTCTCTCTGATCCTCCTCAAGACGTCATGGACTCACTCTTCAATGCTCTCTTTGATGGCGTGGGCAAGGGATTCGCCAAAGAAGTGACGAAGAAGAAGAATTACTTAGCGGCTGTAGCAACAACGCAAGAGGATGGATCACAGATGCATCTGCTCAATTCGATCGGGAAATTCTGTGGAAAGAATGGAAACGAAGAAGCGGTGAAAGAGGTGGCTCTGGTTCTTAAAGCATTGTACGACCAAGACATCATTGAGGAAGAGTTTGTGTTGGAATGGTACCAAAAGGGTCTGACAGGAGCTGAGAAAAGGTCGCCGGTTTGGAAGAATGTTAAGCCTTTTGTGGAGTGGCTCCAGAGCGCTGAGTCCGAGTCCGAAGAGGAGGATTGAGACTTTTTTTCTTTCCTCTTGACTGTGTTTTTTTTTTTTGTTGCTGCGGGATTTCTTATAAATTATTCGTTGGTTGTCAGAATTCTTCTTCTTGGGCAAATCTTTTTGCAGTGTTTTAAAATAAAGAAAAATACAATCTATTAAATACGAAAAATGCTATTATATTTCTTTCGTTGTTTGTGATGGTTTTGAATCTTGTGATGTTTCGTCGCTCGTATTCGAAAGACATCTTTGGGAAATAATTTATGCTCTTTAAACGCACGAGTCTGTCTGAGAAGGTTTCATAATTTCATTGGTCATTGACTTGTTGGTATGATTGTCATTGGTAATTTGATTTAATATCTTAAGTAACCATGATGTGATAGTGGGCCTTATATCAACAAACATGCGAAAAACAGAAGCAGAGGCCCGTTTGACCGGAGCAGAATAAATACCGCTCTTTTTTTACGTTATGTGTCGTCAAAAATTATACGAATAAAAAAAAAAAAACTAATTGATTTGAAAAATCACAACAAACATTCTTTAACTGGCCACCCATCTATCTGTTTTCCACACGCGCCATTGATGTCCACTTTACAAAATATAATGCCGAAATTTATTTTATTTTATACGACCTTTTCTAGTCATTTTCAGAGATAGTTTTTGAACAAATAAAGTAAACTAAGACAACTGTGACAAGAAAAGGAAAAAAAAAGTAAACTAAGATAACTTGCCCATTTACAACAGTACAAAATAAATGGTCCCATTAGTTAAGGCTGTTGTAAACATTAAATTTTCAAGTGTAACTATAAATTATCTAAGTAATTTTATATTTAATTTGGGGAAAACATAATGATCAAACAAAAAAAAAATGATATAGGGATTGTGGGTTTTTAGTGGATCCTCCGTCCATAGCTATTAAAACATGCTAGGTAAAAAACTGTTTTGAAGATATAGATAACCAAATAATCTAAATAAAGTTGGTTCAACCTGTTTGAAAAGGTATTATTCAGTGTTAACTAACTTTTAAAATTTCGAGTTATATGTGTTTTTCTGGAGAAAAATCTTTTATGATTACGTAACAGAAAAAATTCAAAAAAACTATATTATAATTTATTGTTACAAAAGATAGAGAAAAAATAGTATAAGATATTGTGAATCACAACAGACATTCTTAGTGGGCCACCGTATGATTCCCCCACGCGCAGTGGTTATACACTTCTCAAAATTTTATTAACAAAAAAAAAAAGAGAAAAAAAAATCAGGGATCTATTTTAATATATATTTTTTTTTCATTTGAATATTTAATGTCGTTTTCGGACCAAATAATTTCGTTTTCGGGTGTAATCAGACTAAATACTTTCTTTTATGTGCAATTGAACCTATCTAATTTTTCTGGGTGGTTTGCGTCTGTTTATTTTGCTATAGGGTGGTTGTAGACCGTTTTACCAAAATATTAAGTAAGACAGTTTGGTAAGACAATTTTTTTTTTTTTTTTTTTTTTTTTTTATTCATTTTTTATTCATTTTTATTTTTTTTTCAGGTTACTCATCGGAGCCTATTTTAAATTATTATATATACTTAAATAAAAATAAAAAAATTCTTTCAAGTGAAATTATGAAAGTTTATGTTTGACACAAAAAAAAAAAGAGAAAGGATAAAAAAATCAGGGATTTATTTTAATATTTTTTGTTTTTTCCATTTGGATATTTTTCTGGAATTATTTTGTCTTAAATTGAAAAAGATTAAGTAAGAGACATCTTGCTAATTGCAACCTCACAAAACAAGATAAATTTGAAACTGATCCATCTGGATTTTCTTTTGTACAAAAAAAAATTCCGTAAAAAAACACAAGTAAAAATATTGACAACAAACAAGGTAATGTTTTCTTTTATCTAAAGTGAAAAATAGACATTGTGAATTTTTAATACATGTGCTTCCTCAAAACATGAAAAAGGTTTTATTTATAATAGAAATTATTTTTGTCTTTCTATTATTTAATTTTTTTCTTTCCTGTGTTATAGAAGAAATAATTCAAAGTGCTAAGTCTCTTTTTAAGGTAGAGAAGTATAATTGATATTTCATCATACTCTTTTCTAATTATTTTTAAAATCTACATAAATATATGCTTTTAGATAATTAAATTTGGTGATTCATTTAGTGTGTTTTTTTTCCGTTTTTGAAAAACACAAGGAAATATATTTTTCTTGAAATAAATCGCAAAAAGATATCACCGTAACAGTAAATTCTCCTTCGCTTTCGCTTCCTCCGTTCTATCTATGCCCGTTTCAATTCTATCTCTTTCTCTCAGACATTACGGTCTCTCTCTCTCTCTCTCTCTCTCTCTCTCTCTAACACCTAACAGTACCTTCTTCTTCTTCTTTTTCTTCGCTAACTTGGTTACAGTGTAAACAAAAACCTATGTCACCGCCGTCGGAATCAACCGCCGGTGACATCCTCGACCGTGGAGTCGATCCAAGGATCTGGCGCGCTTGTGCTGGTGCTTCCGTTCAGATCCCTTCACTCTATTCTAGGGTTTATTACTTCCCTGAAGGCCATGTCGAACACTGTTGTGCTTCATCGCCTCTCATCTCTACTCTCCCTTCGTCTACCTCTCCTGTTCCATGTATCATCTCTTCAATCCAGTTACTCGCCGATCCGATCACCGATGAGGTTTTTGCTCACCTCTGTCTTCAACCGATGTCACAGGAGCAGTTTATCCCTACTAATTTCTCTAGATTCGGTGGATACGAAGGCGATGTAGATGATAACAACAAGGTGACTACCTTCGCCAAGATTCTGACTCCTTCTGATGCTAACAATGGTGGTGGATTCTCTGTTCCTCGCTATTGTGCTGATTCCGTCTTCCCTCCGCTTGATTTTCAAGCCGATCCTCCTGTTCAGAAGCTGTTCATCACCGATATTCACGGCGTTGTTTGGGATTTCCGCCATATCTATCGCGGTACACCGAGGCGGCACTTGTTAACCACCGGATGGAGCAAGTTCGTGAACAATAAGAAGCTAATCGCTGGTGATTCGGTGGTTTTTATGAGGAAATCGGCTGATGAGATGTTTATTGGTGTAAGGCGAGCACCGATTTCAAGTAACGGCGGAGGAACAAGCTACTATGGTGGAGATGAGTACAACGGTTATTACAACCAGAGTAACGGAGGCGTTGCTAAGGAAGATGACGGAAGTGCGAAGAAGATGTTTAGGAGGACTGGGAAAGGGAAATTGACGGCTGAAGCTGTCTCTGAGGCGATGAATAAAGCAGCTCAGGGTTTGCCATTTGAGGTGGTTTATTATCCGACTGCTGGATGGTCGGATTTTGTGGTGAGAGCTGAAGATGTTGAGTCCTCCATGTCTTTGTTCTGGACTCCTGGTACTAGAGTGAAGATGGCTATGGAGACTGAGGATTCTTCCCGGATTACTTGGTTTCAAGGCATTGTTTCCTCTACTTATCAGGAAACTCCTTGGAAACAGCTTCAGGTATATGATGTTTTTGAATGGTCTTTGCTCTTTTTATATCCCTGATGTTGAGCTGATGGAACAATTTAGAATCGATCTTATATCTCAAGGCTTTCAGGAGTAGTTTAAGTCTCATTCTGGTTAATCAAATGATTTTGAAATGTGAGGTTCCAGTTGTGTTATGTTTAGATTGCTGTGCTGTTTTGAAATCTAAATATTTCTGTATTGGAAACAGGATTAGTTAATTCATTTGAAAATGAATGTTGTATCCCTTATTTACCTGTTTGAGATTCATCTTCGTCAAAAATCATGGAAAAGAAGTAGGAAGGTCTTGATCTTGTGTTGAACCCAGCTTCCCTGATGTAGAGTTGCTTTTCATTATCCTTTTTCTGGCCACGCATTGTACATTGTGTTTGTTAAACTAGAGTTAATCTTAAGATACTCGTATTTTGCCAGTACATTCTGCTTCGTCTAATCATTTCTTTGTTTTGAACTTGCCTAGATCACATGGGATGAACCTGAGATTCTGCAAAACGTGAAGAGGGTGAATCCTTGGCAAGTGGAAATTGTTGCAAATGCAACTCAACTTCATGCCACTTTCCCTTCAGCAAAGAGGGTTAAGTATCCCCAAACCGGAGGGTTCTTGAGCGGAGATGACGGAGAAATCCTCTATTCTCAAAGAGGACTGTCTAGTGCAGCAGCACCTGATCCAAGTCCCTATTTGTTATCGTATACTACATTTCCTGCTGGCATGCAGGGAGCCAGGCATTATGAATTTGGGTCTTACAATCCAACCGGATTCATTGGAGAAAATCCTCCTCAGTTATGCACCAATAACTTCTTTAGTCCGCTTCCTGGGTTGGGAAAAGTGTCGAATGAGATGAATTTTGGAAGTCCGCCATCAGATAACTTATCGCCTAATAGCAACAGCACTAATCTGTCCTCTGGAAATGACCTGGTTGGAAACCGAGGCCCCATTTCAGCAAAAGCTAACTCGATTCAGTTATTTGGCAAGATCATTACTGTGCAGGAGCCTTCTGAGAGCGGTCTTGCAGAGTCTGGCTTGTGTGAAGAGGATGGCAGCAAAGAGTCCAGCGACAATGAGACACAATTGTACTTGACACATGGTCCTCAAAGCCTGTGAAGATTCTAGGTGCCTAAAGACTCCAGGCAGGTATATTCTGATCTCTCGTAAGTACAATAATCTATTGAATCAGTTGGTAAAGCTTTTATTACTTTTTTGCACAAGCTAATTTCTCGTCCTTCCCAATGAACTATTATACTATAGAGTAGGAAACGCATTTTTATGACTTGTGAAAACTATCTCTATCTCTTCAGTAATCGCCTTGAGGTAATTGGAATTGGGAATGTAAACATTACTTGGATTAACTTTTCAAAGCTTAAACTTTCCCGATTCATCATATATATATATATGTATCAAGAGAGTTATTCTTATCATTACAATCCATGTCCTTTCACTGCACTTGGTATGCTTATATCACCGCTGCAATTAATTATCACAACAGTTTTGTATCCCATATTTGGTCTCATATACATTATTAATGACACAGAATTGGCTACTTCATCCTTCTGAACTATGCAGTACTGAACAAGTCCATAAAGCATTGTATGGTTCCGTTATATACAATTTTGATTTGCAGAAAGCATGAAGCTGCTTATATACAATTATAATGTTGCATATCTCAAGTTTGGAATGATTTGTACTTTTTTTTTTGTGTGTTTTCACAGGTTAAGGAGAAAGAAGTGGTGATTTGCTGGAATCTCCCAAGTCCCAAGTAGTATATATATTATAATGTTTCTGCATTGACTTTTCTCTGGATTTTTTTCTTTGCCACGTGACAATCTGTTTTTACTTTTTGGTTTTTTTTTTTTCCAATTTCTCAGACACATTTGATGAACATCTCGCTCTCTCCTAATCGTTAACTATTTTACTGGGGTAAATGTCTGGATTTTTTACCTGACCATGTTCTCGCAGTAAAAACAGTAAATAATTCTATGCTTTAGTCAATCCCTATGCTATGGGCCTGTTGTTGGATCTAAGTTAACGGCGCCAACCAGAGAGTATTAACTGTTGTTTTTCTCTTTTAAATTTAATAATAAATAAATAAACTGCCAATAATGTCGTTCCATTTTTTTTTCCCTAAAAACTACTCCCTCTCTATTCTTGAATAATTGATTTTCTATAACTTTTTTTTGTTCCACAAAAATTAATTTTCTAAGATTAATTAATGCATATTGAATTGATTAGTGTTAATAATTAGTAAATTTCAAAAAGAAATTATGGAAAATATTTGAATTTATGAATTGTTAATGGTCTATGTTTAAATAAAAAATTTTTTGGTGTGAAAAAATAATGTATTTATAGTTAGTATTTATTGCTTCTTAATTTATGTGAAAAATCTAGAAAATCAATTATTCATGAACAGAGAAAGTATTAGGTAATAAATAAAAAAAGGAAGCTCAAAGGTCCCTACATTTTTCTGACTCTTTCTGTTCTGTTGTGTGTGTGTGAGAGACTCAATTAAATCTTGTAACGGATCATCTATATAGCAGTGCCTATTCGACAGTAAGTTAGGGTTAGTTTGATTAGTAATTATTAATCAGACAAATATTAGGTTGGTTTGATTTAGCAATTAAGACGACTAAAAATTTATTGGCCGATGGAGATATGCAAAGACATTGAAAGATCTCGTAAACCCAAGTGGAGGCTCGATGTCTCTCATCATATTAATTATGTTACATTCAAAACCTATTAATTATGGTAATTAGTACATTGTGAATTTGGTAAAAGTATATCAAAATCTGATTGTTCAATGTTTATGTGTACTTGGGAGAGTGTACCAGGTCTTGATTTAAGTTTCCTGAAATGGTAATAGGAAGATAAAGATAGCAATTAGCTGTAAGTTACAGCCTGTAACGTAAAGTTGAGAGTGTTACGACAACCAAAAAAAAGTAAATAATAAAATTTCAGAATATGGTTACGGTTTTGGGGACACACAAATCATTCCTGGTTCTGACTTCAATCATACTCTCTGGATAAAAGAAATTACAGAAGGACGAAAAATGTAATTATTCGATATACAAAATGTTAATTTCAAAATAAAAAAAATTAAGCAAGTGGGTGAAGTTTTTGCATGGTAAAAAAAGCAGCAAAAAAAAAGTGTGAAAGAATAACAAACATGAGGAGAGGTGTGGTGTCCGCTGCGGAAGAGGCAAAGCCTGACTGAAATTTTCTGGTAACCACTTTCCAAATAGCTTTTGATTTTACTTTTTTGATTTCTCTTAATTGATTTTGATGATGTTGACCTCTCTCCCATCTTCTTATAATTTCTGTTTATGATATTGAATTGTTTCATATCTAAATTTTAAAATATTTGTTTCTAAAATCATCAATTAAGTAATCTTTTTCCCAAAAGAAAAAAGTTAAGAGGCAATTCAGTATTCTCTGGTTTAGAGTTCGAATGGTAACAACAAATGGATTGGAGAAAACAATTGAGAACAACAAGAATCAAACGGTACAAAAATAAATAAAAAACAAAAACTCATGATAAAAAAGAAGAGCACGAGATTGCTTTCTCTCTTTCACTCTGTCTTGCATCTAAGTCAAATCAAAGTCCGATCCTCAGGTTTTAATCATTTGCTGTTTTTATCTTATTACCTTCCTCCTGCAACTCTTTTCCGTATAGACAACTGTCACAAACTCTTTCTTTTGTAGTCAATTCTTATTATTCAAAAGCAACCACAACGGAAAAAAGATAGTGTAAAAGTCCCTTCCTTAGAAGATTCATATGGAATCTTTTACTTCGAAAAAAAAACTCTTTTACTTTCACATTTTAACTTCTACAAAGAGTATTTGTAAGCACCATATTAACTATCTATCTATTCCGAATATAAAGAACAACAAAAGTAAAAACATATATTTTGGATTAGATATTATAGAACTTAAACAAAAACAAAATAAAACACAGGGTAGATTAACAATCTGATTCATCTATAAAAAAAAGACTAATAGAAACTAAAACTGCTTATGTTTTTTTGTTTACCTGTGGCTACAATAATCCAAAAGCATTTTCCTACCATCAACAATATCATCAAAGAAATCATCAATCTGAGCAACAATACTCTCTGTTCCATTCCTCAAATTCCCAATATGCCCTTTCAAATTCTCAACTCTCTCTCTTAACCCTTTCTCCGCCGCGTCCTCCTCTCCTCCTCCGCCGCAACACCGCCGTTCCAGCTCCGCCTTGAGCTCCTCCATCGCCGTTTTGCTCCTCCTATACTCATACATCATCATCCCTTTCCTCATCCCAATCCTCTCCATTTCCGCCGCCACTCTCTGCTTTAACCTCACCATCGTACCCGGCTGCACCGTCGCTGCCGTCACCGTAGTGTCTCCGGGGATATAATAAACAAGACCTTGCATCAAGATCACGAGGAGCAGCGAGTTTATGTTTTTCATCGTGTTCATCACTCCTCGGAAACCGCTGAAACCGTTCTGTATCTTGGATGACTCCATCGCCGTCGTCGTCATAACTTGCTCCGACCAAAAAGGAAACCTTTGAATCCGATTCTCCATTAATGCTCTGTTTTCTTCTTCTATCCCCACCGCTTCTCTCCTACATCCAGATATCGCTCGTATCACCTGTCCCATATCAAATATATTCCAACTTTTTCAAGAATAAGCAAAAAAAAAACTTAAAAAGATTGTTTAAATATAAAAATCTAATTTGAATATATTTATATATATTTAGAGCCTCTCACTTGATATTTTTTTTTAGTAAATCAAATAATTTTTTGTTTGCACTAGGACCTACAAATATTTTGAGACAGTCCAAAAAAAAAAAAAAAAAAAAATTGTTTTTCGTATCTATACCTGCCGGGAAATCTGAGGGGAGAGGAGACGACGGTGGTGGTAGTGGCCGTCGACAGTGGAGGCTATGGAAATTGCGGAGGAGCAGAAGCTTTCGATGGAGGAGATAGCGGATTTGATGACGTGGCAAACGTCCCAAAGCTTGGAAGTTTCGTCCATGTAATCGTCCAGCCACTTGTCGCCGACAGGGAGGTTAAGTTTCTGGACAAGAAGTGTGAGATGAGAATGAGAGGTTCTTAGAAGACAGATCACTCTCTGTATGAACTGTACAGACATGAAGTTGTTGGAGAGATAAACCCTTTCGAGATCTTCCATTGATCTGTTTAGAAACGAGTAGAATCCATTTACTGAGTTTGTACAAGACTGATCCATTATTGACCTTTAAAAAAAGCCTTGGTTTTTTGTTTTTGTGTTTGGTGGACTGATGAGAAAATTGGTAAGGAGAGAATTAAAAGGTTATATAGAGATTTGGATGTGTGTATGTGTATTGTATAGATGAAAAAGAGAGTGAGAATAAGAGAAGAAGAAGTAGAAGAAGAAGGAGAAGCAGAGATTTTGTAAGGATGAAAGTGATTGTTTAAAGCAATGATGGTTGTTTCCTATAGAGGAGGGAAATGATCATTGGTAATACTAATATCTCAACTTTTCATATTTTTCTAACTTAAATTTCTTATGGAAAAAAATTGTATTCGGAAAAAAAAAAAAAGAGTTCAAATTTGAAAAGTACAAAACAAAGGCATTTACAAGAGGATTTTGAAATAAAAAGAAAGACAATATTTTTTTAGGGGAAAAGAAGACAATAATTTATCATCTATTTTCTGATACCTTTGAGAAATAAATAAAATTCGATTATTTTTTTCTTTCTTTCTTGAAGTTGCTCATATCTTTCTTTTTCTGCTTGGGATTTCTTAGATAGATTCTTTGTCCGAATAAATATAGTAGTTGATGATTAATTAGTAGGAAGAATAATGATCATGCTTTCAGTACATAAATATTCGAATATTACTAGTAATTTAGTATACGATTTTAGCATTTTCTACAAGGGCATCTAATACCATATCATGCTTTACCTACTTATAACTCACTGCATATAACTTCTCGACACAAAAAAATAAAAAAATAAATAAAGAAATTGAATAACAATTCTCATTTGGTTTAGAACTTCTAAACCCTGTTTTCTTATTTGTGAGTATAACTTTGTGTAAAAATAGTTTGAATTAGCAAAACAAAAGTTGAATGATACGTGTACATCCGTAAGTTACATATATTCTGTAACCATTACCTAATACTATAGTCTAAGTCTAACGAAACGAAATCATCAAATAAACTCGATTGTTTGATGATTAGTATAATCAATGCTAATGGCTCAATGGATCGAGATAGATAATGTTGTATAACAATTAGATTCATTCATATATATAATTATAATATAGTGTAACTTAAGTATACAAGGAATGAAAAATCAATCAAGTTCATACCTCCAAAGTGGTATTTCGGACCCATTCGACGGCGGATACCAAGAAAAGAGATAGTACTATTTTAAAAAATTATTTTTTTTGGTCAGAGATATTCTATATAACATATAATTGCCCAAGTGGAATATTTAATAAAAATAGGTAAGGAGATCAGAATTGGAGTTAAATCCGGCTCATCCAAAAGTCTTTTTTGGTCGGTTTTTGGAGGTTTGTTCCGGTTTCCTTTGTGCAATAGTTATGTTGGGATAAAGAGAGAGTTGTTTAGCAACTGTTTTTCCAGTGGTTTCTGTGGTGGAGGATTTGCGTCTGTTATTCGGGTTGTTTATGTGCCGTTATCGTCCTTGATTTTGGTGTGTTTCGATTCGTTTTAGGTCTTGGTCCTTGTCTTTGCATTCGTGTTCTAGTGTGAACAGTTCGTTTTTTTAAAGGCTTATTTTCAGGTTTCAACGGATGCGTAGTTCCGTGTAGTCTCTGCCTATTTCGGTGTTGTTGTTTGGAATTCTGTAGGATTTCTCTAATCTCGAATGGAGAAGTCTTGGTTACTAGGTGTGGAGAGATCAGCTCTCTTTGGCATAGGAGAAAACAGTTAGTGCGATGGGTTTGGCTGAGAGCATCCTGGTACTGCTCGTTCGTAGTTCCCTCTCAAGAGTCGATGATTTGCATTTCTTGGTTCTCGTTTTGTTTAAGGATCCACTTTTTGGTTTTCCGGGTTTTTATTTTGCTATGTATTTGTCCATTCGTTTGGTTTAGCTTTTAGTTTCAGAGAAAATCTAGTTTTTTGTCGGATTATGTTTCCGGAGACTTGTAATTTGTCTACCGGCTTTAGCTTCTCTTGTTTGGGCTTTTGGTTCCGAAGATATAACTTTTTTCCGTCGGCTTTTGTTTTTCGGGACATTCATGTTTTTTGTAGGCTTATCAAAATATGTAAACGTATTCTGATTTCTAGTAAAATAACGGTTGACAGAAAAAAAATCAGATAAAATTAATTTAATGCAAAAGGTAAGTAAATTGCTTTATTCCCGTTATCAAGCCGGCGCGTATTCTATACTCAACTGCTTTGTATTTTTATTTTTATTTTCGAACTCTTTTTTATTCCATTCGTACACACTAATCCTAAACCGCCAATAAATATAATTATAATCATGTTTATACAATTTTTTGGTACTTCGGTTATTCGTTATATCGTGAAAAAACAACCATGGGGCCAAATCCTTGATAGTTTTGGACAAAAACAATTTTAAATGTGTATATATGCCTTATAAGACAAGAGAAAATGTTCTATTCGAATCAATGAAACAAGAGTCCCACAAATATTTGGTCAACAGTTAGTGACTCCATATTAATTATGCATGTGTTTTGTTTGTGGATGTATGTGTATATAAAATCAAATGTGAAATTTGATTGGTGAGATGTGGGAGAGAGAGAGAGGGGGCCATCAAATCTAATGGAAGCGTCGGGCGACTCAATAATTCTGGATTCGCGATTACCCTTGTTTATTTTATTTTGTCAATACTTATTTTTGTTAAATGTTATTTGTTTGTCCACAAATCAAATAGACAAAAGAATCATTAATTGATATAGCAGAGAATCTAAAAACGAATATATCAAAATAAAACTCAAGAAAGTTCAGAAAATTTTTAGAAGATGGTATATTGATATTGGTAGAAATATTTATAAAATAACTTTATAAAAATAGTTCGCAAAAAAATCTAAATGTGTTTAGTCAAATGAAAATATGTCGACTGTTCGATGACTAAATAGAGAAGTTTTGTGAGTGGGAGATGCCTTCTTATCCGGTGAGGACAAGTATAGAAGACTTATCATAAAATAAGGTTGAGAATAAGAGTCAAGTAGGTCGTCACTGGGCTATGAAAGCCGAATATAAGTCCTTGCATATGAAATGTCAGCGAGAAGTCCCACACCAACTCTAACTCTAAAGTCTAATGATTCACTTTAATTGATGACCCATTTTGAGAACAAAAAAAATAAAGATGAATGTATTGTTCCTCTTTGTTTTTCAATTTTTTTTTTTATTATTTACAATAATTTTTTTTTCAATTTTTAGAATGTGCGACCTACACTATTCTTCTTTATTCCTCATAAAAAAAGAATGATATAACAAAAATGTTCCTCTCCAAAATTATAGAAAAATGATGAAGAACAAAAATTAAAATTCATTCTTTTATTATTAATAATTTTAAAATATTTTTAATGATAATCTTTACATTTCTATATATAAATATTTTCATATTTTATTATATATTTATATAAAAATAATTTTATCAGAAAATTTTCATTTAAACTAATATTATGACTTTATTTTATGTTAATATTAATACTTAAATAAATTAAAAATATGTTTTGAAGTGAATTTTATATTAATGTTTTAAAAATAAAGTATTCATTTTATATTATAATTTTATTTTAAAATAATATAAAATATTCAAAGTTTTAAATGAAAGTTGTAAACTAAATTCATTAAATGATTTTCTTTAAAAAAGTATTTTGATTAAATATTTTTCTAAAAAATATTTATTCGATTTTGGTTATTATTTGCTATAAAAATTTGTACAATACCTCATGTGCAACATATTTCTCTTTATTTCTCATTTTTATTATTATTTTTTCTTTTTAATTCATATTTCTTTTTATTCTTATTTTTTTAATGATCACCAATCGCAATCATAATATAATATAATATAAATGTATGTAAATTACTATGTACATATACAGCGCGACCGATACAGCAATAGAGAAGACCAGTAGATTTGTGAGAATGTTTCGTTTTCTCAGTAATGGCTTGAGATAAGGAAACAACTGTTTTTGGTCCATACCTTCTTCTCTTTCCCTCAACCATTTTGAAATGGGTCTTCCTATTTTCATTATAATTATTAGTTTCTTTACTTCCTTTTCCCATTTAATTCCAGTAGTGAATGTTTATATATTTAGTGCTTTCTTGGTTTTAGTCTATAGATATAGTTACATGCTATTGCTAGCAGTAAATGTTTAAAACTTTGAACTCTGAAAAGAAAATAATATGTAAGACAAAAAAGTTTTTTGTAGAGTCGTCTACGACTTCGTTAAAACTCGACTGAGAAAATAAGATTATAAAAACGGTAAAAAGTTTTGAAGCTTTTATTGTATTATACCCATTTTACCTAACCAGAAGCTACAAGTCACTACACTATTAATCAAGTAATCAAGGTCAAAAGAACCTTTTAACACAGAAAAGAAAACAATCAAATAAGGGTGAGGTGATAAGTTAATAACTGATAAGCACTCCACTAATCCTCTAATCGGACGGTGGAGGTAGATGGAAGAGTTGATTATTTAAATGGTCAAGAACCGCTACTTAAGATAAGTTTTATCGATTTATATATATATTTTAAAAATCTAAAAAGTAAAAGTGTTGAGCCGAAATTAGGATGCAAAGGTATATGCCATTTCAACGTTAAATGGCAGAAATTTATGGTTGTAATATTCCACTTTCGTGTATATCATTGATGCACATGAAATTGTAGGTTTTTTTTTTTTTTTTTAATAACTTGTTGATGTGGTCCAAATTCTCGATCTTAATGATAAATATAGTATGAACTAAAAGAAAGGATGATTGGAGAGAGCGTTTATACATTGAACATAACAAGTGTTTTTATATAAATATTGGAAATAAATAAAATTTAGGAATCTGTTTCAACAAAGCAAGAATTTTGATTAATTTACTTTGTGTGCAAATGCTAAAAATATGAATAACAAAAGTTCCAAAATTGTGTTGGTTTGTGGGATTATATCCAAAATACAACGCTTTTATATAAAGCTGCCAAACCAAAGTTTCCCCAACCACCATCTGCTCCAATTCTGGATTCATATCCCTCTTAACCGGATAAAGTTATAAAGTCAACTGATTACAAAACAGAGTAGGTCCTTTCGCTTTTTATACACCCGAGCATTTAATTGAATTTTAAACGAATTCGTTACCTTGGAAGAAATCTATATCAATTCTTAGAAATTGTAATTATTGTGCCGAAATTACAAATCAACAATGGCTACTATGAAGTGACTCTGACATAACATAACTTGAGTGACTTGAATATATAACAAAATAGAAAGGAATATTTATACACACAACGAACAAACAAAAACATGAGTAAAATGCATATTTAGAGAATATAGGAGTGATTAAACCAATAGAGATGTAGTAAGGCAGTTGAGTAGCTTAATGAGATTTAGGTCCACAGTATGGGCTTCTTCTGATATATATTATGTCTATTTTAATATGATGACCACATTTCTCAATTTTATTTTTTCAAAATTCCCTTAAATAATAGTAATCAATTTTTTGTGACCCTATCTTATATATGTGTCAAGGTCGGCCCTTTTCTTCTCATTCTACTACACCCACAAAGCCACACCTATTTATCATCATCATCACTCTTCCTAAAGCAAATAAATGAAAGAAAAAAGTATATACATTTTAAGTAAAAAAAAAGAAGCAGAATAGTATACATACTGGTGTGTCATGTGTGCGTAGATATGATGTGGATTGTGTAAGAAACTAATGTGGCTACTGGGTCCTCATATGGGACCAAACTTCGTAGACTTTAGTATTCAGATTCATAGAATCAAGAACCAAGACAATAGTCTCACTACAAGTATTTACCACTTATCCATTTAGGCTACAAAAGTTCCCAGAATTGACCAAAGAATCTTAAGAGATTTGTGATTTTAGGTGAGAGTTTTGGTATATGCAATTATCTAAGTGTGGGAGTGAGTATAGTAGATGTATAAAGGAGTTGAAACCTTGGTCATGTTTAAGAGCAGACGAGTGTACAGAGGTCGTGTGTCCTGGCTTGTGAGATATTGGTGAAAGGAAATATCCGGAACTTTCCATTGGCCATGCACGTTAGTGTTAACCGAGCATCACTCACCATTGCCTGTTATATTCACATATAGATTTTACAATGTTGTAATCACTAATCGAACTATGATTTGCATATATAGAGACTCGAATTCTAGAATCAGGGTCACAACAAAGGTTATGGTTTAGATGAATATACCTCGCAGGAAGTAGTCATGTCGCTGCAGCTCCATTTTTTGGTTTGAACACAGTCAACATAGCGACACCAATGGCAATGACGGTTGAGATTGACGCCCCAGCACGCTGCTAATAGAACCCCAGCAAGCCTAATGAACAGAGATGGATAAGTTTTTTCATGTCATGCGAGCGCAGAGAGAACAACAAGCTAGATCAAAAAGAGATTTAAGGGAAATTCTCACATTCCACAAAATACGACCAGGCATATAATCCTTAATACCGGTCTTTCAAACTGTTCTTTAAGCCTTGTGGATCTTTTCATATCATATTCAAACAATTTTCCCTTATGAGATGGAGGCATCTGCCTCTGCTGTGGAGAGAATAATAGCACAAATCCAAGGAGGAATCCTGATATGAAACCACCAATATTTGCAAAATTGTCTATGAAAGGGAGAAAGCCTATCAGGAAATTCACAGTGAAGATAGTGAATATAATCACTAAGGCTGAAATCTGTAGCAGCAAACAAAAAACAAACACAATCAGCAAAGGTATGAGAAGAAAATAACCAGGGATAAAAAGAACACAAGAAATCCTTGACCTTGCCGGTATATAGATTCCAGTTCTTTGCAAGTGCAGAAAGCATGGCTCCAATCAACCCAAAGGAAGTAGCACCAGAAGAGATTGATGGGATATTTCGAACAAACAACGCAGCAAACAGACTACCCACAATGCCAGAGAGAAAGTATATTACTGCGATCCTCACTACAAGACCAAAGCAAAAGCAGAAGAAAGGTGGATTATATAGGTGATAGTTTCCATCCAAAACAGATTCGGTGAAGTAACCAAAAGTCAAGCAGTCTAATTTACATGGTCCAAATTGCTGCTCCATATATATCCCTACGAAAATCAAACTCCCAAGATTTATGAACAGATGAAACAATCCACTGTGCAGCCAAGGAGATGTCAAAATACGCCAAATCTCATGATTCTCCGTCAGAGTATTCCAGGAAAGACCTCCCATATGCTCTAACCTGCAAACTCAAACTCACAAGAAAATAACAAGTCCATAGCTTATATTCAATCGTTTAGTAGCTCAAATTACCTATTGTAACTATCCAAATCAACGAACTCCAGTAAGCTATTGTAACTGATACTAAAGATCAGCAGAATGAAACATCCGAAATCACAGGTGTCAGCAACGAAGCATCCAAAATTCATCTCTAAAGGATCTAGCAAATTCAATTAGAGATCGATTTCACAAACAGGTATTAGTAGAGACCAAAAGCGAAATCCGCCGGAGAGAGCTACTTACGTTGAGGCGGAGGGACCGAGCATAGGATTCTCCGAGAGAGGCTGGAAAGAGAATCGGCCAAGGAGTTTGGCGGCGCAGTGACCGTGAGAGTTACTGGAGCAATCGTTGACGCCCATAGTTACAGCGAAGAGTACGATTTGAAGAAGAACGAAGACGGAGACAAGCCAAGTGTCTCGTTTGATTTGCCGTGAGCGGTGACGGAAGAAGGAGATTTTGTCCCAGCTAGAATCGCCGGTGTCGGAAGTGGTAAACGAGATATTGTAAGAGATTTCATCGATCTGCGTCGTCTTTGACTCCGTAGGAACCTCCATTGTTAAGGTGAGCGAGAAATTAGGGATTGAGGACGAATGGGTTGTTATATACTTCATAGAGTGGCGGGAAATTGTTTTTGGTGAGCTAACCGAACGCTAACCGATTAAGATCCGGTTCGAAATTGATTTAGAGTGCGTGTAACACGTCATTATTATTTTTCTCATAATTATTTTCTTTTTCACTAGCATTTTTTCTCATATTATTTGATTTATCATCTCTCTAGTAAAAACTTACTCTTTCATTTTATTGAAGATAAATGTTTAGATTTATTTTGTTTTACAACCAAGATAATTTCTAATTTACACATACCAGTTGAAGTAAATAAAATATAATCTCCTATATATTATTTGGGGAGTACATTTATAAATAAACATTAAAAAATGTTAATATTTACTGCCATTACTTCAAAGAACAAATTTTAATCTCTCATTAAAAATATTTTAGTCATTAGTTATTATGTGATCATTTAATTAATTAATTAATTAATTATAATTTTTGTTTTAATTAATTTATTATTTTATTTTTTTGAAAAGTAGTTAAAAATAGATTTTATGATTTAATTAAACACACTAATTACATTAAATTAAATGTTGATTTAATTTTCCAAATAAGAGATTTTATGTAGATTGCGATTTTTTTTAGAAAATTTTAAATAAGAATTTATGTAGATTGTCAATTTTTTTTACTTTTTTATAGATTATAATTTTTGTTTAATTAATTATTTTATTTTAAATTTTTTGAAAATTAGTTAAAAATAAATTTTGTTGATTTAATTAAACACACGAATTAAAATAAATTAAGTGTTGATTTAATTTTCTAAAAATAAAATATTTGATGTAGATAGCGATTTTTTTTGGAATGTTAATGTTAGTATCTCTTTATAATATCGAATCTATTAATAGATTTTTAGTAGATTTAAAAATGTTAGTTTATATATGATTTAGTTTAACATGATGTACAATTTAATATAACAATGTAACATTGTAATTTAATTTTTAAATCTACTTAAATTGTAAAATTTGGTAATTAAAACAGAACAAGATATAATTAAAATTTAAATAAAAAATATCTAAAAATTTTCTGCTGGGAACAATATATATCGCAATATCCAATATCGCTAATAAATATATTATCTTTCAACAGAAAAAGATATTCTACGAAATCAATCTTAGAATATCATAGGTTAATATTTTCCAAAAAATCTTAATTAATATCTTAGAATATCGTAATCTTCCAAAATTTTACTTATTTATTCGGTTAAATCAAAGAAAATATCCTGATTTTATATATAATTTTCCAAACATAAAATTTTTAATATCGTCGAGTATGAAAGATTGGTTTTATATTTCTGATTACAAAATATTTACGCGGATATTACAAAGATTCGATACTATAAAAACTGATATTATAATTTTCGTAAAGTTTTGGAAAAATTACAATTTTCTAATATTATGATTTTATAAATTTCGGATATTTTTCTATAATTGCAATTTGTCTATGCTATAGCACGGAATATATTCTAGTTTAATTTAAATCGATAACTTCAACGAATATATAGAATGTCGGATTTAGTATTGCAACAAATTTTGTAAAAAAAAGTGTGATATATAAATTCTAGGATATACAATTTAAAAATCTGATAAAGAGAGAGAGAGTATGCGTTAAGAACCTATAAAGAACCGATAAAAATTCATTTTATGGATTCTCCACTTTCATTTATTTCATATTTCTCATTTTTCTTTGCTTGATTTTTTCATATAACAAAAAAAAATTTAGGGATCTTTGGTTCATTAGTTCAACGTTTAGAGAACATCTCTCATTATCTTTAATAACCGGTTTAGTACCAATATTTGGATAAAAGTATATAACCGTATAGTCGTATACTATACAAAAATTGGGAATTAAAGTCAAAACAAATTAGATATTGCTGGATTTTTTTTTTTTATAGTTTCAACGCATTTTATTCTGTAATATTTAAATAGATTCAGTGAACTGTCTCGTAGCTGCTTTTCTTGATGCGAACGACCATATAAAAATTAGTACTATCATTAAGCCAATAATTAGTTTTCAAGCAAAGAATGTATCGTGTGTTTCTGGAATGCACGCAACGAACTATTCATGTATTAATTTGATATATATGCTTAAATATTAACGACGGTTGGTTTGATTGGCGTCTAATATGAAAAGTGATCATAAAGCTAATGTTAATAATATTATTATAGTATTTTTATTTGAAATGATATTTAATACTCCTCACCATATATCTCCATAGTCCATTCGATTTTAGGATGCTAAATGGAATTAGAAGTGGTCAATATTTGTCTTGAAATCAACCCTCAAAAAAAAGATCATATCCAAATTATTCGTAGTAGTTAGTATGCTAAATATGCGTTGCATATTTATCTTATCATGGATGACTAGTTCTGAAAACGACCATTTTTTTGCTTTTGTCCCTTGGTAACCAAGTGCCTACTTCTCTGTTTTTTCAGCCTAGTTAAACTAGTTACCACCACTCAGTAAATCAAGATGGTGTAATCAAGAATTATGCTCTCAGTTCCCAATACGATTTCTTGCTCTCACAACGTCATATGCATTATGCTTAAGGCCGTAGAAATTCCTTCATCATATTCAAACCAAAAACCCTACATCATTTGGAAAACAAAATGATATACGATCATGATTCATGACCAAGCAATGGCAACAAAAAAATTCCTCAAAATAACATGACTCGGGGGACGTATGCACAACATCACACCACTCAACCTTCCCAAAAACCTCATGTTCGTTGCGTTAGCTTATCAGCTTTAGATCTGCAACTCAAGAGAATCTTCTTCTTCCTAAATTTCTCCAATTGTCGGCCATTTTTGTCACGATTCTCACACGTGACAGTGAGAAAAAAAAAAGAGATCGAATTCTGATGGGTCTCAATGGCCCATTTAACTGAAGCAAGCCCACTCTTAATTCACTTCTAAGGGCCATTTAAATGGTTTATTAAAAACCTAATACTATGTTACTAACTGTTTTTTTTTTTTTTTTTTTAAATTTTATTTTAACTAAATTTTATTATTTAAAAAAAAAACTTAACATGTTACTTTTTCAATAATTAAGGACGCAAACGTTATATGCTGCTGAAAAAAAAAACAAATAAAAAGAGGAACAAATATTCTTTACATTTATTTTTCTTATACGGATTTCTAATGCGAATTTAAAATATATTTCATGTTAAGAAAACAGTAAAATATGTCTTAACAAGCCTTTTGAGCCACTTGGTTGATATTTCCTTTTTTCTCATCAGCCATCAGCCATGTCCATAATAAACTGTATGATGGCGATATTCATTTTTCGTCCAAAAAATATGATAAAGTTTATATTTAAAACCCGACCACTTACGCGAATGGGGTATACGTACGAACGATGGGATAAGGATTCTCTTCTTTTGCTCGTATAGTTTAATTTTATTTTTCTCTTTTCTCGTAGTTGCATCTGCATCACGACGCCTTATGTGTTTTAACATCAGTGTTCTACTTTAATATAATCACTGACTTTGTATACTAAACTAGTCTAGCACGAATACTTGCGTTAAAACTGGCTATACCCCATTCGAGGTGGATTTTGGAAATTAATATACAAATCGAAAAAGACTGTGGCGCTTTCATCTTTACGTGGAAAATGTAATTAGTTAAACATCCATTTGGCATAAATTAAAAGCTCAAATTATATTTCCCATTTTCTAATACCAAGTGGTTTTAACGTATGTTTTTTTCTGGATTAACATTCATTGTATCTGGGCCATCTTGTTATTAAAGTTGTTATGCAAAATTATATCAAAAAAAATAATTAAAAAAGTTGATATTAAAAAACAGTGCGTAGTCCCTACTAAGAAACATTTGTTTTCTGTCGTTAAATTTCGTGTCATGAATTACTGTTAGTCTACTTAACTAAACTTCTGACGTAAATGATGACATAACCAAAAACTATTTAGATGACTATTAACTCTAAAAACACTGAGGAATAGTACTACTATTCGACTGAACGCCTTTATCTAGATAAATTAGATAACCACTATAATTAGAAGTGCCCACATATCAGATATTTAGAAACTTTAAAATATATAATTTCAATATCAAATCATTCAAATCTTAAGTAAAATTACTATTTGGATCCGAATTGGTCCATCCATAGTTCCATACCATTACATGTGGGATATCCAAATTTCTGTTTTGTCCCAAATTCTTCCTACCGCTAAATTAATTCATCCAATCTATACATAAATTAACTTAGATGCTAAATATTATTATCAAAATTCGTTACTAATTTTTATTTTTTATAAGTAACATGTTATACATTTTTTAACTTGAATGAGCCCTACAATAACAACGGTAATTATACCAACTACTAATCTACTTTTTTTCAATTCAATTTTGATCTGCGAAAATATTATATGCGCAAGTTGATTAGTGTGTGTTGCCAGTTTCACTTGGACGATTATATTTGACTTTAAAATGATTCTCTTCCAATAGAATAAAACGTTGTAAATTTATATAGATCTTGGCGCAGCCAGGCAGCCTCCTCGATTTATTCTACACTTAACTTTTAGAAGGCCAATATTCTCTAACCCTTTAATTTATGTTTGTACATTTAAGAAAGCTGAAGAGTACATTCTATTTTAATATAAACATAGTAAATTCCTTTACTATGTTTTTTCCTACATCTTTAGAAATATTTGTTTTTATGTTTTTTTCAAGGAGATAACAACATTTTCTTAATTTTAACTTGATTTTCACAAAATTACATCTGTACAATTTGACATAATCTGATTATAGGATTAACTAGTAGATTGATATTTGTCTCTTATATAATATTTGTTTCATCGGAAAATATGATGTGGGATTTCTAACACCAACAAAATTATGTGGAAGTGTTTTGTGTTTTCTTCTCAGCATCAAAATGATTATAATTATTTTGTTTGTTCGTCGAGACTTCCATGGTTTTTTTTTATGTGGAATTTCTAACACTAACAAAATTATGTGACAGTGTTTTATGTTTTTTTTTTCAGCATCAAAATAATTATAATTATTTTCGACTTGATCAATAATTGTCACTTTGAAGTTAACACACGTGGTGAATACAAATGTAATGTCGAATACTGGGAGTTAGTATCGGATCTTTGATTAAGAAACGAATAAAGAATATATCGAACAATATCTGATTTTACCGCTCAAATAATTAGATTGTGCGACAACAAAATTTCTGAATTATCCAAACACAATAAAAGAAACGTGACTGAAAAACAAACAAAGCTCAGACAAATAAAAAACAACAAAACAAAAAGTAAGAAATGCTCATAAAATGATTAATATGTTAGATGAGTGTGAAGTCCACTACTACCAGCATCCAGCAATCGGAAAAATGATAGAATAAAAATAGAATATAGATTTGGCATATTTTTTAGGTATACTTATAAAACTATGTTCATGGCTTCTTAATTTGGACACGTTTATGGATATTGTGGTCGATTTGGTTGACATTTGGAAGGTGAAATGGCGGCCGAGTCAGATTCCTCTCAGACCTTCTCCAATATATTCTTGGATTATCACTCGAATCTTGAGAATTTTTGTATTAATTGTTTTCATAAACAGCCATCATACTTCACTACGATCAACTTTTTTAGTTAGCTATATGAATCTGGTCTTCAGTAGCATTTGCTTAACTATAGAAATAAATTTGCATTTCTAGTTTTTCTGTTTTTGTAAACCCATTGCTAATCAGTATATTATTGGACCAAAATCTGAAATCAACTGTGTTATGCGCTTTCTAAATTTCTAAAACGAAGTGTAGTCGCTGAAAATGATATTTATATAACTTATTCAGTACTAGAATAGTTTATTTTATCAACAAAAATAGTATTTCATGACAGCATATATCCATATTCAATTCAAATAGATTAAGTTATATTGCAACAACAACAAAAATATAGATTAAGTTATTAATTAACTAGCTAGTAACTGTCTTCTCTCCTAGCCAGATATATTAGTTGAGGTCCAAGTCATCATATTTGCCAACTCACACTAAACTTGTCATCAAACCATGTTTAAATTATTCGTAATATTTTTTGCAAGTTCTAAAAATTAAGAGTTTTTTACATCTACATCTAGAGTCAGAACAATCATCGATAATACATACACATAATCCTTATTTGCAAAGCCTAAGTAAATTATTTGGAAAATGTAGAGTTGTGTGTTCAAAATTGAATTTGGGTGAGCAATACAATTTCTTGCTACCTGAGTTGTTTAACCTTTTAATAGTATTGTCTTCTATGGATATATAACGATCTTGCTCTGGACATCAGAACCTGATGCAATCGCTTGGGACCCTTCTTAATCTCATAAAATTAATCTCATATAATAAACATCCATTAGAGTTTATCATCAATTAAGAAAATATATTTGCAAACTATTGTCACCTTTTTAGTAATTTAATTTGGATTGGTTTTTAGACAAGAAATTAATTGATTGGTTTCATTTAAAGGGTAAAAAAAAACATTTATAGAAGTCATAACAACTACAGCATTCGAGCATAAGATGACAATCTGTCATCATTAATTTTCTTTACTGTATGAGTATTTTGCTTTGACTTTTTATAATCAGCAGGATAAAGCGAGAATTAAATTTCTAAATAATAAGTAATTACTTTGGAGTACAATTCTTCTTTTGCCTTTACACAATCAAGATTTTTATTTCAATATTATTTTATTATTTAACATTAACCCCTTTCTCATATCTTTATTTTACTAAACGAATTATCGTTAATTTCCAACAAAGTAACGTTTATCAAATAAAATAATTGCTTATATATATTTCAAATTGAAGAAAAATTGTAAAGATATGATTTTGTTGAATTAAACAACTAATATGTACAAGTATAATTAACCATCGTATGTCATATTTTAAAATCATGCAAAATATACTTTTTCACAAAATATAATAAGCAGATATAATCATAATTTATTATAATTGTTTTCTATTACGGAAAATATTTTTACATCCGCTGTGTTATCTTTTAAAAAGTCGTATTTCTGTAGTAATTAATTTCGTATGAGTTCTTGAACTTACTCCGATCGGCAAAAACTACATTTAAAAAAAAAAATGCGCGCGTACAAAATACATATATACAACAGTAAATGTATACGTATATGACGTGGCAAAAAAAACCACTAGATTCAGAAAAATGGACCCCACCAAATTTATCTATAAATAAGTCCCCAAACCTCTCCCTCGAAAATGCAACAACACTCATCTTTCCCAATATATAAGTTTAAAAAAAAAAAAAAAAAAAAAAACCAAACAACAGCTTTTGTTTCTTTGTTTTGCCTTCAGAGAAACATAGTTTTACTCTATTTTTTCTAAACTGTTAAAAGATGTCTCTAGCTATAGCAGAGGTTTACACGGTGAGGAAGTTTCACAGAGAGAGTATGAAGAAACCGGCGAAACCAGTGGCGGTTACCGGCGAGGGAGACGAAAAGATCGGCGGAGGAAGTTTCATGGAAGCGCCTGTGAAATCTGGTGGGAGTAGACGATTCGGACGGTGGTTTTCTGGAAAGCCGGGAATGAAGAAAAGCTCTGCTAAAGTTTCGGATCCCATGACGATTGAGTGATAAAAGAAGATATAAAATATTTTCTTATTTTCTATATTTGTTGTCATGGGTCTTTTTTTCTGGCCTTTTCTAGTGTCTTCTCTTTTTCTTTATTGGGTGATTTTATAAAATAGTGATATTGCAAAATAACTTTTGTAATAATCTTACTCGTTCAAATTTTATAACAAGTTCTAACTTCTGCCATAATTTTACAACGATGAATGCACATCATAATTTTATTATAAGTTTATTGCACAATAACGACAAAAGTTCCGTTACAATTTTTCGTTACAAATTAGGAACATTTTTACGATATGTGAAAATGTCTTGTAAAATTTATAACAAATATTGATATTGCAACATAATTTTTGCAATAATCGTACTCGTTAAATTTTTTACAGTGATGAATGAACGTCATAATTTTATTACAATTTATTGCAAAATAACGACAAAAGTTCAACATGTCTATGGATGTTCAAAAGTATGAGGAGTGAAACAATAAATCAAAATATTTATGAGGACACAGTATATAAAAAAAACACAAAAATATAAAAAAGATATAGCAAAACACTTTTAAAAGGAAAAGTGGTGGGGTTTAAGAAGAGACAGAAAATTAGTGGATGTTCAAAAGTATGAGAGCATGATTAATGGGATCTCTTACATGAGTATCTTAAATATTTTATTATTATTTTTTTAAAAAGTTGTTTCTTAAATCTCTTATTTAAGAAATTCTTAAAGTGGGTTTCTTGCTTCTTTCTTTTCTTTTTTTTTTTTTTTTTTTTTTTTTTTTTTTAAATTTTTTATAATGTTTTTTTTGTTATATTTTTTTTTTTTTTTTTTTTTTTTTTTTTTTACTTATTAAAATTTGTAATTAAATAATGTTGAGAAACCCAAAATCCCATTAATGATGGTCTGAATAGTGAAAAAATAAACCAAACTATTTATGAGAGTACCGAATGGGAGAATTAAGTGCTGGTTGTGATTTGGTCACAGTGTTTACCGATTTTTCTTTTGAGCCAATCAGACTTTTATAGATTTCAAAAATACATACAAGTACAATCAAAACACTTGGTTTAACTGGCTCTCATTAGATTTCGTAGCATACACTAACGTTAAAATCAGGCAAAATCTAGGTTTTAAATTTGGGTCGCAAAAAACTATTCCCAAAAATTACAAGCTACTACACGGCGGCAGAGTCCCCAATATAAATATATTTTCAATTAGAGCTTTTGTTTAAAGGTATTTAAACCACTCATTAGTCATTACTAAACAAAATAAAAACATTAACTTTTAATATAAATGAGAGAAAAAATTCCAATTTTCTTTTGTTGTTATAGAAAACGGAAACAATAAAGGGAAAAAGAAAAAGTGAACGACAACACAATTAATTATCAAAAAAAAAAAAAAACGAGAACACAATTACCTTAAATATTCTCCCGTACAAAGATGACATATCTAATTAGAGTTTGATTGGGAAATCTTTTAATTATGTATTAGAAGTATATTGCAATATGCTATAAAAGCTATAAGTTTTAATTAAAAACTTGATTGGTAGAGCGGTAAACATATAAATACAAAATTACTAAAATAGACATGACTTTTTATTTTGGACTTTTAAAGAAAAAAATCAATATTTTACAAAATAGCGAAAACAAAAAAAAATCAAAAAATAAACTAAAGATCTTCTTATCATAAAACCTTCAAATTTGACCAAATCAACGTAAACAAACAGAAAAGCAAAAAAAAAAAAACTGAGAGTTTTAGAAAAATGACTAACATGTTTGTAACGATGTGTATGTTTTAATTACTCAATATTTTTAAAAATGTTGATTAAATGATGTGTATGAGTTATGATCCTATTTATATTAGGTTTTAATGGTATTATAAAATTTTAGTTAATAATAAAAGGCAAATATGTCTTTTAATATTTTAAAAGCTTTTAATATTTTAAAAACTTTTAAGTCTTGAAAAATCTCAGTTAAAGACCATTAAAGTGTAGAACATTAAGGAGCTCTATATGCTCTAATTTTTTTTTTGTGATTAACCCAATCAAACCCTTAGTTATTTTGTAATAAAGTTATATCATCAAAGTATATGTTTTTGTGTATTCTCTCATATAACATACTTTTTTATTTTCTCGTAGTTTTACAGATTAAACAAAATCCTATATTATATCTAGGTAGTGAAATTGATACACTTGATCAAACTCCTAGCAAAATTTAATTTTTCAGCCAGATATGTAAAAATAAATTTACAACGAGAAAATTTTGTTGGATTGGGAAGTAAGATAACCATTAACAATTTGGTAATAAAATATTAAAACTTTTAGGATTAAACTTTGACTCATCATTCAGTCATGTTATGTCATATATAGTAATTAACTGAAAATCACCTAGTCAAGTCACAAGTGAAGTTAACAAGGCATGTTAATGATGGGGGTAATTGAGCAATTTAAAGAGTTAAGAGACCAATAACGAAAAAGAAAAAGTATTATACGGCAAAAGTAAAAAAGGTAAAAGCAAATGGTTGAAAAATGTAAAACAGTAAGAAAAGAAGAAAAGAAGAGGAAGGTGATGTGCACGTAAGTTGAATTCGTAAAAAGTCGTTTCTCCTACCTTACTCTCTCTCTCTCGTAAAGCTCCACTGCGACACGCAATGTCAATGACGCTATCCTTCAAATTCAATCCTCCTTCTTCGCTTCTCATATCTTCCCGCTTCATCCTCATACGTATACCTGACGCTACAGTTCTCCGGCGCCGGCGGAATTGTCAAATCTACCGGTTAGTTCTCTCCGGTCGAACTTTTATGCTCAATGTCTCTTGGGATTTCGACGATTCCTTGTTTAGCTATGTACCCGAACTTTAGGATTGGTTTATTATTGGTGTTCAGACTCCAGATTTAGAGAATATTGTGGAATTTGACAGATTGATTGCGTTAGATTTATCGCTTGAACCCTTGGAATTTGGGAGAATTTGGTCTGCGTCGGTGAAGGATCGATGGAGAAATCTAGTAAATGTGCTGTTTGCCACAATTCGTTTCGTGCCTCGATCTGCGTAGCTTGTGTTAATCGCAGGTATGTTTGGTTTTTTGGAATCAATTTCTGATTATTTGACATGATCGTGGAGTAGGATCCTCCAATCCGAACAAGTTCCGATTTGATGGTGTTCTTCTGTAGCTTATGTGGTTACTTGTGTTTTGTTTGGCTCTTTTTGCAGCTTAAACGAATACAAAGTTACGTTGGACTCGTTGAAGAGCCGTCGGGAGGTTTCATACTTGAGATTAAGTGGCTTGCTTGTCACAAAGGTTTTAATTATGCGCTCATTGTTGAGTTTGAAGTCTTCTGATCTGAAATTCATTTGCTTTTCTTGCATAAATGATGTCTGATGTCCGTGTGCTTTTCGTTGCTGACCAGGAGAAAGCAATTAGTCAACATTGTTGGATTGAGCTTCAGAATGAGAAGCTTGCTAGGTTGCGGGAGACGCTCCAACTAGAAGTGGAGAAATTGCAGCAAAGTCTGAAGATACTCTCTTTCTTAAGAAATTGAAATTCATTTCTTTGGCATCGCCTTTAAAATACCATGTCTAAGTATACCTACTTTATGATGCAGGCAAAAGCACATTTCGGAGTCTATCTCGCAATCTGAAAGAGAGATATGGAATTATCGAATCAACTAACGTTGCTGTAATGTGACACTTTTTTTTTTTTTTTCATTTCCTGCCTTTTCTCTTGAAAAGGATTTGTATGAAGCTGATTTTTCCGTGGCTAATGTAAACAGTATTATCTCTCTTTCTTTCTCTCATTTCTGCAGTTGGAGAAGAGCCGTGTTCGCCAATTAGAGAACCACTATTCGGATACTATTGGCAATCACTACTTGGTATATGTAAGACCTACATCTCATCATACTTTAATTCTATGCTTGAACTAGTCCTTTTCTAGAACTCATATACTCAGTATCTGTGTCTCAATTTTTTCATATCCAATCTCATATGCATGATTATGAACACTAAGCCAACATTTGATTTACAGATCGAGCTTACTTCAGAACGCCTCTATAAGCAGGCTTTGGTTATGAAACAGATATGCAAATTATTCCCTCTATCCAGGGTAAGGAGATCAAATTTTAGGCTCTTATCTATAAAGTTATTAAATTACAGATTTCATAGAACATATAGAGTTCTTTACCAAAAAGAAGTTGGTAAAACACATCTTGTTTCTTCTCGAGGCAATCTTGGACTCTCTCCAGGCTGCTGTGTTATCTAACACATTTTCTGGGGATGGTTTTACTGATACTTACTCTTTTCAGGTGAAACTAGAGGGGCAGAACAAAGATGGGTGTAGTGGACAGTATGATCAAATCTGCAACACTCTCTTACCACAAGGTCTCAACCCACTCTCTGTTCCGCCAAAAGAGCTTGCAGCCTCTTTAGGGTAACATGTCCTCGTCTTTAAACAGTCATTTTGTGGCACATGAATAGTTTAAAATATATGGAGATCCGTCTCCTAAGTGAATATTATTCTCCTGCAGACCATTGTACTCATAATTTAATTTTGATATTTGATTTGGTAGTTTGATGAATTAACATTTCCATGGTTGGTGGTTGGATCAGGTACATGGTGCAGCTTCTGAATCTTGTTGTCCATAAGCTCTCAGTGCCTGCACTCCATAACTTGGGTTTCGGGGTAGATGCCAACACATCCTTCACTCAATTTTATGCTATACAGCTGCCTCAGTCTTTGAAGATAACACACTCACTCACTGCATAATGTTTTGCATAGGAAATAAGAATGGGAGATAATTCGTTGATATTGACTTTATATTACTATCATCTGGAAACTGATTCACCAAGTATGATTAAAATTCGGCATTACTTTATCTCAGGGTTCTTGTTCACGAATATGGCAACGAGATTCTTATTGGAACTCTCATCCGTCTTCTCCAAGGTAAATTATATATGACATGACAGGGACTGGTTGTGTCTCCATTAGATTTAGAGAATTAAAGCGATCTTATTTATTTTTTATTGGCAGCGATGAGTATCCCCTTTTTGTACCATCCCATGATTACTACTCATTCGAAGGGAAAAGTTCATGGACGGGTAGAGATACAACCAATTTTGGTGTCACTTCATTGAAATCAGATGGAAGTGTAGAAGATGATTATCATGACCTTGACCTTGACGTTGTCAGTCTTTCCTCTGCCTCTCCTCATTCTGTTGAAACATTTAGAAATCTTCAGAGAGGAATTGCACATCTCAAGCAAAGTGTGGCTCACTTAACTGTGTATGGATACAGTTCCCTGTCTCTCGAAGTTCCTTCTGGAGCCTCGACTTTTGAAACATTTGCAAAGTTGCTGGCCACGTTATCTTCTCTCAAGGAAGTTCAGTCTGCTCTTTCCCTTGGTTTGTCAAGGTAAATCTTCGAGTGTTCACCGATAATTAACATTGTGTCATATGACTATATGAAGACTTGAGACACAGGAAAAAACAGTTAGGTTATCTGTATCATATAGCTTTGTATCCGGATTTAGGCACAACATACTTACATTCTCTGACGTTTACAGTTCCAACAAGCAAAGACAGGAGCCGAACAAATCCGTGTGGAATATGAACTCTTCAAGTTCCAGCATCTTGCTGAACAGCTCTCATACTCAGCCTACATCGGTATGACTAATGGTTCCTGAATTCTCATTAGAGTTATGGATTCGTCTCAAGGACTAAAACCTTAGCTAGTTATGTATGTGATGAAATTCTGATCTTTCATATCTGTCTTGTAGTGGAACAGTAGTTATTACAATGTTCCAAATCGAGATCCCAGCTACATGGTGGAGTTTCCTGATGTAAAAAGGGATAAAAACTCTACTGATGGATGGAATTTGGTTGAGCATCCTCATTCTTCACATCAACCCTATCATCCCAACAAGCAGTATTGATCATCTCAAGGTAAACAAATCTACTTTTTTTTTTTTTTTAAATTCATATTGTTACATTTATTTTAATACTCAAGATTCACGAAGAAATGTTCATACCCAAAACATCCTCAATTGCAGGCATACCTTGGGAACTAATGGTGCTTATAATGTAAATCTTGGTAACTTCTGCTGTAATTATGAAACACATATACAACAATTACGTAAATTAGCAATGACTTCATTCTTCGTTTTTTTTTGTTTGAGAGCTAAGTCAGTGGAGTAAATATGGTGAAAGAGTCACTGATCTGCCTAATGGAGTTTAGGAATCCAACAATGAAGGTCATGTGCACTTGTGACGTGAGAATATCCTCCGCCTTGTTTGGGCTTTAAAAGGAAAGGACACCACAATAACAATTATATATATAAATAAAACAAAGTTACTCCTTTTTTATTAGTCATCCAACAAAAGAAAATATCATCCCCTTTTTCATAATACCACACAATAAGAGAAACCCATCATCACCTTCCTTTGCTTTTGAAGTTTATTCATAATTGGCAAAAACGAAAATTTTTATATAAACTTATTTATTTATATTTTATTTTTGTAAGTGCTTCTCTTACAATATATGTGGTCTTTGCTCCTCACTTTTTTTTTTTTTTATAATTATATGTATAAGTGTAAATTTTCTTTTAAATATTTTAAAACTGAAAGTTGATGAATTATTAGTGTAAAAATTTGGTATATCATTTAAGATTTTGTGTTAATTTTAAGATTAGTAGTACAAGTTTACTAATCACGTGATTGTACTTATGAGTACTCTACTGTATATTTAACCAACATAAAAGAATCTGCTTTCATTTTTTTTTTTTTTTGGGAATGCGAAATAAGAGAATCAGTCTCAGTTCAGTTCAAGTTCGAATCTTTGAACGACATGCGGTTTATATAAAAGGAACTAGTATATAAAATATATATGCCTCCTTTTAATATCATTTTTCTTATATTCCCCCATTCGTTTGTAATATATAGAGAATATTTACTATGTAGTATACTTCATGAAGCAATATTACAAATATTCGAATTCTATTTTGTTCCTTTTTTGAACGTGTGATGATCATTCGTGCATAAGAAGAATATCAGGGCATGATAGCTTCGTCTTTTTTTTTTTTTTTTTTTTTTTTTTTTTTTTTTTTTTTTTTTTTGTCTGTATTTTATAAATTAAATAGGCGTGGAAATCCAAACTGAAAGAACAAAGTTTACATTGCTAACAGTTTGATCATATAACCGAGTACTACGAGCTAGATTGTCTGCTTTAATTTCGTCTTTTTTTATTTGCTCAGTATACTATATTTCTTTGATTTTTCTTCCTATGTGTAAAAACTAATTTTTATGTTTTATATAGTACCTCGATTACTTTCAGGTTTATTTTCTAACCACTACTATGCAATTCTAGTATAATTCATCGACTGTTTTCCTTTTCTAAAAATCTCAGTCTATACGGTTTATAGTTTCTTCGGACCATAAACCATAGTCGTTTAGTGGCTCTAGTCATTGGTTTAAGCCATCGAGAATGGGATTCCAAGTTAATATTCTAAGTACTAATATTACATAAAGTACTATATAGTCTATTATATGAATCCAAAAACATATGAAAATAAGTACTTTAAGAAAACTATTAGGCTATTTGATTTCAATATAGAAAGTGAATAATTACTCCGAAACAGAAATTATTTTCTGGTACAAAATTTGTAACAGTAGATGCAATACATATCAAACTTGAAAGATAGATTTTTCAGGTGTACTTGAGAAGAATGTAAAAAATAAGAGAGGAAAAAAAAGTTACAAAGAAGATAACGAGAAAAGCAATAAAATGCGTAACTTTTGCAGTCATAACGAAAAAAAAGGAGAAAGGAGATAAGGAAAATAGTGGAAGATCGGTGTCTTCGTGATGAATTAAAGTAGAAATGTGTGTACGTAACTTTTATGATCATACTATCTTTTTCTTCCTCAATTATAACACGTAACAATGGTATCTAAAAATGCATTCATATAGGTATACATTATATACAGTCTATATGAATAATGGGTATTTTCTCGAAGATTTATAAATGATATATATGCTGATAATCTGAGGTACACTGAATTACTAAGAAAATATATAGTATATCATATATCTTAATATCTAGAACAGATATCTAGGTTCTTGATCAGGCCTAAGTTATCGATGTAAGTTTAGAAAAACTTCGATATACCAATAAATCAAGCCAAGATGTATATGATCTTTCGCGATGCCAATTGATATTCTGACATGATCATACAATATTGTTTTTCCTTTGGTTTAGATATTTGCGTATCACCGCACCGATTTATATTTATCATATTATATAGATTGGAAAAAATATAGAGGGGCTCTTTATTAAAGTAAAACCAAAGACTAAGCTTAATAAAAAATAAACAGACATGCATGTCTTTGTCGAACACACAGATTTGATTACACAAGTGGTTCCAAACTAATTAAGATCCACAATTTAAAAATAAATGAGAGATTTAAAAATGTTATCTTTTGTGTTTGGTAGGCCATTAAAGCTCCAATTATTTGTCACTAAGTCAGGGAAGGAGACTAAGCATAAAGACGCCACTGCATAACCTTATGGTCCCCCCAAAATAAACCTAAAGTTGTAATTAGAAAAAAAAAAAAAAAACATAACATTATTACGATAAAAAAAAGAAGAAGAAGAAAGAAAATCTTACATGTTTGTACCACCTATATGAACCTAACTTATAGGAAAAAAGACATTGATTCTTTTGCAGAGCCATCAGCATGCATACATGTACAAAAAGATGTGAAAATGGGTTTCAAATCATTTCTACTTTATATAAATCAATGCATATATCAGCATGCATACATCCGCCGTAACATACATAGAAACATATCAAACGGTTCCACAAACTATTTTACATCCGACAATTCTATTTACACAACAAAACAATTCTATATTCACTATGTTTATAATAACATTTTATTCTTGATACATATAACCACAACGAACAGTTTTACCTGTGCTACAATGAATATTACGTAAAGTTGTTTCTATTAATATAAAAAACTTATAATTTAAATAATTGAAATCAAAACTGGTGTTGCTGCTATCAAAAGCACTAAATCTTTGAAAAACCAATAAATCAAAAGTTTCCCACGATACCAAAATTTAAAGAAACAGAGAAATTTAGTATATTTGTTCTCTCAAGTCTCGTTCTCTCAAAACTATTTTATTATTTGATCCCTAAAACATAAGACTCTTTCCAATTATGGAATGCAAAAACAATGCAAATAAATTCACCACCGAATAATCCGAGTGACCTTGCCAACGTGTCGACGTCGGAAGGTATTTGAGCTCTTGGTTGATGACATCATGTCGTGCGTACCTCAGAAATACAAGCGGCACGATAAGGTAACCTTCGGCTTTGCCAAAGAACTCATCTCTCTATCGTTTTGTCGTTAAACGTTTCGTTGCTTTATTGTATATTTTTTTTTTTATCATTTCTTTAAGTTGATTATTATTGTAATGGTGATGCCGTGATGGACACAAATAAAGGAAAGAGAAAAGGCAAAAAAAAAAAAAAAAACAAGAAAAAACTCTTCTTCTTTTTTTCCTCTCTTTACATGATGTAAATGGGAACTCTTGACCTTTAAGTTTATTTTTTGATAGTCAGTGTCCAAAGGAACTCGAAACACTTCTCCTTCCATTTGTTTTTTTGTGTGTGGTCCCAATGAAAAATATCTCTGTTTTATCGAGAGATTAACTAGAAATGTGTTTCAAATGGGTTTTTATCTCTCCATCTCTCAACTTCTTCATGAATCTCTCTGCTTATCGATCAAGGTTTGTGAAATTTTCTCTCCTCTCTCTGTTTTGCCCTTGAAAGGTTGGATCTTGGAGAGTTTGGAGTTTTTTCTTCTTTTTATTAAAGTTATAAACTTTATATAAGTTTACAAAATTCGAAATGGTGAAGAATTTATTCTGTTTATGGTTTGTATCAGTGAGAGCAAATGTAATTTTTAAGAGCAAGCTATTGGATCTATAATTGAAGAAGGTAAGTCAAAAGAAAAAACATTTCTTTCTTTCTTTCTTTCTTTCTCCTTTGATTACTTCTTGTGGAGTTTGAGAGATTGTAAATCAATATTTTTATGTAGAGAATATAGAGATGATGAGTTCTCCAACTCAACTTGCATCCTTAAGAGACATGGGAATCTATGAGCCATTTCAACAAATTGTCGGTTGGGGAAATGTTTTCAAATCCGATATCAATGATCATAGTCCCAATACTGCTACTTCCTCTATTATTCAGGTGGACGCTAGAATTGATGATCACAACAACATCAAGGTTTTAGAATTTTTTCTCTCTGGACTTTATTGCTTTTAAAGGTTGTTTACTTGTGTTTTTGCTAATGAATTGAATTACGTGCAGACGAATTACGCTTCTTCGCATAACCAGATTGAAGCAGAACCTTCTAGTAATGATAATCAGGATGATGATAGCAGGATTCATGATAAGGTTTAGAACAAATAATGCTACTTAATTATGTTTTCTATATTAAAAAAAGTACATAAAGATAGCTGTTGTGATATTGATTGATATTCATTTCTCATATGCCGATATAGATGAAACGGCGTTTAGCGCAAAACAGAGAAGCTGCTCGCAAAAGTCGTTTGAGAAAGAAGGTAAAAGCAAGTCACTTTATTGAATCTCATATAGTTATGTTAGTTACTACTACTAAGTCTGTTTTTGTTTCTTTAGGCTTATGTTCAACAGTTAGAAGAAAGTCGGTTAAAATTATCGCAATTAGAGCAAGAAATTGAAAAGGTTAAGCAGCAGGTGAGCTTAGTGAAAAGATTGTTCAGAATGTTTCTGTTTTGAGTTTCTATCTTCACTATTGACTCAGTAATATTTGTTTTTTTCTTTCTAAAAGGGATTATGCGTACGCAACTCATCAAATTCTAGCTATTTAGGACCATCTGGGAGTATTAACTCAGGGATTGCTTCATTTGAGATGGAATATTCACATTGGCTTGAAGAACAAAGCAGGAGAGTTAGCGAAATCCGGATAGCCCTTCATTCTCATATAAGCGACATAGAACTCAAGATGCTAGTAGAGAGTTGCTTGAACCATTACGCGAATCTTTTTCGAATGAAGTCTGATGCAGCGAAAGCCGATGTTTTCTACTTGATGTCGGGCATGTGGCGAACTTCGACAGAAAGATTCTTCCAATGGATTGGAGGCTTTCGTCCATCGGAGCTTTTAAACGTAAAAAACTTTTAGAAATCCTAACATTATATTTCGAAGTTACAATCTTTTCAAAGACACTAATATACGTTTTTCAAAATGTATTATATTTTTTTATTTATTTGCAGGTTGTGATGCCTTATCTTCAGCCATTAACCGATCAACAAACCTTGGAAGTGAGAAATCTTCAGCAATCATCACAACAAGCAGAGGATGCTCTCTCTCAAGGCATCGATAAACTTCAACAGAGTTTAGCTGAAAGCATTGTGATCGATGCGGTTATCGAGTCCATGGATTACCCGGCTCACATGGCTGCAGCAATAGAGAATCTTCAAGCATTAGAGGGATTTGTGAATCAAGTAAGTAAACATTAACTCAAAAAAAAAAAAAAAGTAAGGAAAGTTTTGTGTCTTTCTATTTAAAGATTTCAAGAATCTATTTCTATTGATTGACAGGCAGATCATCTGAGGCAGCAAACTTTGCAACAAATGGCAAAGATCTTGACGACAAGACAATCAGCTCGAGGCTTGCTTGCTTTGGGAGAGTATCTTCATAGACTTCGTGCTCTTAGTTCTCTTTGGGCAGCTCGTCCACGAGAACCAACTTAAAAGAGGCATTGCTTATCAAAACTTAAAAAACAAGAAACAGAATCGAAGTTTTAAAGAAGCATTGCTTATCACAAAGCTTGGAATGATGTTTAAAAGGATATATATTTGTTAGGTAGAGTGATTCTCTTGATTAGAACGTTATGGTTCTTTTTTTCTTTATGAAGTATCTCTCCAGAGAGAAGATGTAAATTTGGGTGGAAACTATGTAATATAAATTAGATACAACATAAGGCTTCTTCTTTATTTTATTACTATATGTTTGAAATCTGAGCAATATGATAGTATGTGTACTGAATGTAGAATTATATGTATTGTTGAGGGACCAACAACAAACTCAGCAAACTAAGGGTATTTTAGTAATTTCTCATCGTTGCGCTTCCATCGTCCACAAAATTTTCCCGGGAATTGATTTTTCTTTTGTACATTTTCCGAGAAAAATGAGAAAATTCGTTCGGTTGGAATTTTCAGAAAATTTCATTTTCGTGAGTTGTTAACCCATACGTTTGTTTATGTTAAGAGAGGGAGAATTCGAATTATATGAATTTTGATTTCTGGGTTTACGAAATTCATCGGTTTCTGGGTTTGGAATTGAAGTTATGAGCAACCTTCGAGCTATTTGTAGACCACATACGGTGTTCTCTTCGATCGTGTGTTGTAGTAGAATCCAAAGTCGATCAATTTTTAGGGTTTCGATTAATAAAAACTTCGGCTTTAGAACTCGGATATCGAATTCGTCTCCGTCGTCGTCTTGGTTTAGGTCTAAAGATTCGAATCTTTGGTTTCGATTGAATCAGAGGAAGACTCTGGTTAGGGCATCGAATTGGAGCGAAGAGAAGTCTCCGTACGATACTCTCGGTATAACAACTTATGATTCTTGTACCAATTTGGGAATTGTTCTTGCTCTTCATTTTTGTTTTTATACATTAGTAGCCCAAGAAATTTAGTTGTTGAATACTGGGATCTTGTTCGTTGGAGCTTGTGGCAGTTAGTGGTTCTGTTGTTTTGGCTACTGTTTGTGTCACTTGTGTCAGAAGAATTGGAAAAGCTCTTCTTTGTGTCGTGTGTTTCCTGTTTTTGATTATGGTTCTATGTTGTTTGGTTTTGGATACAGAGTTGGATCGAGATGCAGAGGAAGAGCAGATTAAGGTGGCATACAGACGATTAGCCAAATTTTATCATCCCGATGGTACTTCTCTGGATCTTTAGAGCCAAATCATTGTCAAGATTTGTGATTGTTTACAGTTCCTTGTGTGTTTGTGAGCTTATAGCAACATAAGACCTGGCCAAAGTATTTGTAGGCGAAAGCTTCTGTTTATTAGTACATGTAGCCACAACAGATATATACATCTCACTATTGTGTTAAATTCAAGACATTTTGTATAAAGAGTTACTTTGTTCTCACAAAGTTGTAACTCTGTTTCTGATTCTGTTTATTGCAATTGTGGCTTTTTTTTTTCTGTAGTTTATGATGGAAAAGGGACTCTTGAAGAAGGAGAGACAGCAGAAGCAAGATTCATCAAGATTCAGGCTGCATACGAGCTGCTCATGGACTCGGACAAGAAAAAACAATATGATATGGATAACCGAGTGAATCCGATGAAGGTATATATAAGAACCACAAACTTGGAATTTTCCTTTTCCCTCTAGAAATTTTGAGGATGAGAGTTGGGTTTGTGTGTAGGCATCTCAAGCTTGGATGGAATGGTTGATGAAAAAGCGTAAAGCATTTGATCAGAGAGGCGACATGGCGGTTGCAGCTTGGGCTGAGCAACAACAGCTTGAGATAAACCTACGTGCTCGTCGTCTTTCTCGTTCTAAAGTAAGAATTAAGAAGTCTTTCTGAGCTTGTTCTTCCAAAAAGTAGTAATTTTCATTTGCTCTGTGTTGAATCTGTAAACTTGTTAAGGTGGATCCGGAAGAAGAGAGGAAGATATTGGAAAAGGAGAAGAAAGCATCGAGAGAGTTATTTAACAGCACTTTAAAGCGACACACGTTGGTGTTGAAGAAAAGAGATTTGATGCGAAAGAAAGCAGAGGAAGATAAGAAAAAGCTCATCACTCAGCTATTAGCAGCAGAAGGTCTCGAGCTCGACACTGAAGAAGAAGAGGAAGAATCAGCCAAGTAAGATCCCAAACATTTTGGAAGCTTCATCTTCCATATCTACTTCAAGTAATTAAGCACTTGGTAATTAAGAACTTTCTCTTTCTCTTGTAGTAGAAACATACTTGTAGATATCATATTTGATCATTACAAGATCTTCACTATACGGTTCACCAATAAATTTCTTGATTAAGAAATAAGACAAGTACCAATATATACATCCTGAGAAACAGAACAGATCTAGAAGTGCCAATTGCACCGACCAAGAGGTCCAAGACCAAAGCAAAGCAAATCACACTGACCAATGAATGGAGACATATACCCAAATCTTTTATTTAATGGTTATATTTCATAAACCTTAATTTGGGCAAATAGCATTCCATTTCAGCCTGTAAATTACAATCCTGAAAGTTCTCTTTCTTTCAGTTTCGGAGATTATAAGTATAAGAACATGGTAAAAGGAAACCCGCCAAAACTAAACGAAACGCTAATTCATAAATTTATGATATTTTTGTGAATGGGTCAAAAATGTTGAAGGCTGAAAACTTCAACGTAACTTGACTTCCTAGAAACAAGAGTTGCTTCCGTTCTAGACAGGATAGTGATGATCATTCATCACCATTCTTAGCATCTGAATCACGATCATCATCATCAAGAGAGGCGAGCTGGAGCGTGAGACGACAATTGGATCTGTGAGCTCGAAAATACCCGTGACCGCGCACTTTCTCTTTCATAAGTAAGAGCCGACCATCACTAGTGTACTCTCGCTTCAGCACCGACGGTACGTTCTGCAATATCGGAGGCGGCTGTATCTCACGCGCCGCCGCCTTTTTCTCCTCTCTTCTCTCACAGGGAAACCGGACATCATCTGTCTTGTCAGAGAAAGCGTCAAAGCAGCTCTCTGTCCCAATGTAGTTTCTGTTGTCGGAGATAGAGGACGTCACGAAGGTCAAAGTGTCTTATTGAGAGCCATTAGAGCACCCGCAATGGAGATTTTATCTTCACAATTTTTTTAAATTAAATTTAATATAAATTTAAGTAAAGATAATTGACATTAAAATTATTCAAATAAAAAAAAATTAAAACCAATAGAATGAAGACATGTGGCATATTGTATCTAAGACATTGTCTTCCCCAAGACAATGTCTCTTTCCTATTCACTAATTTTTATTCTTTTAAAATTAAGAGACACATGTTTGTGTCTCCAATATACATGCTCTTAAGATGAAGTTTTTTTAAAGGCCCTCTCTCTGTCTCTCCATCTATATATGGATCGAGTAAGTGAGAGTTGGGTTTGTAAGAATTATTTGGAATAGATATGTATTAATTAAATGTGTTAGGGTCATCAACCTAAATTAAGTGGTCAATTATATAATAAAATAAAAAGTTAAAAGGCATAACTGTTATGAAAATAAACTTATGTGTGGATACATTTGGTAATTTCTAATTTGATGATGGGCCGAATTAGAAATTGTTTTACTATATAAACGGGTTATGGTCCCCAAAGCAACCCTAACGAGAAATACAGAAAACTCTCTGCATCCTATCAACAGAGACCTAAACCCATTCATGGTTGCTTTGGAGATCGATTTCCAAAATCATTCTTCCACCATGGATTCATCAGGTACGCTTCCACTTATGTTATTCATCAGAGGCTAACATGGATTTATAGGTTTATGGAATTATGGAATTATAAACATCTTTCAATTGGTATCAGAGCACTATGTTTAGTTTCTGTTTGGTAATCAGGTTTATATTGAGTATTCTGTAATCTGTGGTTGTTTAGATCTATTTTTAAGTTTCATGGTTAGATCTATTTTTTGAGAAAATTCGGCCGTGCAAATTTTGTACGATAATCGTTCATTATACGATATTCGGCCGTGCAAATTTTGTGCGAAAATCGTTGTTCGATATTCGGCCGTGCAAATCTTGTGCGATAATCGTTCACTGTACGATATTCGGCCGTGCAAAATTTGTGCGTTTCTAGTTCACACGAAAATTCGGGCATATGAAAAGTCATGCATACGAAAAGTCAGACATGCAAATTTCGTGTGATTTTAGTTCGTGTGAAAATTGTGCAAAATGGTTGAAGATTTTGACAATTTGATAAATTTGTTTTATTTTAATTAATAAAATGTTGGCCCAATTTTTTTTTTCTAATATTTTATAGAATTTACATTTTTACACTATATTTTAAAAAAAATTTACCATTTTCCCAAAATTTTTACATTTGCACAATTTAACCCATATATTTTTGGCAGGTTATGCAGTTTTTTGGCGGGTTATGCGAGTTTTTTTGGCGGTTTTTGTGGATTTACGCGTCGTGGGTTTGCGTTTTGTAGGTTTGCGAGTACCCGCGGGCCCCATAGATAATTTACGGAGCGGGTGCGGGCTTGGTTTAAGAAAAAATATTTATTGCAGGACGGGTTCGGGTTTAGTAAAAAATACTAAACCCCACCGGTATTTATGCGGGGAGGGACGGGTCGACCCGCATCCCAACTCTATCTCCAACCATTATGTTAAATTTATTTTTTGCATAAGTATATTATATATTCTTTTTATATAAGCAAGAATAAAGAAATTTTTGAATCAATATATAAATTTAATTGTTTTTTGTTTAATATTTAAATTGGATTAACTAATGATGTCGCCAAAGTGATCTCTCTTAAAGATGTTTTTTCAATTAAAATATTTAATGTTGTATTAATGTATATTCATGCGAATATTAAAACGATCCAAATGTAGTTTTATATTTGGCCGAATTACATATATACTTGTGATGATAAACATGTGACAATTATTAGGAATAAACATGTGGATGGTAAATCGACCCAAAGATAGTTTTACCGTTCGTCATGCATTATTGTCAGTGTTTGATTATTACAACAAGAATATCACTAGCAGTTAATATTACTGTCCAAAGACTTGATATTGATGTTGCACTTGATATCTTGAGTTGGATTATACAATTTATTTATAATTTATTATTAGTTTGTTTCAGTTAAAAAGTGAGTACTAAAGTTTGTTCTATTTTTGTATCAGCGAATTTTGCTACAGTATCTGCAAACTTGGGTTCAATTCCAACACTTACTGGTTCCAACTTCAAAGAGTGGAAAAGTAAAGTTAAAATTATGTTTGGGTGTATGGATCTTGACCTTGCATTAATGATGGAACAACCCACTTCTCCTACAGATACCAGCACTGCTGAGTATAAGACGGTTTATGAGAAGTGGAAACGTTCTAATCGCATTGGTCTAATAATCATTATGGACACCATTCCAGAAACCTTTAGAGGTGATGAGGAGATCAAAGATCTCAAACAGTTTCTTGCTGAGATGGATTTGCGTTTTGCAAAAAGCGATAAGGCAGAAATAAACACAGTTTTTGTATCGCTTTTTCACCATGAGGTATCACGGCAAAGGAAATATAAGAGAGTACATTTTGGAGATGTCTAATATTGTTTCAAAGCTAAAGACACTCAAAACTGAGCTTCCAGAGGAAGTGCTCATATTTTTTTGTTTTGAACTCTCTTCCTCCACAGTTCAATCAATTGAAATCCAGTTACAACACACAGAAGGAGAAATGGACCCTTAATGAGCTCATTTCATATTGTGTGCAAGAAGAGGATAAGATAAAACAAAAAAGATCTGAAAGTGCTCATATGGTTAACACCTCTAAGGTTCAGGGTAAAAGAAGAAAAATTGAGGTTGTTAAAAATGATGCTGCTAAGGGTCTAACTCAAAAGAAGCAGACTAAGGTTGATGATACCTGCTTCTTTTGTAAGAAAGTTGGACACATGAAGAAAGACTGCATTAAGTATCACGCTTGGCGTGGAAAAAAGGTAGTTTCCTTGTTATGGTCTGTACTGAAATTAATTTAGTTGAAGTACCTAAAAACACTTGGTGGTTAGACTCAGGTGCAACTACTAACATCAATGTTTCACTACAGGGTTGCCTGAGCTACCGAAATCCAACTAATGCTGAAAGACGCATTTATGTGGCTAATGGGATTCCGGTAGATGTGGAGGCAATTGCGCATTTCAGACTGTTTTTTAGTACTGGTCGTTTTTTGGATTTGAAAACACTTTTGTTGCACCGTCATTTAGACAGAATTTGGTGTCTGGTTCTTATTTAGATAAATCAGGTTATTCTTGTCTAACTGAACATGGAAAAGCTACTTTGTCTTTAAATTCAGTTATAATTGGGACTGGTACACTTCTAGAAAATCACAGTCTTTATATGCTTGACACTGTAGATTTTCAAGATTGAAAGTTTAAATATTGAGACAAGGGGTACAACACAAAATTCGAAAAATGCGAATTCAGGAACTCTGTGGCACAAACGCCTAGGTCACATTTCTAGAAATAGAATTGAGCGTCTTGTGTCAGATGGTATTTTGAGTTCTATTGACTTTACAAATTGTGAAGTCTGTGTAGATTGCATTAAAGGAAAACAGACTAAACATAAGAAATCAAGTGCATATAGAGCTACAAAAGTTATTGAGTTGATACATATAGATATTTGTGGACCTTTTCCTACGACATCTTGAAATGGTCAACAATATTTTATATCATTCATAGACGATTATTCTCGATATGCATATTTATTTCTTATTCATGAGAAATCAGAGTCTTTAGACGTGTTCAAAAAGTTTAAGGCTGAAGTTGAGAACCAACTTGAAAGAAAAATAAAGTTTGTTAGATCTGACCGTGGTGGTGAATATTACGGTCGGTATGACAGTTCATGTGAACAACGTCCATGACCATTTGCTAAATACCTAGAAGAGTGTGGAATTATCCCACAATATACAATGCCTGGGTCTCCCAACATGAATGAAATTTCTAAAAGACGAAACCGCACTCTTAAAAACATGGTAAAGAGTATGATTTGTCATTCTACCTTATCTGAATCACTCTGGAGAGAAGCACTAAAGACTCCATCTTACATTCTTAATAGAGTGCCAACTAAACCAACTGCAAAAATACCTTATAAGCTTTGGACTGGCAGAAAATCTAGTCTAAAGCATTTTCACATATGGAGATGTCTAGCTGAGGCTAGGCCTTATAGGCCATATGAAAAGAAATTGGACTTTAGAACTGTGAGCAGTTACTTTATTGGTTACTCTGAGCGATCAAGAGGCTATAAGTTTTATGATCCCATCCTAGAGGATAATGAATTTGGAGGAAGAAATAAAGTTAGAAATATCATATTTGAGGAAGAGTCGGTTTTAGCTGTTAATCCGATTCAAATAGTTGCTTTTGATAAAAACATATTTGGAACCTCAAAATGATACTGAGATTCTTCTGACTCAAAATGACGATGATATCGGACATGAAGAGCAAATTCAAAATCTTTAAGAATTGGTACAACAAGAACAAATGCCTTTACGGCGATCCACTAGAGAAAAAAGAAATTCTATACCGGATGATTATATAGTGTTTCTTATGGAACAAGACGAAAGTTAAACCCAATTGAAAGATGATCCTGTCAGCTTTCCTAAGGCTATAGGTAGTTCCAACTCAGAAAAATGGGATAAAGGTATGGAAGAAGAGTATCAGTCGATGCTAGACAATAAGGTTTGGGACCTTGTCGAGTTACCAGAAGGACAAAAACCCATTGGTTGTAAATGGATATCTAAGACCAAGAGGGACTCAAATGGTAATGTGCAAAGGTATAAGGCTCGTCTAGTTGCTAAAAGCTATACTCAGAAAGAAGGAATTGACTATAAAGAAACCTTTTCTCCAGTTTCATCAAAAGAATTTTTTAGGATAATCATGGCTCTTGTTGCATATTATGATTTAGAGCTTCATCAGATGGATGTAAAGACATCATTTCTCAATGGAGACATTGATGAAACAATTTATCTGGAACAACCAGAAAACTTTGTATCTCATGATTCGAAGAAAATGGTATGCAAGTTAAATAAAACCATCTATGGGCTTAAACAAGCTTCTCGTCAGTGGTACCACAAATTTCATAAGGTAATCATCTCATTTGGTTTTGAGGTGAATTTGGTTGAAGATTGTGTGTATCAAAAGTTCAGTGGGAGTAATCTTATTTTTCTGGTTCCATATGTCGATGACATATTACTGGCCACTAATGACATCAATGTGTTGCATGAAACCAAAAATTTTCTTAAGAATAATTTTGAAATGAAAGATCTTGGTGAAACATCTTTTGTATTAGGAATCCAGATTATCCGAGATCGAAATCAAAGAATTCTGAGATTGTCACAAAAGAGTTATATTGATAAAGTACTTAAAAGATTTGGCATGCATGATTGCAAACCAGGAGACACCCTTGTCGCTAAAGGAGACAAATTTTGTCTTAGTCAATGCCCTAAAGGAAATTTAGAAATTCAAGAAATGCAAAAGATTCTTTATGCGTCGGCTGTAGGAAGTCTGATGTATGCTCAAGTTTGTACGCGTCCGGATATAGTGTACATTGTTGGAGTTCTGGGCAGATACTTAAGTAATCCAGGTTTGAACCATTGGAAAGCAGCTAAAAGGGTCATGAGGTACCTGCAGAGAACAAAGTATTATATGCTCACATATCAGAGATCAGATAATTTGGAGATCATTGGGTATTTTGATTCTGATTTTGCGGGATGTCTAGATAGCAAAAAATCTACGTCAGGTTACGTATTTCTGCTGGCTGGTGGAGCTATTTCATGGCGTAATGCGAAACAATCACTCGTAGCTTCTTCCACCATGGCCGCAGAATTTGTAGCAGTTTTTGAGGCATCCAAATAAGGACTTTGCCTTAAGAATTTTGTCACCAGGCTGCGAATTCTTTGAGGAATTGAAAGACCACTTAAGATTTATTGTGACAATAAGTCAGCTGTTTTGTACTCTAATAAAAATAGGAATACGACGAAGTCAAAGTTTATTGACATTAAGTTCTTAGTCGTTCAAGAGAGGATACAGAGTGGAGACATTTCTATAGAACACATAGGAACAAACTCCATGGTAGTTGATCCTCTTACAAAAGGTATTCCACCAAAGGTCTTTCATGAGCATACTGCTCGAATGGGTGTTTTAGTGTTTGAGGATCATTTGGTTTAGTGGGAGTTTGTCCTTTGTGTTTTTTGGCTTGTGGTAGACACATTTTCTGATCAGAAATAAAGTTTCAGTTTTTTTTGAAACTCTGTATAATAAAATTGATTGATTTCACTAAAGTAGGACCAGTTGAGAATCGACATGTATTGATCACCTATCATGTGATTTTCATGCCACACTTTTCATAATTGATCTATGTCATTTGACTATACTGTTTTTTGTGAGTATGGAAGGTTTAGTTATGCTTTATATATAACGAAGACCGCCATTCTCCTGGAGTGTTGTAGTCAATGGACGAGATTGTCTATGCTAAAAGATATGATGACAATTTTGAGCTCATAAAGTCTATCACATTTTTCAGGAATACACATATGATCCAGTGGGATATTGTAAAATTTATTTGGATCACATATGTATTAATTAAATGTGTTAGGGTCATCATATAAGTAATCTAAATTAAATGGTCAATTATATAATAAAGTAAAAGGTTAAAAGGCATAATTGTTATGAAAATAAACTTATGTGTGGATACATTTGATAATTTCTAATTTGATGACGGGCCGAATTAGAAATTGTTTTACTATATAAACGGGTTATGGTTCCCAAAGCAACCCTAACGAGAAATACAGAAAACTCTCCGCATCCCATCAACAAAGACCTAAAGCCATTCAGGGTTTGCTTTAGAAAATCGTTTCCCAAAATCATTTTTCCACCATAGATTCATCAGATATGCTTCCGCTTATGTTATTCATCAGAGGCTAACATAGATTTATAAGTTTATAAAATTATAAACATCTTTCAGGATTAAATAGAAGTTAATTCATTCATTGTTTTACTTGCATTTTGGAAGTTTTCTCTATAAGAAACTAAACAATGTATACAAAGAAGGAAATACATGTATTGACCAAAAAATAAGAAAGAAATACATGTGTCGTTCCTCTGATTTTATGGATAAATGAACAAATAAGAATTACCATGTCTCAACAAATGAAAGCTATACAACTTGACAACAACAACGGAAAAAAATACGCTGGAGTATTTTTCTCCATTTCGGTCATATATGTGTTTATCCTAACTTTTGACACATGCCACTTTTACTAGGTAATCATATATCCTTACTAATCAATACCATAAAAATATGATACACATGTCGTGGCTGCGTTACTGTCCAGGTTCAAACCCACGTTACGTATGTTTATGAACCAAAAAAAAGAAGTTTCATTCAATTTATCCAATACATAAAGTTTATAAGTTTTTCTTTTAACAAAAAAATAAAAAAAGAGTTTATAAGTTTTCTTTAAAATTGATAGTGTATTAGTGAAAGATGCATTAGGTTATATTGAATATGTTTTAAATATAAAACGAGACTTGTCTTAAAAATTAAAATGGAGGGAGGAATACCAAATCAGAATATAACTAATCAAAAAAAATATAACTAATCAAACTCTGAGCATTTTCCACTAGGTCAATCCAACCACAGTCAGTATACGAAAAAAGACTAGACTATCGACAATGTTTTGTATTTGGTTCGGCTCAGTAATGATATTTTTTAATCCTAGTTATTAAGTATTGACTAATTGTTTTCTCATGATGGGAAAATGCGTAAACTTTTGTGATGTTTGAAGCTTATATAGAAAATTTGACGAAAAAGAAACACAATGTCTAATTGTCTATAGCTCATAAAATTTTGAGAGGCTCAAATACAAAAATGGATAAAGGTCCAGGAGAAACAAAATCAGAAAATTGTATCACTGGTCACCAGGAATTGACTTGATAATGTCGGAATCACCTGAAACCAGTCGGAAGACAAAATCATTAGCAGATAGATCGATAAAGAACCAGCAATATATAGGCAAGCAGTTAGTTCTTTTACCAGGATCAACGATGCTCAGACAAGAAACACGGAAGTACTTTCCGCAGGCTGTACCCAAATCAACGTTGTCTGAAACCCATTAAGATGGAAACAAGAAAAACACAGTCAAGCCTTGAAAATTTTCTTGAAACATGAAACTATGCTGAATATCATAAACATTCATCTCATCTACTTTCTTTGATGATATGAAATCATCGGTCCAAGAGCAAGATTCTGGATTAATATGTTTGTGACCAACAATACAATCAATTTGGTGTTATGGAAGCATGCAACTTCAGTAATTTTGTAATAAGACACATACAGAGACATCAATAGCAAATTCAAGCAGACCGTGATCATGCGAAAAATCAACACTTTACGTCAATAAGCATTATAGTTTCATAATATCATCATCACCTTAATGGTCCATAATAGCAGATTTGTACACTTGTTATCTACTTAGAATTATACATTCTCAGTTACCAAACCTAATTTGGGGGGGGGGGGGGGGGGGCAAGGTATATCTAAATCAACAAGAGCTAAAAAAGATTGGTCCGAAGAAGAAAGAAACGTACTTCCATTGTAGTGGTGGACACCAACTTTGGCGAGCATTGCGTAGTACTCAATCTCTGATCTTCTCAAAGGTGGGCAATTGGTGGAGATTAGAATCAGTTTCCCTGTGAACATAAGCAAAACCAGAATAAGCAAGAAACATTTACAAAAAAAGCTATAACATTTAGGTATGCACACCAAGTGTTCGACGAAATTACCTTTGGAGCCACGGAGGGATTTGAGAACAGACTTGTAACCAAGAGTGTATTTACCACTCTTCATTACAAGAGCCAACCTACTGTTGATACCCTCATGAGACTTCTTCTGTAATTAAGCATAAACCCAGAAGCTATTTAGTCATCGTTGGATGAAGTACATTGAGATCGAAAACGATACTTAGGTGAGGAGAAAGAATAAAAACTTTGATGAGAGATATTGCGACGAACCGTTTTCTTGGCCGTCACCATTTTCGCCGGCGATGAAGCTGTAATAATCAAAATGTTTTGGATCTGTGCGGCGGAGGAGATGACCAATTACGAAAATGCGCCGCTTCGTCACCTTTTATACTCGGTGTCAATGATGTTCTTCTAGGGTTTTACTATTTCTCAGTCTGTTGTGAATTTTCAATTATGCCCTTAATGTTTTCTATACTTTTGTAATTTCTACAATTAAAAATTTAATCACTCGATTTATTCGTTGTAGTGAAGTTATGCCTTATTTATATACAGAGCGACTTAATTAGCATAAACCTCTTGTACATGTATTGGTCGACATGAAACGTATTTAAATACTTTTAAATTTTATAAGAAATATACGCAGAAATAAATAGGATAAGGTAAACATAACATTTGTTTTTATTTCTGGCATACATAACAGTTTCACATTTTCTTACACACACAGTAATTGTTTCTTTTGAACCGCTGGATGTTATATTATGCATAAATGTAATATGATCCAACATGAATAGGTTATGTGGTTTTGTAAGTCATTTTAGCCTCTCTTTTTTTAATAGGGTTTTGATCAAACATGGTCTTATATACAGAATTCACCTTGTGGTTACAATATTCGTCAGTAGAATTAAATTACGATTTATTATAATAGAATAAATAATAAATTGTATTTGTAAGATGAAATGCGCAAGATTCAAATTCGGTTTTCAAAAAAATTACCAAATTATTTAAATTTTTTTTTGCAAATTATCATTTAAATTCAAATAAAATTTAATATTTATTTTTTATGCCTTCGTATTTACGCCGATTCTAATGAGTAAATATTCGAAGGTTGTTATAGTCTCTAAACCGGCATATGTAAACCGGTCGGTCAAAATGTATGAATACACACAGAGCAAACTTCGCATTGAAGATCTCTCTCTTTATCCCCCCTCTAGCTCCATATCCTTTCCATGTCGGCGCGTAATAACAGCAACCGAGACAACACAAACAAACAAATCTCCACGTGTCATAATCTGAAACTAGGTGGTCGTCATGTACAATATTACTAAAATATACATAGTAACATCCAAGAATATTCCATACAAACCCTAGCCTTTGCCTTCATCAAAAGGCACCTTCATTATAATCTTTTAATATCACTCATTATATCCACTTATACACCATGCAATCTAAGAGTTTGTGATAGTTTTGTTGCTATGTTACCATTTAGATACAAACTCACGTACATGTTACTGATAAAAAGAGAAAAGCATACAAGAGTTGAGTCTTTTATTTCTCACATGTCTCACAGCGCATATACAATGTGATCGCACTAGCTAGAACAAGGTATATAAATTAGTGACAGTCGAAGAAATATATTATCTTTTTCAGCAAAATATAAAAAGATTAATTATCTTGGATGTATAAACTACACATATTATTATTCCCAAATAACCTATACCCACCCACGTATATATGAGCCTTTGGGCAAATGCCAATAAAATTATGATGTAAAATATGAGAGTTGAATAACTACTTAGAGAACACGAAGCTGGAAAGGAAATGCATACTGTGCCGTTTCGTCCATGATCTCTTTCTATTCTGAATCACTATCCAACAACCTTTTTGCACAACATGCTGCTTGGAATGATGTGTGCAATATTGTCCACGATAAGTATATCATCAAAGTTAATATTTTAAAATAGTATTTTTTACAAAAATAAAATAAATTAAACACTTTAATATATAGTATTTCTTACAGAAATAAAATAAATTAAACACTAATATCAAAGCATAAAAAATATAATAATATTTGTTAAAAACAAATTATATTATCTTTTCATCAAGCAATAATAACTCAATTTCTATGAGTAGATTATTTGCTTTGATATTTAGTGCTTCCCAATTTCGAATGATTTAGGGTAAGATGAACTTTTGAATTCATTTTTCTGATTTAATATGATTAATAACAAAAAAATTGAAAAAAATGAGAAAATAATTTGTTAAGAGTCTATACTATGATATTTATAACCTAACTACTACAATATTAATTTGAAAAATTAACATAATCGTCATGAAAAATATTAAATTACCAGAACTTGATATTTTGTTAAAACTGACAATTGTTTTTTTATGAGTCAATTATATTTCCATATTTATATTATAAATTTTTATATAGTCAATTAACAATAAATTTTCTTTCCAATTATTTTGATATTTTTATTAAAACTGGAAATTTTATATTTTATATTTTTTGGTTTGTTTTTTTTTGTTTTTTTTAATTGACAATTTTTTCTGTTATTAACATTTTTGCTTAAACTAACAAAAATCTTAATTAGTTATCTATTCTATATTTTTATATAGAAAATTAACAATAAATTATCTTTTCTATTTTTTTGATATTTTTATTAAAACTAAAAATTATCTATTTTACAATTTTTTTTTAACTGACAAATTTTTGTGCTATTGACATTTTTGTTTAAGCTGACATAAATCTTAATTAATTATCTATTTCTACATTTTTATATAGAAAATTACCATTAAGTTATCTTTTCTGTTATTGTGATATTTTTATTAAAACGAGAAATTATATTTTTATTGAAACGGAAAATTGTCTATTTTATATTTGTATATAGAAAATTAGCATAATCGGAAAGTTGATATGTGTCGAATTCTTATGAGTTATATTTTTGACATGTGTCACAATTTAAGATTAGCAATGACATGTGTCAAAATCTAATAAGTTATCCCTTTGAGATGTATCACACTTACGTTAAATTCGTTTAGTTTTATATAATAAGATGAGTGTAAATAAAAGTGATTTACGTAGCCTTATATGACAGATTCGTCTAAATTAAGAACAAAAATCAATCCGCTCACTCTTTGTAACTCTCTCCCTCTCTCTCTTTCTCTTACAAACACACAAACATAAAAATCTCCTTTTCGTCGGCTCATTTACGTATTATATACAATTTTCTACTCAATCAAAATTATCTCGTACCAACTTATAATAGGATCGCGTTTTGATTATTTGCAGTGATCATTGGATATGGGTCGGATGAATTTGGATTTAAAGCGGATAGAGAAGAGCACGAGCCGACAAATCACGTACTCAAAACGTAAAAAAGGTTTATTAAAGAAGGCATATGAATTGTCAACACTTTGTGATATCGATCTTGCTCTCCTCATGTTCTCCCCCTCCGACCGCCTTTGTCTTTTTTCCAGTCAAACAAGGTATATCCATTTCTTCTTTATTTTTTTTGTCCTAGTAATTTTGAGTTCTTGATTTATTTTCTACTACTTTGTTATTTCATAGTATTTAGTAGATGTGCAACCGAGCGTTGACACGTTTTTACATATTACTGAAGCTTTAGTTACCAGAAGTTCCGGGACATCTTCTAAAATAGTAGAAATTCGGGCATTAAAAAGTTGAAAACAATTTCCTCATTAATTGTAAAATAAGAATCAGAAGTACAAACCAATTCTACTTGTTACTACATAACTTATCTCCTTCATTCTCCGGTTTGCCCCAACTCGGTCTGTTCGCAATCTTCTTCTTCAGGATCGAGGACGTTATCGCGAGGTACATCGATCTTCCTGATCAAGAAAGAGAGAAGTATGTATATTCATCGCATTAATCTACTTGGATTTTTAATATTTCTATTCACATGTCTTTTGGATTTATTTTTTTAAAACATTTTCAGTGCCATAGTTTTCTCCGATCAAAGCAAACGCCAGTGAGTATCATACACTTCAATTTAATATAGTATATACTTAATTTTCATCTATATTTTGTTGCTAAACTTTCTTCCCTGTTGTGCAGAGGTATCCAAAACAAAGAGGTGAGACTAATCAATTAAAAAATATAGTTTATTTGGGTCCATGCATAAGCTCTGCACAAATTTCGAATCTAAGTATTTATTTACGTCTATATATATATTAAATTTTTAATCTGCAATTTCTTTTTGTGACAGTATCTGTTAAGAACTCTTGAACAACTCAAAACTGAGGACGACATGGCCCTCCAAATCAACGAACCTCGGTTTCTTTCTCTTTTTCTTTATAAGAAATTTCGTATTTGACATAATGATAAATATACATATGTATCCATTATGTTGATATGTTTTAAAAATCCATATCTGCACACTGACCTTTTATTTCATGACTATGGAATAGCCCTGTCCACACCGATGTCGAGGTTATTAATTTCCTATTTCTCCGTTTACTAAAATATATAAATAATTATCATAGGAATTTGTCTAATCATATTTGCAAATTTTATAGGCACTTGAGCAAGAAGTTTGTAGATTACAACAACAGCTTCAGATCTCAGAGGAAGAACTTACGTATTTTCCCTATTTTCCTTTGATTAGTCATTTTTAAATATCATGATTTAATTCATGTTTTGTAAAGAGTTATATGACTCGTGTGATCTTAATATACATAGGAAATTCGAACCAGATCCAGTTAGGTGTATATCGATGGAGGAGATTGAAGTATGTGAAACTCATCTCACCGATACCCTGACACGTATTGTTCAGAGAAGGGTAAACCATACTAAACATAACAGTTGCTGTGCTATTAAATTACATTGTAAGAGGGGAGAAAAAATAGTTTAGTAATTGATTATTGCAGGAACATTTGTTGAACAAGTCCTGCAAAGCGCCAAGTACCCAACAGAGCATGGAAGGAATCCTTCTAAACGACATCGTAGAGAAATGGGGGTCTGAGGCTGAGCCCAAACAAGCTCATATGATAACCAGTTCAGCCCATCATTCCAATCAGCTAAGGTCCTTCTAGTTCAAACCAATTTGTTTTTATATAGATATATAATTATGTTAAATTGTAATTGGGATTTTTTTTTTTGGTCAGCTATGACCTGCTATTGCAAGGGAGTACTTCAAGTTGGAACCAAAATCCAAAATGATATTAGGTGAGTCGGTGAAAATGAATGTGTTCACAATAAATAAAACAAGAAGATATTTCACGAATGCATGATTCCTAAACTTCTACAGTTTTTTTCCCTTTGAATTGAGTTTTTTTCGGTAATGTTAAGTAATTGTGAAATGTTTGTTTAAGTTTAGTCAGATTATTCGTGTAACCATTATCAGTAAGTTTTTTTTTTTTTTTGAACCGGTAAGTTAAATATACAACAACAATGTAATCATGCCAATCAAAGCGAGATAGAAAATGTTGATTGTTATTTGGATTTAGTAGGTAAGAGTTGATGAACAAAAAAAAAAAAAAAGTAGGTAAGAGTTTGAGTCTGGGGCTCAAATCGTCTATAAAACTCAATTCATTTTTTGCTTCTAAATCGATTTTTATAGCAATATTTTACATTGTGCAGTTTGTAACTTTCAAAGACTATCGACAAATCAAAGACGAAAAGAATAGGAATACGGATTTCTCTGAGCTTATGATACTACATTAGCTCGAAGATTTCATAAGAAAGCGATGGAGGAAAAATCTTATAAAGAAAAACAAACACATATTGATTGTGCACGAGATAAGGTACAACAAAATAACATGTATAACAAGGTGTACACATAACGCTGCCACAAGAGGGAACTAATGAACTATCGGTACCATACAGAGAAAAAAGAAACAAAAGAGATAGAGCATACACCATTATATAACCTCACTTATTCAATGTTTGAGGATCGATCAACAACCTATAGTTTAAAAAGAAAAATGATCATGAACTAATGTTATAATCAATTAAGTCATCTAAAATTCATAAAATTAATCAATAAAAAAATTAAACGAAAAAATTACCTTTTAGTCTATTTTCATAAAAGAATAGTTTCTCAAGTGGGGATCAATACATAAACCGAGGCTTTCATATAATGGGTTGTATATATTATTAGCTTGCCTGAAAAAAAATGAATTTGTTATGTTCCTTACAAAATTTTGTTTAAAAATAATCTGTGATTAATTAATAAATTGTATCAGATTGAGAGACCCACGTAAATAAAAAATTACAGCTTTATATATGAAAAATGTGTGAATAGTTAATAGAAAACATTAAACCTTTGTTCAACAAGATTGATTGGAACTGAACTACTATTTTCGCCTGCTGGTACAATTTTCTGCATTATTTAATTAATTAATTCATATTAATTTTTTTTTCATTTAATTTTTTAAAATAATAAATTTATAATTTTTTGGAAAATGTGTACCTTACGCTGAGCCGGAGATGCTGATTGTCCAAATTCAAACCGATTTTGGTAACTTTGTCGCTTAGATCCCAAAACTCCGTCCTGTAACATTGTTTTTATCAAAAAAGGTTTTCTTGTGCATACGTAGTCATTAGTAAGATATTGAAAACCTCATTTACATATATATTTTCCATTGCATAAAATAAATTGTACCTGTGGAGGTATGATTGAGTTTGCATATGGACGTATCTGCTTCGGAGTGTTAAGGTTAGAGAACCTAAACCTCGACGAAGACTGATTCACTGATCTTTGCATGCCGTCACGATGCCTATAGAAACGAGATATAAAAAGATAGAAATTAGAGTTCTCAGCAATCAAAAAAATATGTAAGAACACGAAAAACTTAAATTTTCTCTTGTGCTAAGTCAACTATATTATGACTTGTTACCTGGTAAAACTCGGAGACACTTGAGGTCTGGATATGGATGAAATGTTACGTTGTGGAACAACATTCAAGGTAGGGATCATAGTAGGTTGGTTTTGTAAAGGACATGTCCTGCATGAATCCAATAGATTTTGCATGTAACTATTTTTTATCATAAATAAATTTGAGAAAATAAAATACAAGTGGAGTCATAAAAATATTTGATCTTACATATATGTAGCTAAATTGTTAACTATCCTTAAATTGTGAGGTTCATTTTGTCTACTTGAGAAAACCGATGGGGGCGGTTGTTGATCATACATGTTAACAGAAGAAGTGACTGGTCGAGGCGTCTGATAAGACAGATAGTTTTGTGACCTATATATCATGAAAATGATATTTTTTTATGAGAACTCTGTAGATCAATGTTATAAGTATACAAAGTGTTGCATTTTAGCTAGTAGCAGTAGTAGAAGTTTGGAATGAGATTGTTGGGGACTATAGGACTGAAATGCTCTGAATTCTCCACCATAGTTTGATTCACATCATAAGAATTATAGTATTATTGTTTAACAGAGGCTCTCTAAACTATTCAGATATATAGAGAATGATAAGTATATTTAGCTAATTTATTAGCATGGAATTAAAATTTAAATAATGTACCCAATTGAATGAGTATAAGAAAGTGATCCAAATGCATCAGAACGCTCTTCATGTATCCTGCATCAGTTAATCACTTTTATATTAGTATGAGTTTACGTAAGAAATTAGAGTTTAATATTATGTTAAATTTCTTTGTAAATTAATTAATTTCATACAAAGGTGCTGGAAGAGGTAGTTCTTGAAGATGAATTGGAGAACAAGTCATAGTTGGATGTGCAAATCCATTATTTTCTTGCCCCACTTGACCAATCTCTATGTGGTTCTGAAAAAATAAATAAAAATTGTTAAATATAATATGGTTAAGAAAATTAAACCCACTCCTAAGAACATTTTGTACCCTTGTAAAAACACTCGACTCCTGAAAAGTATTCAACATGGATTGACTTAGGAAACCGTTTGATAAGTTATCTTGTAACCACAACTCAAGCGAATTCCCTAGTTGTTGTTGTTGCAGGACTTGGTGTTGGTGTTGTTGCTGCTTACATAAAATACGAGAAACCACATTTATAAATCACATTTATTAGTAGATTATACTATCAATAGTTGGTTTAGATTTCCTGCTCTATGTCAAAGAGTAAGTAATATACCATTTCAAGTGGATTTTGTAGTAGTGTTGATATCCCTTGATATGTCATTAGATTTGATTGTTGAGAGGACATTAAGGGGTTAGTTTCGTTCATTGAGACAGGGATCAGTCCAATAGATTCGTTCTCCATACAATCCTATATATTTCACATATCCAACAGTTTGATCAATAATATATCACAATGAAATACTTTTATAGAAAATTCAATTGTGAGAGAAAAAGGGATCGAAGTATACCAATAACGGAATACATGGTTCCGGTGATCCCGGAAAACATAATGGACTCAATCGCAATGTTTCGTCGTCGAACAAATCGTCAGGAGAAGACATGTTTGCCGATTATCTGACTAAAAGGTTATCCTTATCTAGAGATTGATATCGTTTATATATCAAAGGTGAGGCAGAAAACCTAAACACAAAATGCTGATGTGGCGTACTACGAAAAATAAAATAAATCATCTAAGTAAAATATGAAAATAGCCTATAAGTTACAATATATTACAGTTATACCATTAATATAATTTGTTATATACATTATATATAGATAATTGATTAAATCTCTAAATGTTTTCATAAATACATATTTTTTACATATTATTTTTTTGCTATGCTCATTTTCATATTTGTATTCATAAATTTATATTTCAAGGCTTTTCCTTTTCAAATTATAAATACATTATAATATATATATATATATATATTATTTTCAAATTATAAAATACATTTATTATTTATAATTTTATATATTGATTTTCAAATACAATAAATTTAATTTTTAACTATTTAATTTTATATGACTACTTTGCACATCCAAAATAATAAAAATGTGAAATAGCCAGGCCCATTAAACAAATATGTAAAAATGAAAAATATAATCATCATTTTTAGACTTAAATAGACAGTCAGAAAATGGAGAAAATAATAACTACTTTTAGACTTGGATAGAAAACATTGTTTTGTTTTTGACAGCTAATACTTGGGTGTACTCTAAATTTTCTATAAAAAATAATGAGATTTAGTGTGAGATACGAGGAAAGAAATATGGAGATAATGATTGGTACAATGTTCTGATTGAATTCTACCTTAAATAAGTCATCATCAATCAATAAGTTCCAAATGTCAGAGCTTCTATTGCTTATTTGCTTTCTCTAGATTTTGTGAGATGTTTTTCCTTTAAAAAGCTTTTGCCACGTTACTAATTCACGCCTATCTTATTTAAATTTTAAAATTTGGAAATAAGGCTACTTTTTCCCAACATATCTCTTTTTAATGCAAAAATAATTGCGTTTTCATTGTTTTAACGGTTCTTCGTTAAAGATATAACAGTTTCACATTCAACTACCCTTTTCAAAACCAAAATCTATTTATTTTATTTTTTTTTGTAATTGAGAAAAATACATTTGAAGGTGAACTAAAATACTTATCTTGAATTAGATGAATATTACATCTTTACATAGTATGGGATTATTCACTCTTAATTCATGTTGGTATATATTCTAATTTTTTTTTTTTTTTTTTAGAACAGATAATTCAAGTTCTAAAGACTAACCTGTTGTTCTTTTAGATTTAAATAGAGAGAAGACATTTTCACGCGATATCACCTCATCATCTACATATGGTTATATAATTAGTCTATATATTATTATCTCACAAAAAATTTGACTGGTCCATTATTTATAGAAGATATTGAATTTATTAGACAAAAACATTAGATTAATGCATCTAACTTAATGGATTAATGCATTTGAATTTTTAACTAAATATAGATATTGATAATAAAAAAAAAAATCCAAAATCACTATTTTATGCTTTGTTTCCCAAAACTTCAATAAATTTTCAAAAATACCACATAAATTTTTTGCGAACAAAATAATTTTTGTTTTTTTTTCAAATATACAATTTTGGCTAAATATATATGTTAAAATTATATTAATATATATGTATATATCTGGATAAGGTAGATGCATGTATTACAAGTACTGAACAATTGAACCCAGTAAAATTCGATAGGTCAATATAATTTTCTAAATACTAAACATATTGTCTCCATTTAGAAAACGTTCTTGTTACTGATGTCAAACAGAAAGAAAAAAAGTGGCTGCTATTTTTTGCGTTTAATTTAGTTTTCTCTTTAAACTGAATTATGCTAAAATAAGTCCAAATACAGTTACGAGTATTTTCAAAATGGTGAATGATATTTAAAAATTAGGACAAGCGATATATTTGTAAGTTATATGGACAAGTATGGACATTATCGATCGTATACAAGCAAAACATGTTTTCTTTTGCTCATTTGTATTATTGTAGATACATAATATATACATGTACTTTTATAGAAACGTTGTGTAAGAATACATATACAATTCGATAAAAGGTTTAAAGGTGGAAGTTGTGTTAATGTACATGTATATAAGTAAAATCTTATGATAAATAACAAAACCGTATGAATATGTAAATAACATATGGTAAATTGAAATCCCTAGAGATATTAATGGCTACTGAGCTGAGGCATTCTAATATCATAGTCGGAGACCTCGTGGTCTGCTTGTGCCTCCTTCTTCATAACCGGGATTTCAATTTCTTCCACATTGGAACCCACCAGGCCATGCTGACATATTCAAAAATAAAAAATATTAATTGGATGGTGAAATAAATTTAACTAGGATATATCTCGTGCTATAGCATGGACAAATTACAAATATAAAAAAATATCCAAGTTTATAAATTCAGGATATTAGAAAATTGCAATTCTTCCAAAAATATATGAAAACTATAATATTAATTTTTATAATATCAAATTTTTATTAGCACCTAAAAACAGAATTAAATCGGTTTAAATTATTCCTTAAAATTTTCCAAAAAATCGCAAGCTATATCAAATCTCTTATTTTTGGAAAATTAAATCATCATTTAAGTTAATTTAATTTAATTAGTGTATTTAATTAAATCAACAAAATCTATTTTTAAAATTTTCAAAAAATTTAAAATAAATAAATTATTTAAAACGAAAATTATAAATAATTAATTTAATATTTAATTAAATAATCACATAATAATTAATTGACTAAAATACCTTTAATGAGAGATTTTAATTTGTCTTTATATGTAATGGTAATGTGATGTAATTATTAATATTTTGTAAAATTTATTTATAAGTGTATTCTCCAAATAAAGTATTTTTTAAAAGAAGGAAAAAATTTAGAACCTGCTGCTGCAGAGGAGGAAATAGTGTCGAGGGATTATGGGCTGTAGTAGAATTGTAGGCCTGGGCCCATTCTTGGAACATGTCACCGTTATGATTTGATACGTTGGATTCACCCATAATGTTGTTTTGGTTCGAGCTTGAGCTACTTCCTTGCAACAACGTTTCATACATAGCTGAATGGGCTGATACGTCGAATAAATGGGCTTGGGTAGGCCCATTTTCAGCCAGCCAGCCTCCAACGACGTCGTTTACAAAAGGTCCACCCATGTTTTGCTGTTGTATAGCAGATGCTTCGTATGAAGATAGGTCATTCAATATATGTTCCTGCGTCTCACGAAATTATTTAGCTACTAATATTGTTTTAATATCATTATGATGAGAAAAATAAGAGGAGTTTTTAAAGTTATTGACCCGTCGTTGACCGACACGTGTTAAGGTGTCCGTGAGCTGCTTCTCACAAGTTTCGTACTCTTCCATTGTTGTAAACCTGATTGGATCTGGTTCGTATTTCCTAATTGTATTTGCGTATAACAATTAGTCACTACATACATTTTCATATATATATATATATATATATATATATATATATTTATATCACATTTTGTTTTTAGTTAAAAAAAAGAAGAAGACCTTAGTTCTTCCTCTGCCATTTGAAGCTGTTGTTGTAACTTATATATTTCATGCTCAAGTTCCTTAAATTTTCGAATTAAAAAATACAACAAAAATAAAATCAGTGATTAGAGAGAATATAACATACATTATAGTTATTAGCTACAGAAAAAAAAAATATAGAATAATAACCTCGACGTCGGAGTTGATAGCTGCAGGGCTTTTCAAAATCATCCAATAAGAAAAATAAAGAAAATCAACTTTTCCGAAAATTTGAAAAATAACGTATTTTTATAATACTAGAAGACAAGAGAAAGAAATTGAGACTTGGTGAGTTGAAGAGCAATATCATTTTCAGTCTTGAGTTGCTGCAAAGTCCGGAGTAGATACTGTCACGTGACAATGAAAATTTCGAGATCAATAATCTTAAATATATCATCGAATTCAACATATGTAAAAACCCTATTTCCTACATTAAAAGGGAGCTAGTATACACACACACATTATGCTTAGTCTAATTACGTACCTCTTTGCTCTGGAAATCTCTTCAAGACAAAGTAGTCAAAATATGAAAACCCCAATTAGATTTTAATTATCAGCATATAGGTTATAAGAATAAGAGTAAGATACGTACGGGCGTCGGCTCTGATCGGGGAATACTAGAGCACTGAAATAAAATGAAAGAAAAATGTTAGGAAAATAAAAAGTTGATCAAAGGAGATTGCTCAGCTTACTTCTCTCGTTCTTGGTCAGAAAGATTGATGTATCTTGAGAAAACGTCTTCGATCCTAACCAAAGTTTAACGAATATAATTATATGTATATAGATTAAATGAATGTTTTCATGTTTGTACAATTAACCGAAATAAAATGTAAAAGACAAAAAGAAACCTTGTTTTGCCGGAAAAGAGGCTAAGGCGACCGGAGGGAGAGAACATGAGGAGAGCAATGTCGATGTCACAAAGAATGGACAATTCATAAGCTTTCTTTATCAGACCATTTCGTCTTTTCGAGAACGTAACTTGTCGATTCGTCGTGTTCTCTATTCTCTTTATCTCCAATTTCACTCGGCCCATGTCTCTCTGATCCGATCAACACCAATTAACAAATTGAAAGAGTCTTCTTTTTTTTTTTTTTTTGTGAATGCGAGAATCTGATCATTGGAGGCGAAAGTGCGTATATGTATGAGAAATGTATGGACGAGAGAAAAGAGAACCATGAAAGAAGGAGAGGTTAGGTGTAAGAAAGAGAGATTTGGTTAGAAATGTATGGGAGAGATTAAAGGGTTTTGTTCTTTGAACGAATTAAGAATGATCGTATATTTTGCCACGGGAAATTCAATAAAGGAGTATATGAGATCGAGTTATGCTTTAAATTTGGTCCAACTGGTAATATAATGTATCAAATCGTTTGCTTGCTGATCATCGCATTTCAATTCTATTACCCTTTGGTTAATCGTGGGCATATTGGTCTTCATATGTAATTTCCGGTAGATGAAAATTAAAAACCGGTATAAAAAATCAATGAAGATTATTAACATTCAGATTAACCAATTTATCTTTTATTTTGTCAATAATTGGAGAAACAAAATAGAAAAGGCAAACTACTCTTTACTTCGCAATGGCTACTCTCTCAACATATGGAGAGAGGCTTGACAATATCTACTTAATGGTCAAATATTTGATTTTTCTTCAACGGCTATAAATTTCTGACTTAAACACTATCTCAAGGTGTTTGTGCTTATATATGGTGAGTTGTTTGTGATGATGTTGAAAGTGGAAGATTCATGTGATTATTAACTAGCAAATCCGCGAGGTAAGACTAAGTTCTGATTCCAATTCACTGCTTCTACACATTGCTAGATGCTTGCATTATGCGGTTTATTGCATGTTTTGTTTCATTTAGGAGTGAAAATAATTTTCTTAAAATTTTTAATTAACTTAGGAATGTAATTGATTTTTTTTTTTTTTTTTTGGTCAAACCAGGAATGTAATTGATTCTATATGTTAACTATAGCAGAAAACATAAGATGTAAAATCTCGTACGGATGATCTGTAAATGCATCATATGATCATAACAGCAATCGTTGAGGTGACATTCTTTTACGGAAGGAAACATACATAAAATATAATATGGCCAAAAAAGATGTACGTTAATTTCATAGTTTTATTCGAGGAAAAACAAAGCGATGACAACTAAGTCAAATAGTGTCATTAGATTGGAGATTTAATAAGTCTTATGCATTAGGATCTATACAATTTAGTTATGCGTATATTTTATAAAAACATTTAGGCTATATGACACAACTAGAATATTATCACAATTAAACCACTAGATTATATGTTTTGGTTGTATATTCTTTAATTTTATGCTCACATATATCAACACAAATCGTGCGACGTAGATCTTGCTCTTACATATAAATCTACGGCTTCTCCTACTGTCATAAATATATTTTCTTGTTTCACTTTATCCTCCAATTTTGCTCGCTTCAATTTGTGAAGAATCCTCCATCTCGGACTAGCGATTACTAACTGAACCCCCAAGCATAAAAGAATGTTTGTAAGTTGAATAACCAATGAACCCACATATGTAATTAGTGAATTAATAACATTTGATTGAATATATATAGGCTATATAGTTTATGCGGGAAAAATTAAAAATGTACCCGGATGTCATTAGAAGCCAGCTCTTGATGTAGTTCTTCAAGTGCAACTACTCCTGATGTATCTATGCCCATCACGCCTTTACATTTATTTTGTTAAAAGTAAAATTCAGTATTTTTTCTTTATAATCATTTATAAAATCTAGCTATAGTATCATAGAATGTCGATGCTTACAAAACATGTCGAGAATTAGTACTTGAACTTTATCTTTTTGAACTTCTTGTTCATTATCCTCTTCTACTTCTCGAACTGAATTTAATATTCTGAAAGTTCAAAAAAAAAAAATAAGAAAAACTAATCGTCAAGTCTAAAGTTTCATAAGAGTAAATTAATGAGAATATAACGAAATAGAAATTAACCTGTCTCTAATAAAATTGGCATTGGCAAAGCATAGCAAAGGAGAACTGATTCGAAGAGTCAACAATCCTGGAGTCTTAATAGCCATTGGGTACTGATTTATGTCACCAAATATATCTGTTCTTGACAGCCTCCCTAAGGCCTCAATGTTTGGTCTTATCGAACTTAACATTATTCTCGCAAACGATATCCCCACCTACACATACACATGTATACAAATAATCATATTAAAATTTATAGTTTACTAGGCCTATACACGCACGTACAATATTAACTAGTAAGATCACAACTGAGTAACTTGATCAAAAGTCTAGCGTTGGGAAAAAGGATAAAATAGACATATCTTAATGGTTTACGAGGATTCAATAAAAATTTCATGTGGAAGCAAGAGCATTGATGTCTCACAGTTGCTAGGATTTTTAAGAGAGAATAGACTAACACTAGTATATAAAACATATTGACCAATTTAATAACTATCGAATAATTTTTAGTTAAAGGTATGAGATGATGGTTCTTCAACTCATTCATCCAAACTAATTTCATTTTTTTGATGGATCTACATGATATAAATCCGTACAAAAATGGAATTTGGTATGGGATGAATAAGTTGAAAAATCATCATCTCAGAATAGATGTGAACATTAACAATTAATTTTGAATTAGAAATCGATTTTTCTTTGAAAAAGTCAATTCTCAAAGGTAATTTGTCTTGTTCAATCAACAACCCGACTACATTTTTTACCCAACAAATGCATGTGTACTAAATATTGCCACTTGATGGAAACATTATATACATTATTGCCATTTTTTGTTTTTCAGGGTCTATGAACAGCGACTTTGGTCGGCCTAGTAGCTTCATCTATAACAAATTTTATTTGGTTAAATGTGAGATATTTTGACGCTTTTAGTCCTATAGGATTAATTTACATGATATGACTGGCGATAGAGTTTTGTTGACTTGACCCCTTAGGCTTAGGCCCCCCATCAATCATTCTTAATAATAACAAATAACTATAATCCATCAATCAATGTTTTACTTTTTTACGGATAAGATTTTAAGAAAGCAACAAAATTAAAAAGCAATGAAGGAGAAAGAAAGACTCACGGCAAGAAGAAGACCGATCTCGACTGAGGCAAAGAGGACACCGAAGAAGGCAGCAGCAAGGACAAGAAAATCGAGTTTATCGAGTTTCCAAATGTGTAAAGCGCCGGAGATATCAATGAGACCTGGAAGCGCCGAGAGGATTATGGACGCAAGAATTGCCGTTGGCGTGAAGTAGAGAAACCTCGTTAAAACTTCTAGCGAAATCATCACTGTTATCGCCATTACAATGTTTGAAACCACCGTTTCGCAGCCGGCACTGAAATTCACCGCCGTTCTTGAGAATGACCCTGTTTTCATATTTTATTCAAAATTACCTATGAATTACATATTTTATTACCCGAAATACTTGAAACCAAACCCAAATTTAGTAAAAATTTGGATTGTGAATTTTTTTTTGTCAACCGGATTGTGATTTTAATATATGAATTATTCAATATCCGAATTAGTCGACTAGATCTTTTTTAAAATATAAATACGCTTCAAATAGTAAATTTTATATGTTCGAGTTATTCATACCGAATTACCGCTATATGTGATCCTTATCCGTTACTACACAAGATTTATCAAAAAGTGAACATGCCTTATTTTAGTATTAGATTATGTCTCTCACTACAACACGAGTTAATGTATATTTTAAGATTTGAAATTATAAATTTATATTTATAAATTATAAATTAATAAAATAAGTACTAAATATATATATATATATAATTTATCAACAAAAACATATATTTAATTAAGTTAAATATTTTTGATTAGATTTATCAAAATTAAGTATATTTCAGTTATATTAAATAAAATTTTAAAATTTGATAAATATATTTGATTAAGATATTCTGTTATTTTTATTCAGTGGCAATGACAATAATATCCTAATGACTCAATATATTTTGTTCTTTATGATTTATTGGAATGACATTATTATATAATTTTTAACAACTTTAAGGTTAGATTTTAAAAAATATTTTGTAATATTAATAAATGAATAATTTTATTTAACTATCTAACACTAAATATTTTTATTTAAATAATTTATTAAATTATAATGTTATTTACGTAAAACTTTTAGTTAAATTTATATAAATAAATTTAATTTCTTAGTAAAATATGATAATTTAATTTAGATGAAATAATTTTTTAATATGTAAATAAAAATAGCTTTTATTTTTCTTATTTTAAAAATTATAAATTAGTTTAACATATTTACTTCTTTTTAAATTATAATTTTTGTTTTAATTAATTAATTTGTTTTTAAAATTTTTTAATGAAGTTGAAAAATAGATTTTGTGAAGATTTTGTTTCTAAATATATCAATTTTTAATTAAAATGATAATAATTTAGATATTTTTATTCTTAATAATTTTTTTTGTTTGTTTTTGAGACTAGTGACATCCCCTATATATTATTTGGGGAGTACATTTATAAAGTAAATCTTAAAAAATGTTAATAATTACATCACATTGTCATTACATCTAAAAAAAAATTAAAATCTCTCATTAAGGGTATTTTAGTCAATTAATTATTATGTGATCATTTAATTAAATATTAAATTAATTATTTATAATTTTTGTTTTAAGTGATTTATTTATTTTAATTTTTTTGAAAAAAAATAAAAATAGATTTTGTGAAGATTTTATTGATTTAATTAAACACACAAATTAAATTAAATTAAATTAAATGTTTATTTAATTTTCTAAAAGTAAGAGATTTGATGTAGATTACGATTTTTTGAAAGAATTTAAACCGATTTAATTCTGTTTTTAGGTGCTAACAAAGATTCGATATTATAAAATTGATATTATAATTTTCATAAAGTTTTGTAAGAATTACAATTTTCTATATCCTGATTTTATAATTTTTGGATATTTTTTAATAATTACAATTTGTCCGTGTTATACCACGGGATATATCCTAGTTGTATGTAAATTTTAACAATGTAAAGATTTATTTTATAATGGTACTTCACAAATATTAGTAAGAGAATTACTAAACCTGATTTAATTTATGGAAATAGAGACCAGAAGATTAAAAAGTAAAAGAAAATTTTACCGGTAGCTACATAGCAAGAAGTTAAAGAGCCAGCGATGTTCATAAATCCCATAGCCATCATCTCTTTGTTCCCATCCAGACGATACCCTTTGATCGTCGCAAACGATCTTCCCACTGCAATTGCTTCCTGTATTATTCATTTAATTTATATCAATTAATTACAGATTAAATTTGATTATATATAGAGAGAGAAAGAATAGAATATTACTAACCGTGAGGGCGATGATTGCAGAAATAAGACCAATTTTGACGATTTGACCGAGATGTGGACTGTTGAATTGTAATTGCTTAACCGAAGGTTGGTTAAACCCTGGTTTAATGTGTTTTACAATCTTAACACCTCGTGTCTCAGCATTGGTTAAATACACTATTAATGTTGCTAATATCACTGATATTAGCGGTGCCATTGCCGGAATCCAAAACAATTTTTTGTTTCTTTTCCCCTGAGTTTATATAAAAACCAATCAAAATGAATAAAAAATACAAACTATTTTGATGTGGATATATTAATATAGGGAAATTTGAATTTACTTACGAGAAACCTCGCTAGGAGAATGAAGATTAGGAATGAACTACCCATGACAAAGTTCAGAGGTTGCCACTGCAAAAGTAATTAATATTTGAAATAAATTCAATATTCCTCACTTTAAATTTTAACCAAAAGAATTGAGAAGGAAAAAAAAAAACCCCCGTTCGTACCGGATGGTGAAGCGAGTGGAAAACCGAAGATAAAACCGAAACCACATCGGTTTTGTTGGTAAAATGAGACAAACCAAATAAACCTTTAAGTTGTTGTAAACCAATGACAATGGCAGCACCAGCCATGAACCCAACAAGTGCAGCATGTGACAAAAAGTCCACCAAAAACCCTAACCTGATACATTATAATAAACATAGTTTTTATCAGATTAATACACCTTTGTCGTCGTCGTTTGGTCCACAATTATATTATTTTCGATATGATATTATATGAATTTATAATGAATGAATCTCTATGCAATTTGCCTGGAGAGTCCAAAGATGGATTGAAACGCGCCAGCGAAAAACGTGACCGTGAAGACAATTTTCCTGTAAGCAATTGGGTCGGCGACCGGATCTTGAAGGTCACTAACCATTGACGAAAGCAGAAGCGAGACTACAGCCACAGGACCAATGGCTAACTCTCTCGAACTTCCCATCGTCGAATATATCAGAGGTGGTACGACACTTGTATCTGTTATTTATATTTTAATAAAATTCAATTACACTCGCTGCAAAAATCTAAGGAACTATACAAATTTCAATTGGAGTTTTGGACTTACATAGACCGTACTCTGGATCAAGTCCAGCCAAATTCGCATATCCTATACTCTGCAAAATGAAATTGAAAATGTATCTATAATTAAGAATCCAACATTGATTATATATATTGACATATATTATAATTGGTGAGTAAAGTAACCTGAGGAATGCAAAGACTAGCGAGAGTGAGACCAGCCATCAAATCTTTCTTGAACAAGTTGAGTTTGTATTGTCTTCCCCAACTAAGTATAGGGAAAACCGATTTAAGACAAGAGTAAACAGGGTTTGATGATGAGTTCTTCGTCTTGTTCCTCCTATTATCCTTCTTGGACAACACATTTTTTTTTATGTATCCAACAAGCTCTTGCCACATGCTTGGTGGCTCCGGCGTATTTATCAGCCACCGCGACATTGGCTCCTCCGCAGGACCGTCTTCGTGGTGGCTCTGGTGGTTCTGAAGCTCTATTCCCATTTTTGTTATCTTTGTGGGGTTTTGAAGTGTGTGATAGAGAACTAAGCTTTGTCTTAAGCCTTCTCTCTATATATATATATCCATTGTCATATATCCATAACTTTATACTTTTAAAATTAAAAATAAAGTATTTCCAAACTTTGGTCCTTATCTTTGAATATGATTTACATGCATTAATCAAAAGCTGTTACTTTATGTAGAAAAGAATAAAGTTTAGATTATTTTTTTGATACTAACTCTAGAAAATACTATGGGATACGAAAACTTATAGGATACTGAATTTGTAATATGTTTTCAGCAAAACTATAGTTTTAGTTAAGAATATTTTTTTTTCTTATGCTTGAGATTTCCTTAGTGCATATAATTTGAGACTATAGGTGATTAAATGATTATGATTTATGATGAACATTCTTATTATCTGATTTTGATGTAAATAACACTAGTTTCCAAGTGAATGCCTATGTGGGAAAAAACATGAAAATAGTATCTAAATAAACTAGTAATGTATTTTTTCCCCTATATATGTTGATTTATTTGTATGATTATGATGCATCAAATGTTGTTATTCGACTGTATTTTTTTCTTTAAACTTATAAAAATGAACATACCAACAAGAGGGCATGTTACAAATACATGATAACTTTGTCGTAATATATCACGGTCGTACATAATCTGAAGAATATTAGTCAGGTGAAGATAAGTAAGCACTATCTTGTGACCATTTTTTTTTTTTTTTTTTTTGTAAAGTATTTTTTGACCATTTTGGTCATCGCGAACACATTGATAAATGAATCAAGTAATATTTTTCAAGATCTTGTATGGATCATTTGTACAAAATCAAGAGAAAAAAAAATGCATAACTAATATATTCCATTGATTTAATTTTAATATCAGCAGTATTATGGACTGAAATTGATAGCCTACCGGCTGATCCTTCGTAAACACCAAAAATCTCTGGTTGGAACTCTTACGTGAGAGGTAAAACTGTGTGCCTGAGACCACCAGACTAACGGAAAAAGTTTAATCAACAGTACGTATTATTAATCTACTAATAAAAAGATAATACATTACCAATATTTAAAAAAAAACATGAATTCTTTTATTCATTGTCAATTGGCGATTATTTATGAGACTACACGAATTGTCATAATCGTTTCCTTAAGAATTTCTAATCAACTTTTGAAAATTTGAGTGCAACATATATTAAAATATGGGATTGTAGCAAACCAACCTTGGATGGTCATGTAATTTCTTAATAATCAGTATATACTTTACAAAAATTTCCAGAAATTAACAAACAAGTCAATACCTAAATTATCAACGTTATAACATAAGAGCGCTAGTCCAAAACGAATATTTAAGTGGAGATGCCGGGTTGCCAAATAAAACAAAAATGGTTTGATGGACCAAGAAGGCACTAATACAATAATTGATTTGGAAGGAAAAAGAAGATGAAAAAGAAATGCGAATGAAATTTGTTTTTTTTTTTTTTTTTGGTTCTTTTTCCTTATCTTTATATGGAAGAATATGGAATTGAACGGATGAGATGTGGTCATAGTTGTTCTCTACTTTCCACTATGAACCACTCTTATTCACTTCTCCACTCTTTTTCATCCACCAGAATCGTCCAAACTAGCTACTCTAAGGTCATAGTCATAGACTCGTACGTGGGATTCCTTGGTCCAACGCAACTCAACAATTCCAATTCTTTTTATTTGAAAGTTTGCCGATCAATAAAAATAACATATGAGTAATATGGTCAAAATTCTAAAGATATTGAACGGCGCCATGTTTCGGATGCATTGTGTTATTCACTAATAAACTAGAACAATTGGTGTCACATGGACAAATAGTTGAAATAGGATCTCTCGGATGACTATCTTCCAAGCCAGTATCAAGCGGGGATGCGTCCATCTCTGGTCTGTGTGGGTGGATCTAGCAATGCGGACAGCTGGAAAAGTATTAAATGTGCAATAGGGTTATGTCATTAACATACACACGTCTCTACAGCGTGAACTAAGTTCGCTTAGTGTCCGAATTGTCATGTCATTAAACTTCACCAATCAATGATTAACTAAATGATAAAACCAGACTCAATCTACGAGAATCCAGTATCCAAACCCGAAAAATATGTTCTTATAAATATTCATTTATCGCAGAGCATAAAAGGAAAAAACTGTAAGATCCGTGCTTCAGGCAATCCATTCCTCGGTACAGACAAGAATTTGGGCAGGCTAGAAATACCGATGTTTGGGCTAGACAGATAGTCGGAAAATTTGGAAAAGTCCGATGTTTAGAAACATACGGATGGTGGTCTGCGGACGTACGGATAGTACGTACAGATGTGGTCTGCGGACGTACAGACACTATGTACGTATGGTGGTCTGCGGACGTACGGACAGTACGTACGGATGTGATCTGCGGACGTACGGACACTACGTATGGATGGTGGTCTGCGGACGTACGGACAGTACGTACGGATATGGTTTGCGGACGGACGGACAGGACGTCCGGACGCGATACGATCGTCGGATACGATCGGATACTGCGAACGGACGGACAGGACGTCCGGACGCGATACGATCGTCGGATACGATCGGATACTGCGAACGGACGGTACGATTGGATTGTATGTCTGGATGTGTGTTGCGGACGTGGAAGGACCGTCCGGATGGACTATCTAGATGTGATCCGGACTGACGATGCAGACGTCGACTGCGTCCGTACGGACGGTATGCTCGGATTGGACAAAGTTTGTCCGAGTAAGACATTTTGGTCCGAGAGGACAAGGTACCGTCGAGGATCATTCGGACATTGATCCTAAAATTTTGGAGAAGATAAGGTTTGGACAAGATAAGATTCAGAAATAATAAGATTCGGACAAGATTTGTCTGAATCCGGACACACGGACCATCCAAGGGACCGTGAAGGGGCCGTAAGGAAAACATCCCTAATATTTCGTACATAGATAGATTTTTGGACAAGAACTGTCCTAAAATCTTATTTGGTCGGCTTTAGGACAAGTTGGACCGACGGGATATGATTTTGGCCGAGAGTTTCTCATGTGGACCGACGGACGATCCTGTACGGGTCGATTTGGGGTCCGATTGGACCAAACTTAATTTGAACCAGGCCATTGCGATTTTGTGTGATCAGATTGACTTAAGGGGCTGTAAAAGTCGTGCATAAAAGCTAAGGAAAGGTACGGGCCAAATTTGAGACTTTTGGCCCACATAGACTTAGAATTATGAAAAATTTTCTAAGTGTTTGGCCCGTTTTGAGAACCTAAACCCTAGGACGAGTTTTATAAGGCCATAGTCGAGTTTTGCAGCCACTTTAGAGATAGAAAAGACTTAGAAAAACTCGTGCCTTGCTGAGAGAGAAATCATGACCCTTTGGCCTTGAAATCGTCGAGTTTTGGACCCGTTAGAGAGATCCGTGATTGATAAGCCTTCACTCTTTGTTTCTCTTGTGTTTTAGGACGATCATAGAGTGTTCTCTGATGGTTTTGTGATCGGTTCCTGACAGTCTTCAGTAGATCCTCCCAGAATTGAGATTCATCACCAGATCTTGTCAGAAAACGCGAAAAGGTAAGTGTTTGATGTTTGGATCCGTTTGTACTTTTGAGATCGGATCTTGATATGTTTTGTGTTGTGTTTTTAAGGCTGATCGTGTGATGTGGTTGCTGTGGTGAAGCCGATTTATTGCTGTGACCTTAGATCCTTGTCTTGTTCGGTAAGATCTAGTCTTTTGAGTTTGTTTTTGGGACTAAGTGTTGGATCGGTTTTGATGGAGCTTTTGTTGTGAGTTTTTGGTCATCAGCGTGTGTTGATCTTGCTGTGGTGAGTCCGTGTTGTTGCTGAGGATTCAGTCTTGGTCATTGTTTGGTAAAAGTTGTTTTTGGGATCGTTTTTGAGGCTTAGTTTGGATCCGTTTTTGATGGGGTTTTGTTGCGTATTTTTGTGGTGTCTTTCTTATGATAAACGTTTGTTCTAAGGACTGTGGTGAGGCTGATCAGCGTGTATAAGGCCTTGGCTTGTGCACCGTTTGGTAAGGATCTTTTTATAAGATCATTTGTGAAGTTATTTTGGGATCAGATTCTAAATCCGAATTTGTTTTGTTGTCTAGGCTATTGGCGTGTTCTATTAACCTCATTTGATGTGCTTTTAAGTTGTCATCAGTAACTCTAAGGTGAGTGCGTGATCCTGGTGCAATTGTAGAAGTAATTTGGTGTTTGTGGCTTGATTGTTTTGTGTTACGTTATGCGTTTGTGTGTCATGACAGTTTAAGGCTCCGTTTGATGTGGCATGTGTTTTGAGTGTAAACTCTTGACTTATGCTTTTGGGAACCAATTGCATGCACTAATATCACTTAACATATCTTGCCTATTTGTGTTGAATTGTTTATGTAATTGTGCATAGTGAGACGGGACGACCGCCTCACTAAGCATTCTTTTGCTTACGTATCCACCGCATGGATGCAGGTAAAGATTATTGAGGAGCTCGCGGGATCTGGAGGTGTTGGAGTGGATGAACGGTTATTGTCTTGTTATTTTTGAGTTTTGAGTATTTTTGTTGACTTCGTATGCATGATTGCATGAGTTAGACGATGATTTGGGTTAGAATATCTGAGATTAATTTGAGGAATTTTTGGAGTTTAATTTGAGTTGTTAGAATTTATTTAATTGACTTAAATAAATTGTTTTGTTTAAATTTGAGTTTAATTTGAGTTTGTTGAATTCGAATTGGTGTGGGTTTTGTGTTAAAATTGTTAAGTCTTCTGCTTGTGTAGTAAAAATCTGATTAGTATTAGTGAAGTAACGCATAGTAAACAAAATTTACAAAATTTACAAAATAGGGGTGTTACAAAAACACCCACAAAATAGACTATAAGCTTAAATAGTATACTACTTGTTCACGTTTAAAAATATGATTCTGCTATATATTATTCACCATTCAGAATATTATCAAGTTTTCGAAAAATTGATAATTCAAACATAGTTTCAATGTGGTTAGAAATGTGCCTTTGTTGTTTCGATTCAATGATTCAAACATAGTTTCAATGAATTTATATTTCCAACGAAATTCTGACCAAAGTGGTCGGATATTCGTCAGAAATCGGAAATGTGCTTTTTTGTTTCGATTCAATGATTCAAACATAGTTTCAATGAATTTATGTTTCCAACGAAATTCTGACCAAAGTGGTCGGATATTCGTCAGAAATCAGAAATGTGCTTTTTTGTTTCGATTCAATGATTCAAACATAATTTCAATGAATTTATGTTTCCGACAAATTTCCGACCACCGTGGTCGAAAATTCGTAGAAAATGTGTCTTTGCTGTTTCGATTCAATGATTCAAACATAATTTCAATGAATTTATGTTTCCGACTAAATTACGACCATAGTGGTCAGAAATCAGAATACAGTGCTCAAAAATTCGTTGGAATTTTTTCTATATAAGCGTCCCTACTCCTCACAAATCACAAATCAACAAATTGATTCAAAAAAAAACTCAAACTTCCTTCTTGCCGGAATTCTAACCAGTCGCCGGAAAAAAAAGTGAACAATATAGAAAAAACAATATGAATTTCCGAAGATTTCGGTTTTGATTTGTAGTTTTTATTTTCAAAATAATATGAACTTTATTAATTTGTAGTTTTTTAAAATATATTTTTAATTTTTAATCCTAATATATTATTAGTTTTCTAATTATAATTTGTATTTTTTGGTTTTTTTAATATTTAGTCGGAAATTGGTCAAAAAAAAAAAATTCCGACCAATTTATTCCAATGATTTTCCGACGAATGTTGCCGACTATTTCTCCGACGAAGCATCCCGACCATTTTTCCGACCACTCACTTTGTCGGTAAAACTCCGACCAATTTCTGACCAAGGATTTTTGACCAATTTGAGTTAGTCGGAATTTGGTCGGAAAATACGATTTCCGACCAAATTCTGACGAAACCGCCTTAGTTTCTTGTAGTGTTCACATTTTCACGTTCTCTAGAAAAGCGATTCCGCTATACAGAATATTTATCAAGTTTTCACATTTTCACGTTTTCTAAAAAAGTGATTCTGCTATATACAACTAGCATATTAAAAATATAACTAGAAAATTAAAATACGATTAATCTACTAAAACTAATTTTTTAACACTTTATAATTATTTTCGAAAACTTTTTCTACTTCAATTCATTTAATTAACAATTATTTAATTATTCCGTTATTTATAGCCCTATAATATCTTATTAACATACTAATTTTCATCAGTTTAAGTTTTTTGACTAGATATATTTTTTAGCCACATGGATGTTCCAGTAATTCACGATATCTTAAGAATTAATCTGCACCAAACGAATCTATTCACTGAGATAATGCATTATGACACCTTTATCTAAAAGACAAATTCGACGTGTCGCCACGTCCATCGACTGTGATTAAGAACTTTATTCATAAATACAGTTAACAAATGTTTGTTAAAATTTGATGTAATATTTTAGATTTTTAAAAGTAATGATACTAATGAGTATGGATTAAGTGGATTGAATGTGATATGATAGTAATATAAGTAATAATAATATTTGAAACAATTTTGTGATATTTGATTTTGATAAAACAATTAATTGTAAATTGATGTGATGTTAATATATGGTGTATATTTGTAGAATAAATATATGAGCTAGTCCAATATCGTTTTTATTTGGGTCGCGACAGTATTTTCAAATTTTATCCTTTTTCTGTTTTTTTGTTTGTTCTTTCAATTATTAATTTTCAATGGCAACTTCTGTAATATACAACATCACAGTTGGTCATTTTCTTAAAAGCATTGCTCAAATAATAGTATAGAGATGGAGTATTTTATAACAACTTGTGATAAAGAGTTTATTTGATTAGATGCTATCGTCTGTAAACATAACATTTGTTAACATTTTCGGGTTGCTGCGTTTACTTTTTGTCATAAAAACCATTTCACATTATTTTATAGAACTATAAAATATTTATCAAGACTTTATTTTTGTCAGCGTTTGCGATAGAAATTTTTTATGATTTTTTTTTTAAATTACAAATTTATCCCATGATATCGTTTTAGTAATGCTACAAAACGATTATAAACCATGTAATCATTTATTTTGATGTTTGTAGTAGCAGAGGGTTGGGGAATATTATTCTTTCTTTGTTAAAGTTCATTCATACTATCACAATATTTTTCAGATATATGATTATTGCTATTATTATATAAATCGATTGAATACTTTTACAATACACAATTCTTCAATTTGTATATTCCAATTTACATTTTTAATATATATTTATTCTTTGCAAGTATTGTAAATAGTATTATTTATGTTTGCTAAAGATGATGTAGTATCTATTCTAATAATTTACGTGAAAATGCTACATAATTACTTGGTCGTTGATATCGACCAATCGATATTATTTTATGAATTTCCTTTATAGCTTATAAAAATCAAATAACCTACTCCATAATGTTTTGTTTATATACGAGAGTTCTAACCAACCAAGCTAACATACATACTCATACGAACGTAATATTGTTTTTGTCAAACATAATCGTGACTAATTTACACATATAAATGCATATATAATTACGATTCATGTATAGAAATATTTGTTCTGAACGGTTGACTAGTTAAATATTTTACCTTTTTTTTGGGCGGCACCTTAAAATTTAAATATTGCGTATCTGTAGTTTTATCAAGAAGAAGAAAAATTCTGTATAAGAATTTTTGTTAACAATTTGTTTATTCACAATTCTAACATGATTGTCACAATTCTTAATCATCTTCGTAGGGCCGTTATAAAACATTCACTACAAGAATAACGTTAATTTGCGACGAGAAAACGTCGCAAAATTGTCTAAATAGTATGATATCGACGATGTTGCGACCACATTGGCGGCGTCGGATTGAGAAGTCGTTACTATAGTAGTGGTCGAGAAATCGTCGCTAATTTGCGATGATTTTCTGATAGTTCTGTCAAGCGGGTCGACCCGCAACCCGCCAACCCGCCAATCCGCGGGTTTTGATAATATTTTACTAACCAGAACCCATCCCGCATAAGTGTCGTGTTTTTTTCAACAAATCCGCACCCGTCCCACGGGTTATCCGCCAAAAAAAAAATGAGTAAAAAACCCGTCAAATAGCGAAAAAACCCGCGTAAACCCGCATAAACCCGCAAACCCGCAAAATTTCTATGGTTTTTATATGTTTTGAGCCTTTTTTAAAACTAAATGGGCCTAAATACAAAAAAAAAAAAAAACTTATGCGGTGACCCGCGGGGTTCAACCTGCGAACCCACAAAATTTCTCAATCCGTCCCGCGAGACCTGCAAAAAAATAGTTTTATTTTGGTGAGTTCGAATCCGCCCCGCAGCGGGTCAAAACCTGCGGGTGCGGGACAAAATTGACAGGCCTACTTTTCGATGAGCTTTTTGCAATGAAATTGCAAAGGAAGTTGCTTCGGCCTACCTGCGAGGACATAGCGACGAAATCTTGCGCGTCCAAGCGACAATACTTTTGCGACAATTTATCGATGATAATCTTGCGACGACTTAGAGACGGAAGACTTACCGAGGGAATTGGGACGATGTTTTGCGACCATTTACTGGTGAAAATTTACCGACGACTTTGAGACGAAATGTTTTTTTTTGCGACGTTATAGCGACAAAAATTGATAATAAAAGATCTTGATTTGTATTTGAAAAATCGTCGCTAAATTTATTTATTTAGCGATGAAATAGCGACAACATTTTGCACACTGACCATTTAATCGTTTATTCAATTTTCCCAATTTTTTGTACATATTTAATTACTTAAAATTTAATAATTAAACCAAATTTATTTGTAAACATATAAACCATATTTAATATGAAGCATAATGTAAATTACAATTAAAAAATAAAGTAAACGTTTCAAGTTTTAGGAAATCGCAATATCAAAGCTAAAAGTTAGAAATTAGCACAACCATAATGTCATTACCGGTTTGCGAGAGGAGGGGAAAAATGTTGTGACACGATATTCCGTAGGTACTCTACAGTTGAATTGAGTTCTTCCATCTCTTCATTTTTTTAGTCATTTTTTCGTTCATGACTTCGAGTCATTCAACCAGCTCGGGAACGCGATAGACATCGGAAGACATTGAAGCTGAGTACTGCGATTCAAGAACTCTGCCTAACCCGAAAACACGGCCCTTCTTTGAAATCGGTGTTTCCTGGAAAACAAGGATATAAGTATTAGCATAAAATCGTATAACTAAAATGACAGGAAATTTTCATTTTATATAAGTCTAACCTCAAGGACGAGACGATTAATTTCATCTCGGGATAACTCATTAGTACAGGAATCTACTCCACTCTCACCTTCAAAAAGTTGGCTAAGACGATCAGACTTCTTCTTTTCGACATTCTCGACAATGGTGCAAATTCTTTTGTCTTGAATCTGGCCGGTTTGCTTATTTGTGTGTGTATCACGCATAAGCGTTAAGTGGTCTGGAGGCACACCACCGGACTCTTCAGTCTACAGACAAAATAATTAATACGTTAATTATAGTAAATAAAACGTTATTAACATCTAAACATTAGGCTTACCAACTGAGAGCACGAACATCAAAAGTTTGGGACCTGTTATTATGAATTGCCGGTCCGTACCCACCAAGCTCGCTCAAACGGTTCTTTGAGTTTCGTCCGGCCACTTTTCCTGCGGCTGCCGAGCTCCAGTAACGCTTGAATCCAATCCAGACTTCTTCATTTAGATCGGCAGGTTTTTCGTTCCCATTTTTCCAATCCTTCTTCCATTTAGGCATATGGTTTTTGAAATGGTTCTTGCATTGATCATTGAACACCGCTCTCACAATTTCCATATAGAATTCATGGCAGTTGTATGATTGCTACAAAATAAAGTGAAATGGTGTTAGTGATTATAAAATATAAGCATAAGTATCAAACACAAAGACTTACCGCAAAAGATTTAAAACATGTCTCCTTCTCATCATTAGGCATTTTTCTGTAAGTCGGATAAGGATACTTTAGCTGTGTCCGCAACATGTTTTAAACGGTCCTTTTGATGGCTTTACTATGCCGAAACCTAGAAAGAAATCCACATTAGTTTTATGTCGGGAAAAATAAATCTTGATCAAATATGTTATAAAAAACGCTACGTACCACTGTGTCCCTGGAAGTCGTTTTGGATGCAGCAACGGCAGGACTTCTCGTCCTGGTTGGTGGATAAGGTCTTCTAACCTGATATTCATACGAGCATCGGAGTGTTACGACTCAGGAATGTGTGATGGAGTCGTTGCCATACTCCCTCCTGCATGTGATCTAAAGTCATTGTAAGAAGACCTACACCAATACATTAAAACGTAAATTTGGTAAATATTACCAGATTCTTAAATTGAACATATCAAAAAGTCTAAAAATGCAAACAACCAAATAAACTATTTAAATTCCATATTAACAACATAATTACATTTACCAAGTTCTAACCACAATTTGTAGTAAATCTTATTCCTAAACCTAATATACCTAATACACGTAATTGCCCAAAAAAAAAAAACTGATATTCATTCCATCTAAGACAATTCCATCTAATTAACCATATAAATTTAATAATTTTCACTAGATGCTGAGCAATTATTAATCCACTTACGAGATAGGTGAGCCACTCTGAAAACTCGGTCTCTTTCAATTCAGTTAGTTGATGGTCCGCGTAATTAGGATACGCTAAACGTATTTCGTTCATATATATCCTGTGGAAATAAATTTGGTATCCGGAGTAAGTGCGTATAATATTTTGAAATAAGTTTTCAACAAAAATTGTAAAGCAAATTCGTTTACCATTCCAAAGGAATAATATCTTCGCAATTTGTAAGAATATACATATGGAGGTGCTTATGTTCGTCGAGTGTTAATCTCCTTCTAATGTTTTTACCCGATAGTCTCCCAACCTACAATAAGATATTAGAAATAGACAATGTAAGTCCAAAATAGTTTTATAGTCCAAAATACTACTTTACATATGTTTTAGTATTTTAAATCACCAAAAAAAAGCAATAAAATTAGCAATACATACAAGTGATTTGTGGACGTTTTGTGGCAGTAGGTTGGCGAAAACAAATGGTAAGAGACGCTGCATTATGATATGACAATCATGACTTTTAAGCCCATAAAATTTCCCTTCCCCATAGTCAATGTAGTGCCAAAGATTGGATGCGTATCCGTCCGAAAATTTTACACTTTCACCAATCCATCGAAAGAACTCTTCTTTTGCCAAACTAGTCAATCTGAAATTGGGAGTAGGACCCTTGTTGTTTTGACCGACAACATGAAGATGAGATCTCGCACAAACCTCTGGAAAATCAAGTCGAGACTTCAAATTATCCTTCGTCCTCCCTTGTACATTGAGAATTGTATTAATTATATTTTCAAAAACAAATTTCTCAATGTGCATGACATCTAGATTATGTCTTAATAGATGGTCTTTCCAATAAGGGAGTTCCCAAAATATACTCTTTTTATGCCAGTTATGGTTAACACCAAATCCATATATAGGCTCGTGGCCGTTATCTCCACAATTAACCGTCTTCTCTACTCCAAAATCACTCAGATGCGCCAACAAATTGTAACCATCAATTTCTGGAGGAGGGCCATCAAAAACTTTCTTGTCTTTCCTAAACAATGTGGTGTTCCGTCGATATGGATGGTCAAAAAGTAAAAACTGCCTATGACAATCAAACCAAGACGAGTTACGCCCGTGTTTTAATTGGAAAGCATCTGTGTTATCTTGACAATGCGTACATGCTAACCACCCATGCGTCAACCATCCAGACAACATATCATAAGCCAAAATATTACTTATTGTCCACATAAGCACTGATCTCATAACAAAGTTTTGCTTACAAGATATCCAGACAACATATCAACACCATGTTTCCATAACATTTGCAGCTCATATATCAACGTTTGTAAGTATACATCAAGTGATCTTTTGGGACTGTCAGGCCTGGCACAAGAATCGACAAGAACATAAACTTCTTTTTCATGCATAAAGATGCCGATAGATTGTATGGGGTCACGATAACCGGCCACAAAGAATATTACCTCCCGTGTTTCCCAAAAGGGCTAAATCCATCCGTAGATAATCCTAAATAAACGTTTCTACTTTCCAAAGCAAAATCGGGATACACTCCTTGAAAATGTTTTCATGCTTCTGCGTCTGACGGATGAGATATTTCTCTGTCACGAATATGCTCAGAATACCATCTCATGGAATTAACCGTCTTTTCTGACTGGTATAACCTTTTCAATCTGTCGGTTATGGGTAAATATCACATTCTTTTAAATTGTACTCTACTGCCACCTGTTGTAGCTTCGTAACGTGGTTTCCAACAGAATCGACATGACAATCGATATGCATCCTCCCTCCAAAATAACATACAATTGTCAATACACACATCTATCACTTTATATGACAAACCGAGCCCAGACACCAACTTATGTGTCTCATAGTATGTGGCTGCTGCTATATTATCTTCTGGCAAATACTCCTTAAAAAAATCAGATATCGCATCCGCATAATTCTCCGATAAATTGTAATCTGTTTTTATTGACATCAATCTTGTTGCAGCTGATAAAGGTGAATGTCCTCTCTACAGCCTCTATACAGTGGCTGCTTAGCTGCGTCTAACATATAGAAGAATCTTCGTGCTTTTAAATTAGGCTCTTCATATCGAACTGCTTCGTGAACGGCATTATTTGTAACAATTTCACGATATACATCATTTACCATCTGAAATGTCCCTACATCCACTTCTAATTCCAGTATTAATTCACTTACTCTATTACCGGTAGATGTTCCACTAGTACTACCAAAATCGACCATCAAATCATTTTTCCCATGAGCGTACCACACTTTGTAGCCAGCCATAAATCCGTTCCGAAATAAATGTTTTCTAACTTCGAAAATAACCCTAAATCTATTATTCTTGCATTTTAAACATGGACACTAGAGTTTACCAGTTTGCATTGTGATTTCCTGATTTGTTGCAATTCCATGAATTGCCTTAGCCCATCCTGAAATTCTTGCTGAAGTTCACCGGAATTGAGATCATGAATTGGAATATCCATCCACGATCGAAAATATGCGTACCGTTGATTATCACTCATTTTGTAAGATTTTATGTTTGTTTTTGTGTGAAAAAAGGGAAACAACTTGAGATGAATGAACGTTAGTTAGATAAGTGTCATGTATTTATAAAATTTATATACAACTTCTCGACCACTTTGCGACCACTTTCCCATTGTAGAAATGACTATATGTCCAATCGTCGAACGTCTCTGTTATACTGACCTTCGTACAGCAAGAAGCTGTTGTGTTATGAAAGTCGTCGAGAAGTAGTCGCTACATATTCTCGCAAAGTGGTCACTAATGCTAATTTAGCGACCACTTTCCCACGGTAGAAACGGCTATATGTCCCATCGTCGAACGTTCTCTGTTGTACTGACTTTTGTACAGTAAGCAGCCGCTGTGTTATAAAAGTCGTCGCAAAGTGGTCGCTAATTGTTCTCGCAATGTCGTCGCTAATGCTAATTTAGCGATGACTTTTCCACCGTAGAAATGGTTATATTTTCAATCGCCGAATGTGTTATGAAAGTCATCGCAAAGTGGTCGCTATTTTGAATTTAGCGACGACTTTCCCACCATTGACATATATTCAAACAAATGTTAAGTCTTAAATTCAACAAAATTTAAAATTTTCAATTTTACAAATTTGAGATATTTTTCTTACAAATTTGCTAATTTTAGCAATAAGTTGAACAACATACATAATACAGTTACATAATCGGTCAAACCGGAAGATTTTATTCAATACTTAAACATTAGGTAACATAAATATAAAATAAAAGTTCTTATTTTACAACCACATAAAAATTATAAATAATTTGACTACTCCAGTTACATGTTCTGAAATAAACATCGTCTCAACTGTCGATTTCGTCTTATGAGTCAGGAACGGTTGGTGGTTGGGTTTCATCAGAATCGGTTTCGGCTTGGATATAATTTTCTTTGGTGTAAACCTTTTCAACATTTGACACCGTTATGTTAAGTAACACATTTTTTCGTGAAAACGTACAAACCATAATCTGCATTCACGGATATAATGAATGTTTAGTAATACAAAAAGTAAACAAATTTGAAAACCACATATTACATTCTTCAATACCAACACAGCTCCGATTTTTATGTCATTTCCATATATGGGAAAAACGTTTCGATGGATGCTTGCATCAATAGTTCCAGTTGGATCCTTTAATGTAGTCATTGCATCCCCTAACCCATTTGGTTGTAAGGATTTTATGAGTACCACAACCTACATGGATATTTACCAGTGTTTACTTTATTTTGATAAAAATATATATATTTTATGTATGTTTCCCCAATTTTTTTAATAAGTTATTATCGTATGTATCTTTCTCCAATTTGATGTCCTGTCATATATTTCTTTTATCGGGGTCCAAATAGGTGCATCTTTACGAATTTGATGTAACACCGCTACAGAAAAACAGATGTTTATAAAGATTATATTAAAATATATATTCAAAATCCAAATATGTTTTTTTTTTACCTTCGTGACGAACATCGTTTATTACGGTTAACCATGGTTCCTCCTCAGAATCTATGTCCCCTCCATTGCCCTCTCTCGCAATTACGCGGACCACTTTTTGTGTAGGGATTAACTCTCCGACTTCGTTAATTGTTGAAGGGTGTTTGTTTTTCTTTCTTCTGAGCGCCACTTGAATCTTTTGAGCCGGTTCCGAAATTAAAGGGCCTAGACAAACCCCAGAACCTTTCCCGTGATATGTTTCTTCTACATGCGACATCGGCTCCAAAAATTGTTCTTCCTCAGCTTCCTAACCCGCTACAACAGTTTGGAGTTCAGACATTGTTAAATCCATGTCTGGTATTTGCTCGGTCTCCATTTCTTCGGACCATGGTAATTTCGACATTTCCGTTAAAAGATTTAGTAAAAAGAAATTTTTTGGATATAAAAGTTGAAGAAAATAGTCTTTGCTTCTATCCATTTTCGTTTTAGAGTGTGTTGTCTTTATAAGAAAACATATGATTTTTTTGCGATGACTTAGCGACGATATTTAGTAATTAACGGTCATTTTTTAACGGTAACATTTTCATCAAAAAATTATCGCTGGATTCAAAAGTCGTCGCTAAGTGGTCAGTAAATAGCGACCATTTTCAGTCGGACTTTATGTGGTCGCAAACAACGCAACGGTTATAAATTTAGCGACCATTTTTCGATAGTATTTTAACTTCCTCGCTTTGCGGTCGCAAAGTTACATGTACGGCGACCACTTATCGACGACTTGTTTTTCCTTGCTTTTTCGTCTAAGTTCGGTCACAAGTTAGCGACGATATTACTTTTGTCGCAAAAGTCCTCGCTTTTTACGTTTTTTGTTGTAGTGATTATGTTATAGTAGTTTTAAAAAAATGTCATAGTACTTTTACGTGACATATATATGATATAAGCATGAGTTACTTTAAACTTTAAAGATATGAATATAATGCGTTTTTAATATGATATAAAATAGCGTAACATATCAAAATATGTTAGGCAAAATTGCTATAAGCTAATGTTTTATAACGTCAAAAGAAGATGAAGACTAAGAATTGCCATTGTAAAGATTATGATAAATTAGTTACCGATAGAAACTTAACAATTAAGATCGATTTTCAAGAACTTAGGAGTCAGGAGGTCCTAAAATTACAAAATCATCTTTTAAAATTCATTGGCTTATTAATCTTTATTAGTATGTCTCACATTCAAAATTCTATAACAACAACTTGTAATGCTTGAAACGTAATTAATTCTCATATTTACATTTATATATTATAACCCAAAATTTTTGATATCGTTTAAATTTCGGTCTAAAACTATACAAAATTTTGGAATTCGACCTCAAACCACACATGTTTTTAAAACTCAGTTTTTACATTATTGTTAAAAGTTTGTGTAGTTAGAGAAACATGTTAAAATATATATAGTTTCGAATTCATCAGAGATATAACGTGTAGTTATACTTATAAGGACATCTCCAATGATGCACCAAAACACCAAATTTGGTGTTGATTTTTCTCCAGTGAAGCACCAAATTTTTTTTTTTGGTGTTTTGGGAATAGTGTTGCACCAAATTTGGTGTAATACTATTCACTACACCAAACATTAAAATATATATTTTTTATTTACTAATATAATATAATTGTTTTTAACTAATTAATTAAATTTTAAATTTTATAATATTGTTATTGATATGCAAATTGATTAAGATTAGAAATACATAATAAAATTCAATAAAACATTCCAACATAAAATTACTAAATTAAAACAAAAAACATTAAAAAAAATGCAACAAGATAATTTTAAAGACATAATATTAGGACTGTTGACAAAAAAAAGACAATATAATTTATTTTCCGATATTTTATTTTATCGATTGTAATTTTTTTTTATCAGTGTTATATCGAATTTGAACTTAATTTAGTTTATGAATAATTAGTATTTATTATAATTATTAAAAAATAAAGAAAATTTTAAATTTAATAATATATTAATAAAAATTAGTTTTTTGGTGTGAGATTTGGTGTTGTGGTTAGAGATGAAAAAAATACTATTTATTTTTACACCAAATTTGATACTATTCACCGTACCAAATTTGGTGCTATGGTTAGAGATAGCCTAAGTCATCATCTTAAAACAATTGGTCCTACATCCCATGATGTTTTTTTTTTTTTTTTGGTACTTCGGTTTCTCCCCTTTTCCCATGAAGCATAAGTTAAAGCATGATAAAATTGTAAAAGTGCAAAAAATGATTAAAAAACCTTATTAAAACGTGCGTGTGTATGGTTATATTGATAACGTATAAAAATAGAAAAAGGTATAAAAAAAAAAGTTGATAAAAAAAATAAAAATAATAAAAAAAAAAAAAAAAAAAAAAATTTAACAATAAACCAAAAAAAAAAAAAAAAAAAAAAAAAAACTAGTGTGTGGCTGGCCGTGAACCAACATGGAGAACCAATAGGTCGTAGCCAACAAGCACTATCTAGCGCGTGACTAACACGAGTCAATGGCTAATGTACCAAGGACGAACCTAGCCACCATATAGTCCACATTCAAGTTCGTAATCGCTGGCGCGGGGACCACTAGTTTCTATAAAAGTCAACTCCATCCCCAAAAAAATCGTTCCTTTCTTTTGACCTTTTCGCTTTTCTTGGAGCCAGTGGCATTTTCGTAAAAACAAGTGATCTAACCGCTTCGGTCTTCTTGCTTAGTTTCCATAACTTCTGTCATTATCACCTTTTTTTCCTGGAAAAATATTTGACAATCACGATATTTATATTAATTTTATTTCACTTAAATAATCAAATTTATAAAATCCCAGATCTATTTCTTTTTGTCTCCCCACTTTTTGTGAAATAATTTCTCTTCTTTTGCTTTTTTTTCCCCTCTTTCAAGCAAAATCTAATTTCTCAGGAAATTGTTTAACTTTTTTTTACTGAATACTAGGGTTTCGTATTTTGATATTTTGAGAGAGTGATTCAGTGAACCTGGACATCATTCAGGTTTGCTGATTTTAACTTAGAAAAGAAAAGTGGAACAATCTGGCTTTCCAAAACTAAAAAAGGGGAGGTTGTAACTGTGTCTCTTTTGTGCTCTTCTTCAATTCTTAAATCTCTTTTTAGTTCTTTTTCTACTTTTTAAAATCACTTTTCGCTTTAATAAATAAATAAACTACGTCAAAGATCTTTAGAGGAAAAGGCTAAAAAAATCGAGATCGAATTCTTCTTCTGCTTCTTTTCCAGGTAGGTGGTGGTTTCACCTTCCAACTATCAATGGTTATACATCTTAGTTACTTTATCCCACTACCTATTTTATTTTAAAATTGCTCATTATATAATTCACGTGCATATATACCATAGTTTTTTTTTCTGGTTAAAGTTTAATCATAGTTTTTAATCTTTTGATACCTTTTTCAATTCTTTTTGTGTGTAATTGACTGTATACAATAATGCATTGAACTAGGCGCAATTTTTTTAAAAGACATCCTCTGGTGCAGGAAGTTTACAATTAGGAAGGAGATTGGTATGCACTTTTAAAACATAGACATAGACTTTAAATTTTAAAAAAGTGTGATTGGTAAAATTTAGTTTTTTAAAACTTTTTACAAGAATAAAAGTTTTGACAGTGTGAAACAATCACCCCTAGCTAGATTGTCTGTCTCTTCGGACTTCGATGATGTATTAATTAACTCACTATCAATCATGCATACTTGTCTGCATTACAAAGTCAAATATGTAGTGTTCACGTTGTGTCCAACTACACATGAGGTGTTCATTTTGAAAGAATAGAAAAATTAGTGAGAAAAGAGAAAACTTAGTTAAGTTGATTTTATATTTATTTCAGCTTTTGTGATCGAAATTGGCTTGATATTTAAAAATTACTTTGGAAATTTTGGTTAAAAACGATAGCGGCTATTTTGTTGAAATATCCAGCCACTGTCCATCAACTTGCACAAATTAAAGCGTTTGTCTGGAAACTGAGGGATTTTACCTTTTAGTTTAATGCATTCTAATAACTAAACTATGCACCAATTTACATAACATCTATACATACTTTGAGAACAAATTAGAACCACCAATATAGAACATATGAGTTAGGTCCCATATAGTTTATTAGGTCTTCTTTCTAAATTTCTGTTCAGTTAGGTTTGTTTCTTAGGTTTTTAGGTTTTTTTTTTCTAAAATCTATGTTCAAGCAAAAACGATGAGAAATTTCGGAAATCAAATAATATTAATTAGTTAGGGTTTGTTTTCGAATAATGCAGTACCTAATCGTCTAATCTAGATAAAATTAAATTATTGAAAACTGAAAGGGAATAATTAACGTTATATTTTCGTCATTTATTAGGGATAACTGTTGGCATTTACCGTATATTATTATTTAAAATGTCAATCTCTGCCACGTGGCTAGTCAACGATCTCTGCTTGTGGCAGAAAGTAAACGCGATCATTGAATTGAGATTGTTTTCAGTTTTGCACACAAAACACAAAAACCATTGACTTGGTTTGTTTTAATTTAATGTCAATCGACCCAAATTTAAAAATTGCATCTATTCTAGTTAGACTTTTCAATTTTCTTTATGTACTTGGTCTCTTAGTAATCCAGATTCATCAAATATATACCATGACACTCTCTTATTTTTTAATTAAATAAAACTAATCTCCTATATTTTCGTTATAAATAAGCTTCATCAATGTTGCTCCATAATCACACTTAAAGTCACCTTCAACCCGAATATCCACTTTAGTCACGTTTCCAGCTATCTATCTTTCTCCTGGTTCGATTCCATTACTCCGTTCACACAATTTATATAATCTCAAAAACTTACAAACTAACTTAACTAAGTCTATTGTTCTGTTTCCAGAGATACCTAGCTATGTCGTCGAGAGCTTACTCGGTGGACAGAGATTTAAGTCCGGCTGCGGACGGTGGAGATTTTCCGATCAAATCTTCTCCCACCCGGCATAAGGTTGGGATTCCACCGAAGCAAAACATGTTCAAGGATTTCATGTACACATTCAAAGAAACTTTCTTCCACGATGATCCTCTTAGGGATTTTAAGGATCAGCCAAAGTCTAAGCAGTTCATGCTCGGTCTCCAGTCCGTCTTCCCGGTCTTCGATTGGGGACGTAACTACAATCTCAAAAAGTTTCGAGGCGATCTCATCTCCGGTTTAACCATCGCAAGTCTCTGCATTCCTCAGGTGTAAAACCTAAACTCAAGTACACTATTACTTGTATGACAATTTATCTACACTTGCTTTGTTGTTTATATTCTATGATGATTACAGGATATTGGATACGCTAAGTTGGCTAATCTTGATCCTAAATACGGTTTATGTAAGTTTGACTTAATCTTAATTAATCACACTTGACCTCCTTTGAAAAACAGGGGATAAAATCTTAAAATTAAATATGGTTGATTTTGTATTTACAGATTCGAGTTTTGTTCCTCCATTGGTGTATGCTTGTATGGGGAGTTCGAGGGATATAGCAATCGGACCCGTTGCTGTGGTTTCTCTGTTGCTAGGTACTTTGCTTCGAGCTGAGATTGATCCAAGCACAAATCCTGATGAATATCTCCGCCTTGCCTTCACTGCCACGTTTTTTGCCGGTATCACGGAAGCAGCCCTTGGATTTTTCAGGTAAAATTGATCTCTTTATCCATTAACAATTTCGTTCTTCTTTGATGATCGAAAAGGTTCTTAAAATGTTCATCTTCTTCCTTACTACTCTCAGATTAGGGTTCTTGATCGATTTCCTATCCCACGCGGCTGTGGTGGGCTTCATGGGTGGCGCGGCTATCACTATCGCTCTCCAGCAGCTTAAAGGCTTCCTCGGGATCAAGAAATTCACCAAGAAAACCGATATCATTGCTGTTCTTGACTCTGTTTTCAGCTCGGCTCATCACGGCGTAAGAATCCTTGTTTTGCTCTATCTAATCTAAACACTTTGTTTCTTTATGTCGTCCATCGTGTAAATCCTTTCACTAATTCGTATCATTTTGGCTCTGCAGTGGAATTGGCAGACTATACTCATTGGTGCATCGTTCTTGACCTTCCTTCTCACCTCTAAGTTCATTGTAAGACATATATATATTAACAAAACATCGAATAGTTTATTCATTTTTGTTTTGATCTTATGCTAATCTCTCTTGGTTTGATGCTGAAACAGGGGAAGAAGAGCAAGAAACTGTTCTGGGTACCAGCTATTGCGCCATTGATATCAGTTATCATTTCTACCTTCTTCGTCTACATAACCCGAGCCGACAAACAAGGAGTCCAAATCGTAAGATCTCAACCTACTTTAATTAGTAAATTGCGCCTCAAACGATTCGACATTGTGTTAATACTTAATACGGTGTCTCCTTTTTTGATGAATTAAGGTGAAACACCTTGACCAAGGTATCAACCCTTCCTCTTTCCATCAAATCTACTTCTCCGGTGATAACCTTGCTAAGGGCATCCGCATCGGTGTAGTCGCTGGCATGGTCGCTTTAACAGTAAGTCCAAATCAATGACTCAGACTTCAATCTCTCAAAACCAATTGATCCATAAACGAAATTTCCATATCAAAACCCGAATATTTCAATCTGTTTTGACAGGAAGCTGTAGCGATTGGAAGAACCTTTGCTGCGATGAAAGACTACCAAATCGATGGTAACAAAGAGATGGTAGCATTAGGCATGATGAACGTAGTTGGATCGATGTCTTCTTGCTACGTTGCTACTGGATCATTCTCAAGATCAGCTGTTAATTTCATGGCTGGATGTCAAACTGCGGTTTCGAACATCATAATGTCAATCGTCGTTCTCTTGACATTGCTCTTCCTAACTCCTCTCTTTAAGTACACTCCAAATGCCATCCTCGCAGCTATCATCATCAACGCCGTGATTCCTTTGATCGATATCCAAGCTGCTATTTTGATCTTCAAGGTCGATAAGCTCGATTTCATCGCTTGTATCGGAGCTTTCTTTGGCGTCATCTTTGTTTCCGTTGAGATCGGACTTCTCATTGCGGTACATCTCAAGAAAATTAAACCCCTCTATATATGATGATGATGATTATGTTAATTTGCTGATGTTAGCGAGTTTGTTTGTGGACAGGTCTCTATCTCGTTTGCTAAGATCCTTTTGCAAGTAACAAGACCTAGAACTGCAGTTCTCGGAAATATTCCAAGAACTTCGGTTTACCGGAATATTCAACAGTATCCTGAAGCCACTATGGTTCCAGGAGTTCTTACTATTCGTGTTGACTCCGCGATCTACTTCTCCAACTCAAATTACGTCAGAGAAAGGTAAGGTTTAATCTTAACCAAGATCGGTTGCTTGGTTCATAAGAAATCTAATTCGGAAACCCTTTAATTTACAGGATCCAGAGATGGCTACATGAGGAAGAAGAAAAGGTAAAAGCAGCAAGCCTACCCAGGATTCAGTTTCTCATCATCGAAATGTCACGTATGTTAAACTTTACTCCTATTTAATCCCTTCTTAATACTACTTTTTTTTTTTGCCCTTATAAACAAAGATTAACGGACACCATTATTTTTCAGCTGTTACGGACATCGATACAAGTGGTATCCACGCCTTAGAAGACTTATACAAGTCTCTCCAGAAAAGAGACATTCAGGTACATACATATATACATACATTAGATTTATGGATTATAATCTAAGCAATCAAAGTGAATTAGTTAAAGAAGAGTAAAGAGTTACCTTTTTGGATAGAGTTGTGGAATTTGACTCGGTTTTTGTGATATAAACAGTTGATTCTGGCGAATCCTGGACCGTTGGTGATAGGCAAGCTACACTTGTCGCACTTTGCCGAAATGTTAGGACAAGACAATATATATCTGACGGTGGCTGACGCCGTCGAGGCTTGCTGTCCAAAACTGTCCAACGAGGTCTGAAATTTACAAGAAAGAAGAAGAAAATGAAGATAGTGACGAAGAAGAAGAAGAAGAAGGAGATGCTCTCTCTAAGTGTTGTACAGCAGAGTTAAGAAAGTGACTTTTGCCTTCAATTGTATTTTGGTTTTTGGACCCTTCGGTTTATGATTCTTCTATCATATAAAGAGGTCAAGTGTAAAGTTGACCTCTGGGTCCCAATGTTAGCGTCTTGTTGTTCTACTACTTTTTTTAATAAAGTTTTGTAGATTGAAAATTTTCTATCAAATCAGTTTAAAAACCAAAAATGTATTAACAACTATGATCAGGTTGTCCAACGTGGAGATCTATTTTTCTGGAATAATTTGGTTAAATCAAATGGGAACTCAATAATGTGACAAGTTGGAATTTAAAATGCATTGAAATATTAGTAAAATTGATTATCCTATCCATAGGTTGACAAAATAAAAAAGATGATCTATCCTTAGCACTAAGCAATCGTAATTAATTTCATTATGGATAATAAAGAAACCAAATAAGTCAATTGTGGATAGGTTGGCGAATAATTTGTTTTGGATCAAGACATCGATATGAACCTAAACAAGAAACAAAGCCACATTCATTTAAGACTGGTTACAGATCCTTCACAAACCAAACGCTGCGTTTTCCAACTATTTTTATTGGGCTTTATCGAATAAAAAGCCCATACTATGTTAATCCGCGAAACGTCTATTTCTCTGTGAAAACCAAAAACGCTGCGTTTTGGTGTTTTAGTGTTTTAGTTTTCTGATGTCTACTAGACTACTAGTAAGTAGTAACCCACGCACAAAGGTAATGCTTCTTCTTGTGTTATTAGTAGTAAATCGAAAGAAAATCATGCACACACAAAAACAAAAGTTCGTACAAAAAAAACTATTGTTTGTTTGTGAACTTTTCTTAAACCATTTTATATTAAATCATATATATAATATCTACATCTTTTATATTAAATTTTGGAGTGTTTATCATGGAGAAACTAAACAATACATCTAAGAATATAAACGTAAGATACAAAACCACACTTCGGTGATAATCTTCTTTTGCAAGTTTGTTTGCTAAACAATTGCATCCTCTTGACATTGAATAAATTGTGTATCCAAAAAATTTGAACATATAGTGAGTTCGAAAGATTCTCTTTTTCATATCTGAATATTTTTCTACTACTTCAGCAAAAATGCCGATCATAACAAATACCCTTCTGACAAGTCTTTTATATTTGTTGGGCTTTATTTTACAAAAGCCCAAACCATGCTGTTGATTCACGAAAACCCATTTCTTTGTAAACATTTACAAAAACGCTGCGTTTTGTATTTGGTCTCTTTTGTATTCGTTGCCGCCGTCGGCGTTATCCGTGAGCTTAGGTTGCAGTGTCAATGGTGATTCTCCTCTCCTTCCGTTCCGTCGGCGTTCACCTTCTTCGACAAGCTACGCCAATCATAACTCGAGGAGGAAGTATCTCAAGACCCGTCTCCAAAAATCTTTGCTGTCTCTTATTCTCTTCGTCTCCTAAAACCCCTCTTCTTAAACCTCGCGCAGCGTCATCAGGTAAAAGGCCATTGAAACGATTCCGTAGGTTTCTAATTTGATCTCAGTCCTATTGCTAATGGGTATTTTTTGTGCAGAGGACAATTCTCTTGTGTTTAAAGGCGATGAGCGTGTGGTGGGTCTTCTGGGCAAGGTAGACGATGCATTCAATAACGTCGATCGGTTTCAGAGCTCAAGTACAATTGTGGCGATCGTAACGCCCATAGGTGGGCCACCTGGTGCGGTGGGAATCGTGCGGTTGTCAGGTCCCAAGGCTGTGGAAGTTGCAAGAAGAGTCTTTCGTTCTGCTAAGAAAAGGAGGAAGAAGGAGTCGGATTCGGATTCATGGCGGCCCACCAGTCATCTCGTGGAATATGGAGTTGTTGTTGATTCAAATGGCAATGTTGTTGACGAGGTAGAATTGAAAAGTTCTCCAATTTGGCTAATTCACACTTTTTTGTTTCGATTTCTTCCCCCATCAAATTACTGGCTTTATGCTTAGAGCATGATTTTAACGGAGAAAGCATTTGAATTTATTTGACATTTCTAGTTTTCTACTGTTATACACGTTTGGTTAGATGGGTTATAGATTTTCAACTGTTTTGATCATTCAAGTGTGGCTGCTTGTTAGGTTTTAGCTGTGCCTATGTTGGCTCCTCGGTCATACACTCGAGAAGATGTAGTTGAGCTCCAATGTCACGGGAGCGAAGTTTGTCTGCGGCGTGTTTTGAGGACATGTGTTGAAGCTGGAGCGCGATTAGCAGAACCAGGTGAGAGACTCAAATTCTTTTTGTAGATTTGGTCATTGGGTTTCTTCGGTTATGTGTAACTTAATCTGTGGGATTTGGCTATATGATTAGTAGAATCAGGTTCTTTAATCGATGTTTGACTCATCTGTGAGTTTTACTTATAGATTCTGAATCCTTTTTTTCGCTGGATTTGCGGCGAATTCAGGAGAGTTTACACTTCGTGCCTTTCTAAATGGGCGTTTAGACCTATCGCAAGCTGAAAATGTCGAAAAACTGATTTCGGCCAAGTCTTCTGCTGCTGCAGATGCTGCTTTGGAAGGGATTCAGGCATGCATTTTGTGATTCTTTATGATAAATCATATTTAATAGCTTAGCGGGGCTTTGCCTAAGATCATTGTTAATAACTTCCAAGTTCTTCTCTACTCTTTGTCTTTAGGGAGGGTTTTCATCTTTGGTGAAGTCATTAAGAGCACAATGCATTGAACTCCTCACTGAAATTGAAGCTCGTTTAGACTTTGAGGACGAAATGCCGCCATTGGATATAGACTCAGTAATTAACAAAATAAACAGCATGTCTGAAGACGTAGAAGGTGCATTAGATACAGCAAACTATGACAAGCTTCTTCGAAGCGGGTTGCAGGTAAAATTTAAGAATAATACGCGTCTTGTACATGTTTGAAGCTTTTTAAGTGTATGGTATTTAATTTTTCGTTTATCTTTCTTACTGAAACGTTGCAGATAGCTATTGTTGGGCGTCCGAATGTCGGGAAATCAAGTCTTCTAAATGCCTGGAGCAAAGTATGGAACAGAATGATCTTTATTTTTCTTTTATTGTAAAAACTGAAAGTTGCAATATGTTTATTCAAATAGAGTCACATTTCCACTGGTGCTTTAATTTTTAGCGTGCAGAGTGAGAGAGCCATTGTTACAGAAGTTGCGGGAACTACTCGAGACGTTGTGGAAGCTAATGTTACAGTCCGTGGTGTGCCTATCACACTTCTTGACACTGCTGGTATCAGAGAAACCAATGACATTGTCGAAAAAATAGGTCAGTATAAGACTACGAGCGGAATCCTTGGCAAAGCTCAGATCTTGAGAGAGATTTTGAAATTTTTTTGCAGGAGTTGAAAGATCAGAAACAGCTGCTAAGGTTGCTGATGTAATAATCATGGCAGTGAGTGCTGTCGAAGGCTGGACTGAAGAAGACACTGAGCTTCTACATAAGATTCAATCTGATAAGGTAATTTCGATATTCACCTTTTCTTTTCTTTTTTCCCCACTAGTCTCATTTTATGACATTTTTGGGGTCTCTTTCATTTGAAACAGCCTATGATTCTGGTGATGAACAAAATAGATTGTGCTCCTCCTGATTGTTGTGATCAACTAGAAGATCAGAGAAAAAAAGAAGAAGATTTCCATAAGTCTGTCTTCACATCTGCTGTTACTGGTCAAGGAATTGAAGAGCTTGAAGATGCAATATTGGAGATTCTTGGCCTTGATGGTGTCCCCAATGGAGGACATCAATGGACCGTGAATCAGGTCTGTCTCAATTTCTACCTGTAATTCTGTTTCTGTCCATTAACTTTTGAATGTTGCATTTATCCCCCTTTTTTGTGCGTGTTTATCAAAAGAGACAATGCGAGCAATTGGTGCGGACGAAAGAAGCGCTAGTGAGGCTGAGAGAAGCGATCGAAGATGAGATTCCGATTGATTTCTGGACGATCGAGCTTAGAGAAGCTGCTTTGGCTCTTGCTCAGATCAGTGGCAAAGATGTCTCTGAAGAGGTCTTATCCTCCATTTTCGCCAAATTTTGTATCGGTAAATAAATTATTGCAAACTTTATTAAACCCCCCCCCCCCCAAACAAATCAAAAGTGTTCTTATTAAACCTTTTTCACATAAATCTGAATCTAAAATATGTTTGATTTTACTGAACTTTTCTGTGTTTATATCATCAACATATGTACAATGATTAGACTCAACTACATACTTCATTTTTGTCATGTAAATTATAACTAGGATATATCCCGTGCTATACCACGGACAAATTGTAATTATAGAAAAATATCAAAAAATTATAAAATCATGATATTAGAAAATTGAAATTCTTCCAAAACTTTATGAAAATTATAATATCAATTTTTTTATAATATTGAATTTTTGTTAGCACCTAAAATCAGAATTAAATCGGTTTAAATTATTCCTTAAAATCTTTCAAAAAAACGTAATTTATATCAAATCTCTTTTTTTGAAAAATTTAATCAATATTAATTTAATTAAATCAATAAAATCTTTACAAAATCTATTTTTAACATTTTTCAAAAAAAAAAAAAAAAATTATTTAAAACGAAAATTATAAATAATTAATTTAATATTTAATTAAATGATCACATAATAATTAATTGACTAAAATACTCTTAGTGATAGATTTTAATTTATTCTTAGATGTAATGATAATATGATGTAATTATTAATATTTTGTAAGGTTTATTTATAAATATACACTCCAAATAATATATAGAGATTATAGGTAACTAACAAACAATGTCAAGAAAATAATAATGAAAGGGGAATAATGGAAAAGAACATCCCAGACCAAAAAAAAATAATGAAGTATGTGGACCAGATGTTGAAGCCCACTAGTTAAAGAGAAAAGGGCCCACTATCAATTTTTGAAAATGATATTTGGAATTGGGACCAATTGTGTTTGGTTACTGGAGAAGAATAATAACCTTTTTGTTATTGTGTCCAAAACACGAACCAATCAGAGAGAGAGACTAGTCAAGAAAATTCAATAAAATTTTAACTTATCTTCACTTTTTTTGTTTGACTCACCTGTGTCCACTTGTCCTCTCAATCAATCATACCAAATCATCCATATTACCACAAAACTCCACGTCATCTTCGGTTTATATCAAATAGACACAAATTTATATCAATTTGGTCGTACATGTATATTATATAATTTACGAATATGTTGTATCACATCTACAAGCATAATCGTGAGTTTTTTTTCGATTCTTGTCACTCAAATTATGTCAAAACCATTATCAAATTAAAACTAACATGTTTGTGAGTTATATTCAAATTTGAATTCTATCCCTACCGGTACAAATTTTTGGAGGAAAATAAAAATTTGACTTTTAACTTTTTCTTAACGTCTATGGTATTATTTTCTCGTACCATCATCTATTACCAGCATATTCTGCCATATTGAAGCTCTGATTCATAACATTGTATTGGTGCTAATGTCTAATGTGTAACCATTCAGTGAGATTGCCAAAAAAATATATAAAAAAGTAATATTACTATCTTGTGTCGTCGTACCGCCATCTTTTCTCGTTCTTTGTTATATTATTATCTCTTACTACATACTACTACTCTCTATCACCAATAAATTCATCTTGTACAACCAATAATTTTGTACCTTCATTATATTGTCCTCGTATTTTATTGGGAAAATTATGACAAATACCACATGGATGTAACAGGTTTACAAACAATGTCACAATGTCAAATACTTTACAAGCAATGCCACAAATAACATTGTTTTAGATAAACAAAAGACCTTAATACCCTCTTATAATTTTCACGTTTGAACACATTTTTCAATCTTGGTTATTTTAGCTTCTTCAAAAAGCTGAAGTCATATCGTCTTCAGTAGATGTCGAATGGGGCGGGATATATATTCGTGAACATATATTCAAGGTTATGGATATACATGTATATATATTCGTGGACATGTATACATATTCGTGGACATATATTCAAGCTTATGGACATACATGTATGGTTGTGGACATTCGTTCGTGGACATACATATACGCTCTTAGACATACATAGCCGGTCGTAGACATACATATTTGCTCGTAGACATACGTAAATGATCGTAGACATACTTATATGATCGCGGACATACATCCATTTTCATGGACATTCATATACGGTCGTGGACATATTTTTTTGTTCGTGAACATATTTCATATGGTCATGAACATATTTTATATGTTCGTGGACACACACAAATAACATAAGTTCACATGCATATATATTCGTGGACATACATTCAGGGTTGTGGATATACATGTATGGTTATGGACATATATATTTGTTCGTGGACATACATTCAGGGTTGTGGACATACATGTATGGTTATGGATATATATATTCGTTCGTGGACATACATATACGCTCGTGGACATATATATGCGCTCGTAGACATACATAGCTGGTCGGCGACATACATATACGCTCAGTGGCGGATCTAGAATTTTTTCTTACCGGAGACAGAATATATATAAAATAACTAATACAAAAATAAAATCGAAATAAAAATAAATTTATTTTTTAACAAAAGCCTTAACATTTGTAAGTAGAATTTGTATTTTTGATAATTAGACTGTTATGCCGCCGTATTTATTCATTACACGAGTTCATAAGCGATTGCTTACCTAATTATGTGCTTGTATGAGTTATAAAAGAAAACTAGGATATATCTCGTGCTAGCACGGATAAATTGTAATTATAGAAAAATATTCAAAAATTATAAAATCAGGATATTAGAAAATTGTAAATTTTCCAAAACTTTATGAAAATTATAATATTAATTTTTGTAATATCGAATCTTTATTATCACCTAAATACAGAATTAAATCGGTTTAAATTATTTTTTAAACTCTTTCAAAAAATCGCAATCTATATCAAATCTCTTATTTTTGAAAAATTAACTAAACATTTAATTTAATTTAATTAGTGTGGTTAATTAAATCAACAAAATCTTCACAAAATCTATTTTTTACTTTAAAAAAAATTAAAATAAATAAATTATTTAAAACGAAAATTATAAATAAATAATTTAATATTTAATAAAATGATCACATAATAATTAATTGACTAAAATATCTTTAATGAGAAATTTTAATTTGTTCTTAGATATAATGGCAATGTGATGTAATTATTAACATTTTGTAAAATTTATTTATAAGTGTACTCCCCAAATAATATATAAAAAATAGTACAAGTCTATCATATTTTACATCATGTTTAATTATTTTTTTTGTTTACTACATAAGAGATATTAAAAAGTGACTAAAACATATATTAATGATAGAATTATCATATTCAGTAGATTAGTAGAATAAATTGAAATCCAACATTGAAATAACAAAAATAAATTCCTAAATATATATGTGAGGGATGAAGAAACTCTTTTATTTTGCATTAATGAAGATTGTACTATTAATGACTCTAGATTGCTTTTTGATTTCAAACGAATTGAAACAGAAGAAGGAAATTAATTTTTTGAAAAAATTGGCAACGAAAAAATAAATGGGGGCAAACACTATATTTGACTGGGGGCATTGAATGAGAATTTTAGTAATTATAACTGATTTTTGTAATTTTTATGGGTGCAGCTGCCCCCATTGCTCATCATTTAGATGTGTCCATGTATACGTTCGTTGACATATATATCTAGTCATAGACATACTTATATGATCGCGGACATACATCCATTTTCGGGGACATCGATATAGGATTGCTTGTGGACATATTTCATTGGTCGTGGACATATTTTCATAAGGTTGTGATCAACATTATGAGATATTATCACAAGTTGTGCATTGTTCTGGTCGATACGTGGTTATACTTCACAAAGATAGGCTTCTTACTTCATATGGTTTTCCTTAAGCCCCAGATTGAGCTTTCTTAGGAATTCACTCTTTCTTTGCGGCCTTGTCCTAAAGTCTATAATCTTGAACAGACTGGATGCTGCAATTATCAATACAAGACAATGTTAAGCAACTAAAGAAACCAAAAGAAATATATACAAATATAACCATTAACAAAAAGTGAGCTACTCGCAATGCATAACCAAGATTGCTAGTCAAATATTAATGGATTCGTGACTTTGTCCTGTAACATCATAAATCTCATAAAAGTATATATCCTCCAAAAATTGAAACCTTGAGAACAGTAAGAAAAAGTTAAGAGCAATTATAGAGTTCTTCTTGGCAGAGCCACTTTCACTTGGATTTTTGCAAGCTCCTTTAAGCATTTGTATGCTTTCTTCATTTCCTTTCTCTCTGAACGATATTCCATTTGAAAAACATAAAAATATAAATCAGTAAGAAGAAGAAAAACAAGGAACAACATCAATAGTAGCGCAGTATTACGATCCTTATCTATTCAAGTGCAAGTTTATAAACAAACTTCATTGTATCTTTGCCTTTCCTAGCTAATCAAAACTGTAAAAAGAAACACATACATTAGCTACAGACATGGCATCATCCTCACTGATGCCATGCTCCTTCAGTTTAAGTACCCGGCAACCATAGACACGAGCTGGATCTGGACCAAACATCGAAAGTCTAGGGGATTGAAGATAGAAAACACATAATACTAACTAATAAGAATAGAGATACATCCATAACGAATGGTCAAACTCTTCCATTTAAGAAAGACACACATGGTTACTACTAGTTCAAGACAATAAGTTAAGCCATAAGTTGTTTGGTATTCAACTTTTTTTTCTAGAATATGCTTTCGAAGAACAAACTCATAATATAATTATCAAACCAACTTTGGTATTTAATCCTGAAATACAAGTTATAAATTAACAAAATTGGAAGAGGAGAATCTCAAGTAAAATTTGATCCCACATCAAGAAATATTCTTACAAAGTTTCAAGAACAACTCGTCTCAGGCCATCATAGTTTTCAATTAGAAAGCAGCTACTGCCACCACAAACATCCTATTGAAAAAAAAAACAAGCATTATTGTATTCAACACTAGCATAATAGGGTTAAGGCAACTACCAATATTTTGACATCATATGCTGCGAACAATCAATATATTACAGGAAGCAATAACTCAACAAATTTCTCCACAACCACGTAACCATAATCATCTTATTTCTTCACCTACTTTATCCACCCCCTCGTAGACATATTCACCATCTACTTTCTGGTCTACGTACTTATATCTCCACTATTAATTTTTGGTCCACCGGTTTTTAACACATGTTCTATGTTTTCTTTCAAATAGCGAAACCTACTCTCTCTTTTCCCTGCATTAGGTTTTAACTCTAAAAATGACATAAACCTGCCACTTCTTCTATTCTCTAGCTTTTCTGTGTTACCTCTCTTTATACCTATGTTTCGTGGTCGAGCCATTCCTGCGCCTCGCTCTCGGCGTTTCCTCTACTGTTTCCTTCCTTTCACTCTCCTTCGACGCCTTCGATCTGCACAATGGCACACATATAACCACTTCAGTTCTTAAATATAGTGAATTTCCACTAGTCTTTCTTATCCTACCCAATCACACCAGCTGTATCCTAACCCAAATAGAAAATCATTGATTTCGATTGTTGGGCTTACCTTATTTCTCGCCGCCTGCTCTCACCCACAAACTCTGCACTACTGGAACCTTTGTCTTCAGTGATTCTGCCCTCCATTCTCATCCCTTCCATTCCCGTTTCGATTTCCCAGATCAAAGGATTTCTAGTTTTAATCGCCGCTTTCTCAAAGCTGAATTTTACGGAGAAAAATTTGGTTTTTTTCTGCAACGCATGTTTCTTTTTTCTTTCGTGTTTTCTATGCCAACAGTGGATACGAAAAGACGCGGCATACCATCAATACCAGAGTGTTGTAGATCAAAGGCAAAATTGTCTTATCACAACTTGTTGCACAGTAATTTTCGGCATTTCTTAAAAGATTCGGTCAAATTGACATTTTTTGTAAGTTTAACTGCATTTGTGGCATTTCTTATAAAAGTCCCTATTTTATTACTATCATTTATCACTAAAAATTTCATATCACATTGTATAGCCAATTAAATGAATTAGTGTTAACTTTAGTTTTCAAATCGTCTACTTTGTAAGGAAAAAAAAAACCATTTATAATTATTGGAAAAATCTTCGAGACCTACGATGTTGAGACCGACCATTTTGGTACAATGTGCCACTCTGTTTTATCTCTAATTTTTTGTGTAAAGAGGTCAGAATGCACCAATCAGCATAAGCTTTTGTTGTGATTTTCGATCACATATTATTCTTTAAGGAACCAAGAGCTTTTGAGGAGTATCTTCCCCATGACAAAAATACACTCTTAATTGTTTGGCATTACATTAAAAAATTAAGGTTAAATGTAGAAATTTGGTGAGTGATGTGAAGTGGAGAAACGAGAGAAGGCTCTATAAAATTGCAAAGGCCAAATTGAATTTAACATTGTTGTCAAGAAGGTGGTCCATTTTTTTGGTAGCCCAGACGTTAGGAACCAAATAACAACATTTCCTTTTCAATTTTCAGCAATTTTCTTTCATGTAAAATGTTTATTTTATTTTAGAAATTGAAAATGAGTTTTCTTGTAATTATTATTGTTTTATTTTTGGACTTTACTTTCTTGGAAGAAAATGACTGAGTTTGAAATCGACAATTAATTCTTGGGTGGAACTATCGTATGATGTGGAAAGTAAATTATTGTTAATTTAGTGGGTCCATTGGGCCAAACGGGCCCTTCTGAAATGATTTTGTACTGTAAGATATTGAAATAAACTGTAACTTTGAGGAATAGGGTATCGGGCTACGATGATTTACATGTATGTTCAAAAACCTCGTAGACAAATTAGTTTTGAGTTTTGAGTTTTTTAACTAATATTCGAAGTTTTTGTTTGTTTGATTTTAAACCTTTCGTCTATAAGAGAATTAAAGAACCATAAATGGATGAATATAGTTAGATTTTCTAATTGTAGATTTGTTGTCTTTAATGAAAAACAATTCAATCCTTAGAAAAATAAGGTTCTTAAACAAATCAGTTTGTCGCTAAGATTTGAAAAAAAAAAAACAGTTGCTTATGTAAACATAAATTACTTATTTTCTTTCTAGATTTGTTTTTAGTCATGGCTTTAGATTTGTCTACCAAACAAGAATATATATATATATAATACTACATAATATCAGTTCATTACAATATGAAATTTGGAGAGAAGTTGCTAATCTTTCTTCTAGATGTACATCAATTCGAGAAACATATCGAAAATAATCTACAGAGTAAATGTATTTTTACCAAGTTGGACCACCATACAACTAATATCGTCACGAATTCTATTATTACATTATTACAAAGTACAAACAGAATTAATGCAAAATTCTTTTAAAAATAAATGTTCAGAATCATGACGTGGCATTATCGTGACGAGAACATAATTAGATCAGATAAATCAACGGTCTAGATTGAGTCCTCAGTTTATGGTTCTTCTTTATCTTCCCTGTCTCTTCTCCTTCCTCACTCCCCTCTTCCCTCTCTCTTTTTTCTCTCAAGATTTGCTCTGTTCAGAGCTCCAAATCAAAAGAAACAGAACACACACACACACACAGAAACTAATACCATGTTGCTTGGAAAGAGACAACGACCACCGATTAACAGAACCACAAGTCTATCAGAGATAAAGTTCGATCTGAACCTTCCCAGTGAATCAGAGCCATCTGATCAACAGAATCCACCTGTGGTAGGACCGTATGTTTCCAACGGTCAAATCGTAACAGCAGCCGTTGATCAAAACCGTGGGTTCTTAGATCAACGGCTCTTATCTCTGGTCTCACCGAGAGGTAACCTTAGGAGACACTCAGGAGATTTCTCCGACGCTGGACATTTCTTAAGATCTTGCTCACTTTGCGAACGCCTTCTTGTTCCTGGCCGCGACATCTATATGTATAGGTATATTTACTCAAATCTTGATTATAGTAAATTTCATAACATTAATTTTGATTTTAGTAAAATTTGCATACGTGACGTAATTCTTACATTGATAGTTTTTTTTTAATATATATTGTTTAATCCTTTTTTAAAAGTCGGATTTGGAGCTAAAACATTTACTAAAAAGTAATTAGTTTTGAATGAATTATGATACATACTTAATATGTTGTTTATAGTTGGAGTATTGGATAATTAGTGATAAATTGTGTGCGATTAAAAATGGCAGGGGAGATAAGGCCTTTTGTAGCTCAGAATGTAGGCAAGAGCAAATGGCACAAGATGAGAGGAAAGAGAAGGGTAAATCGGCGCCGGTGAAAGAACCGTCCGTGGCAGCCCCCGCGAGAGCCAAACCCGGCAAAGGGAGAGCTGCAGCCGCCGTGTAATCCCCATTTTCATATACATATAGTTCTATATATATGTGTGGCTATCTATGTGTTTGTATATGATTATGATGGGTAATACATATATAAAAGCATTATGCGTTAATTAACTGTGATTAACCGTGGTAATCACCCTCGTGTTGTGGTTTAATTAGATGATTTTCGAGGGTTCAAATTTTACAAGTTTTGATCTATTTTGAAATAAAAATCAAATGTATGCAAGACTTGTCTTTATTAAGTACTTAATGAGAAAAATTAAGATTACATATTTGCAGTGAATATATGTGGGTGAGCTTTCATTTTAGGAGATTGGAGCAAAGATATTTAGAATTAACGATCAAAACAAATGAAATTGAAGATACTTATTAGGCTAAGATATATGTCAATCTTCTATTTACTTAGATACGTTCTTATCGAGTATAGGAAACTCCTTGTGTATAAATACTTCTCTATTGTATTGAATACAACAGCACTTTACGATATATTTCAAGGTATCAGATCAATAAAATTCTGTAACTCCGATTGGGCTGCATGCCCACGCACTCGTCGTTCATTCTCGGCCTAAGTCATTTACTTAGGCGACTCGCCCGACTCGCCGATCTCGTGGAAAAGAAAGAAACAAGACACGGTCTCTTGTTCCTCTGCTGAAGCAGAATATCGCGTGATGGCATACACACTTCGTGAACTCAAGTGGTTAAAAGCGCTTCTCAAGACTTTGGGTGTTGATCTGTTGATCATTCCCATCCTATTCCTTTATATTGTAATAGTCAGGCCGCGATACACATCGCTGCCAACCCCGTGTTTCACGCAAATTAAATCGGATTGTTATCAAGTACGAGATGCTGTGCAAGATAAACTCATTACTACAGAACATATTTCTGCAAAGGACCAGGCTGCAGATCTATTGACCAAGGTTCTACTAAGACCGACTTTCGAAAGACTATTGTCCACGTTAAGTGTTCGAAATTTCGTACCACCAACATGAAGGTGGTATTAGGACTAAGATATATGTCAATCTTCTATTTACTTAGATAAGTTCTTATCGAGTATAGGAAACTCCTTGTATATAAATACTCCTCTACTATATCGAATACAACAACACATTACGATATATTTCAATACTAGCTGTAATAATTTTGTATCATAGGTTTTATAACATTGGAGATTACGAAGAAATATATATTTTTTCAAGAAATATAAAAGCAGCGTAATTGGTTAATTGATCATAGATATACTCATTCAAAATTAGAACAAGTATTTTTTAAATCCAAACATTATAAACCTGTAATTTATAATGTTTAGTCTAGTGGAGAATTAATTCCAAATTTTCAATCTAGGTCAATTAAAGTTGATGTATACGTTTGTACTGGCTGTTCCTTTATGTACCTTTTATACACAAATGTATACGATGTATATATATAAGGTGTTCGTATATGAATATATCTTTATTATATGTAAATTAAATAGACAAGATTAACATAAAATACGATGCTGATCGAGTCAGGAATCTCATGCCTACTCAGCATGGTCCCATTATCCACCAATCGGAAAATTTAATAGATTCTCTTTTTTCCGGTGTTGTCATTAAAGTTCGTTACAGTTTTGACAGATTCCTAATGACAATTTTTGTGTGTGTTTCCCATTTGTTTCAAAACTTTTGTTAAAATACAAAGTTTTGGAAAGTAATTCGTTTATATTTCTAATGAGATGATTAACGCAACCTTTTACACTTTGTTGTATACATACTCAATAAATATTATACAAGCATCTAAGCAAGTCTTAAAACAACAGCAAATATAAATGGAAGTCCACATAAGCATAATTAGTTGTATTTTTCAGAACAAATTCTCTAATATTTTGTTTGATTTTACCATGAGAAAAAATCTTTATAGTATTTTGTATAAAAGTGTTAAAACAGAAAATGTACGTATTAACAATCTATGTATATGGATTTTTATATCACACATATAGATTGCTTTGTGAATAAACTTTGTCGTAGCAAGTGGATATTTAACATTTTAACGTATTAAGTGAGTAATAGAATAGTATACCAATTGGCCAAATTGGCATGTGTCAGCATCAAATTTGGCCAATTATCTGAATTCCAACGTCTCTTTGATCTCTCCAACCTAGCATCCACGCTCCTTAATCATTGTTTTACGAAACAAAAGCTGTATAATTATGTTTTTAAAAACTAAAAAGCTCTATTTAAAGAAGTCCAAAATATATATAAAAAGATTGTTGGCATCTTTCTCGACCAAAGCAGACGGTAAGAAACTGAGGATAATAGCATGCTCGTTATCTATTAATTTGAAATTACTTCATGAATGAGCCCAAAACAAAAGACAAGCTGATAGTTTATTGTATTTAAGTGAAAATCTAAGAACCTGCACAAATAATTCATTATTATATATTACATGTATCCACTGCGATACAAGTTTTAACTTCTAAGATTTGTGTTTCTAATCTGAGCTTCCAAAAGGGAGAGTTAACACAAGGATGTATATTTTCACAAAATGATCATATGCCTAAAGAGAAGTATGAGCTAACAACTAGAAAAAAAAAAGCGTTGGCTAACAAATAAAATAGAGTTTGTGCTATATATATGTGTGTTAATGTAATGTGGTTTTTTGTTTTTTAGGAGGGGACAAGAAATAAGAACTTGTCCCAAATATGAACTCTATGGTTCTACTTCTAATTTTCTAAAAAATATTGTAAGTGTGGGGATAAGAATATTAGGAGTACACGTGCAAATATGCCATCCATTATTTTATTTTTCCTAATCCAGTTGTACATAAATGTCATTGATCCTTTTTACTTCGACTCTAATATAGGATTTAATGATAAATAAAATACAAGATTAAGTACACTTGAGAAAGGCTAAAATTGTATTTAATTTAATCCCATTAGTGCTTAGGAGTTATTACCGTCTTCGAATTTTTATATTAACTTAATCACATCTAAGCACGGCCGTATATTTCTTTCCGTTTGTATTAAGGCAACACAATAAAATAACAGTCACGCATGTTATTTCGCCTTTATGTCAAACTTTGATTTAAATTTTATTTTGATCTTTCATTATTTATTTAGACATATCAATACTGTCGGCCCATTTTATGAATCACGGATCGAATTGTTCCATCAAAATTAAGCAAAGACAAGTGGGAACAGCTCATGAGAGGGTCCGAATCATATAGCTTTCTAAATTGTTCATTTAATTCTTAAATTGGACTTTAACAATTATCTCACGTATGTTTATTAAGAGTATACATAAAACAAAACATACTCAATTGGTATCTCAATATTTTGATTCTTGATCTGATTTAGATATTATACTTTCATGCCTCCCCACTTGCTTAGGTATAAAGTCCCTCACATTTTTTGTATAATAATTAAATATGAACTCTATTTAATTTTACAACCACACAAAGCAGTAGAATGGTTTAAATACATATAGGATTTATTCGTCTTATAGTTTGTCTTTAGACGACATGCGATTAGATAGGAGTGGGATGATTTCAAATATGCTTTCACTAATGAAAGATATATAACCGTATTTCGACATTGTAGTTTATCGATATTGATCACACCTAGTCACCTATCAATCTTATATCTTCCTCAAATCATATCTGAAAACCACAATTAGGGTCCTATATCTTAAGAGCTTTCGCTTTTATTTTTCAATTTTACCTAATTAAAAATATATTGTTATGGTTTTTTCGTTTTTGCTTTGAGATGAAGTAGTAGGAAAAAAGAAATACGAAGAGAAGGATCTTTGGACTTAACTCACTTTATGTTCAAATTTTTGGATATGCAATTTATTTAATGTCAAGATGATGCAATTGTTTAACAAACAAACTTGCAAAAGAAGAACACCACTAGATTGTGAATTTGTATCGCACTTTTATATTTTAAAATGTATTGTCTATGTTTTCATAATGAACACTATAGAATCCCTTATATATTATTTGGGGAGTACATTTATAAATAAATATTAAAAAATGTTAATATTTACATCACATTGTCATTACTTCAAAAAACAAATTTTATCTCTCATTAATGGTATTTTAGTCTTTAGTTATTATGTGAATATTTAATTACTTAATCATAATTTTTATTTTAATTAATTAATTAATTTATTTTTTCGAAAAGTAGTTAAAATAGATTTTATGAATATTTTGTTGATTTAATTAAACACACTAATTTTATGTTGATATAATTTTCCAAAAATAAGAGATTTTATGTAGATTGCGATTTTTTAGAAAATTTTAAGTAAAAATCTATGTAGATTGTCGATTTTTTTTACTTTTTTTTTAGATTATAATTTTTTTTTAATTAATTTATTTATTTTAAATTTGTAAGAAAAGTATTTAAAAATAGATTTTGTGAAGATTTTGTTGATTTAATTAAACATACTATTTAAATTAAATTAAATATTGATTTAATTTTCTAAAAATAAGAGATTTTGTGTGCATGACTTTATAAACTGAATCAATTTTAATGTTAAGCTTTTAAGTTTTTACCTAAACCTAATAAACCAATTCAGATTTCAGAATCGAAAAAAAAAATCACTCTTCCTTTCTCTCCCGAGGCGATGAAATAAGCGACGAAAGACGAACCCTAATCGATTTCTCAGTTTCTCTCCATCGATTTGTTCCACACATTGTTACAGAGATTGTAAGCTCTCTAATTTCTTCCAGATGTTCCGAGTAACACGTAGAAGACGTCTCTCTGGGATTAACACGTGAATGAAGAAGAGTTAATGCCAACACGAGGTTTTCTTACTCATAAGGCTTTCACCATTAGAGAAGAAGAGAAGCTTCGAGAAGAAGAAAGAAGATTTCATTTTATTCTGTTCAGAATAGTTTGTTACAATGAGAGTTTTGAGTTTATATACACTCAGTTTCTTCTAATTGTGTTTAACGACTAATACAAAGAATTAACAAACTAACAAATCATTAATAGCTAAACAGATCATTAATAGCTAGTCACTCCTCTTTTGCCACGTGGTTTTCTTAGTCTTCTACTTCAAACCTTCTATCACACATACATTTATTTTCACTGATTCGAGCCAATTAGGTTCAAAAACTCATCAATCTCCATCGTTAAAAGGTAATTTGTGGCTTTCTTCCTTTCTAGGGTTTGAAATCGATTGTTGTTCTATGATGTTCAGTTTTCATTGAATCGTTTTGAGGCTTTTTTTTACCTTTTCTAACTGAATCATTAAAGCTTGAAGAGATTTGTTAAATGTTTCTCAAATTTTCAATTTGGGTTTTAGGGTTTCGATTGAATTTCAAATTTTTGATTCGGGTTTTAGGATTTTCTGATTATGTTTTGTTTTTCAAGGTTTTTGTTGCTTGTTTAGACACATGAATGGTGTTATCTATGCACTGTTTTTGTTGCTTGTAAAATATGAGTATATAACTGTATATATTAGCGGTGAAGATAGAAAGAGATGTAATACTGATAGTGTTTGTTTTAAGTCGGTTTTATTGATTATTTGTGTGTAATATTTTCAGAATCTGACATACAATGTATTGTTCTCTACAACAAATCGTTACTGATTGTGATAGTTTATGTGTTGTGCTTGTCGACTTTATGAGATAAAAGAAAAAAAGATTGAAAATTTTGGGCTTATCATAAGTATTGTGTATAAATTTTTTTTCTTTGAATAAAAATCAGAAAGGGGGGAGTATTATAATGATCCTAGAGGCCATTACTCAAATAAGGAGAAATCAAGGGGTTTTCGAAGCTGAGGTGGCTTTAATCCTAAGAGTGGTGACATGTCAAATGATGGTGAGGTAGCTAAAGAATGACATCCAAGCCACGTGGAAGAGACATTTAGGATAAAAACTCTAATTATAAAGAGGGCAGTGCTTGATAAGAGAGGGTTAGGCTTTAGGTGAGTGGTTTTAGGCTAGCACTTTGTGTTAGATGGCTAGCTCTTTGAGCTAGATGGCGTTGAAGATTCTGCAAAGAAACTCTTCGATTTATCTTTTATCCTTTTATGTATACGTTTAGTGTTTTATAAGAGATTTGGGTATTGAGATCTTCAAGTTATATTTTGTAATCGTTTCATCAATCAAAGAAGAGGTTTCATTTCATAATCTCTGTTCTTAGTTACAAAGTTGTGAGCTTTTTAAGAGAGAAAGTGAGATTATAGCATTTAGAGGGAGAAGAAGCTTAAGAGAAGAAACATGTCTCTTAACAACTGGTGCGGTGAGCGTGGAAATACTCCCCCCTTTTCTTTGAATAAATTTTTTTTGAATAGTTTAAGTCAATTTTTTTCTCTCTCTATCAGTTTCTAAGTGGCTGAATCATGTGAACACTAACTATAAAGGATTATTATTTGGTGATTGTATATTGAAGTACTAAAATGTCCTTGATTATTCTTTGGTGATTGTATATTGAAGTAACAAATCTAAGCTTTGTACTCTGAAAGTTGTAATATAGAGTGGTTTAAGAAAAATTTGCTGACAGACAATAATTTTTTTGTACGAACTTTTTTTTTTTTGTGTGTGCATGACTTTCTTCCAAGGATGTATATTGTTATTAAGAAAAAAAATCCGGAGGATGTATATTGTTATACTAAATATAAATCTGCAGGTTTGTAATAAATATAAATCCACAGGAAGTATATTTGTACATTGTTATTAAAAAAAAAAAAAAATTCCCCAATAAAAGAATATTATTACAACCTTGCAAACTGCAATTGTTGATAGCCCAAAAAATGATCCTTACAAAGCCCCAAAGTTTAGGGAAATGGATCATTTTGAATGCTACACATAGTGAATCACTGAACCCACACATTGAATAGATAAGGGTTTTGTTAGAGCTGAAAATGCTTGGGCCATGATGGGCCAAACCTATATGTGCCAATAAGAGATCCAAGTAAACATAATGGACTTTTCCCTCGTTATTACTTTTTTTCATCTCAAATAATTATAGTTGTTTTTGGCCTTTTCTTAATTTCCTTACTAAATTATAAAAAGTGAACATTGAATGAAAGCTTACTTGACATGTGAGCACCGACAGAGAGAGTTATCCAGCTGCAATCACGCAAGCTCACATGCCTTTTTTTTTCGTTTGTCATCCAATCATATAATGCCACGTTATCATAATCTTATACTAAACTGACGAAAAAGCCCCTGTTCTCATACTAAAATTACGATATTTTAAACACCGATTAGTTTCTTTAGCGGTGTGGGCTAATCTCACGCGCTTTCATCTTCTTCCTTCCACTCTCTTAAATTTCACTATCTTCTTCTTCTTCTTTTCCTTCCTCCTCACTCCAAATCCATACTCTCTCTAGTCGAAAATGGCGAAATTGGTGATGTTGTTGGTTCTTTGCATTTTGCCGGCGATAGCCATGGCGGCAAGGAGGGGAAATATTGGTAAGAATACACTCGTGGTTCAAGGTCGTACTTACTGTGACACTTGCAAATTCGGCTTCGAGACTCCTGAATCATCCTACTTCATCCCCGGTATATTTCACTCTCTCTCTCTCTAAATCCTTAGTTTCTGCTTCAAGATCTGAGCAATTTTCGATGTTAACGTTCAGTTTTTAGATCTGAGTGAGTTCTGAATCTTGATTTTGATGGATCTTAGAGGTTTACTTATAGTTTGATTCTCTATGCTCGTAGTTTAACTGCTTTTGCGCTAGATCTGGCTTTATATTGAAACAAATACCTCTGAATCTGAACTCTGAAGATACCATTGTTGATTGATTCTTCATGTGTTTAAGAAATTACATAATCGTTAAATAGTGTTTGCACAGCTTTGTTCATTGATGCGTTTCTACTTCAGATTCTATTCTGAAATCTAAACAAAACTGAGTAAAACTGGTTCGTCTTTTCACCTTCTTGATTGTGGTGAAAATTGTTTTGTCCTCAAGTTCACAGATCTTGATTGTGGTGGTGGTAATGGTTGTTTTACTTGTCCAGGTGCGACTGTGAAGCTTGTATGCAAACACAGACAGACAATGGAAGAGGTTTACTCAGACGAAGCTGTATCAGACAAAGAAGGATTCTACAAGTTCATTGTCCACGATGATCACAAAGACGAGATGTGTGATGTTATGCTTGTGAAAAGCTCTGACAAAAGCTGCGCTAAAATATCCGTTGGACGCGAAAAGTCTCGTGTGATCTTAAACCATTACAGTGGCATTGCCTCGCAGATCAGACATGCCAACAACATGGGATTCGAGAAAGAAGTGAGCGATGTGTTCTGCTCTGCCCTGTTTCAGAAGTATATGGTTGATGAAGACGAGGATGACATTAAAAACCATCTCTAATCTCTCTATTTAATCCTATGATTTGCTGTTTTATCATTAAGGAGATATATTTGTATTTGTTTCATTACTTATTTGTCTTAGATGATGAAGACTCTGGTGACCGGAAACTCTGTTTGTGTAAGCTTCTTATATACTGATGTGTCATTTCCTTGCTTAGGAAGTGTCTTTTATTAAAATTCTTCATTCTTCGTCCCATCCTGGCTTAGTAATATAGTGAGGCATAAGTTTGTACTAATTATGAAGAGTAAGTTCCAAAACATTAGAGGGAGTGAAATTTGAATTTTAGAATTAGTGCACAATATTCCTTATTTAGAAAATTTTGTGAATCACATTATACGGAATATTTGGAAATTAGTTTCATCCTATTGGAAGGTGAAACCATTTTTAGATCTTATGTGTTAAATTCACGTTAATTAACCGAAAACGTCCTTGACAAAAATAAACTCGATCTCGGTCCTTCCATATAGTTTAGCTTAGGCTACAAAAGTCAAAATCCACACTCTCTAATCCACTTTTAATATTATAGAAAGAAAAAAGATCTTGATGGACTTTGATGGGCCATTATTAGAATTGAGGAAAAAAACACCAACTCATATGCAAATTTAACATTTTCGACGACGAACCAAAACCGTCGAGGCCGAGACTCGAGAGAGAGAGAGAGAAGACCTTAGGCGTCGAGGGTACGTATTCTTACATTCGATCGCGATCTTTCTCATTTATTCTACTCGATTCATTTTCCTCTTGAAACTGATTACTGATTGGTATAATTAATCGACTTGTATTGGAAAAATCTTGTGTTCGATTTCGAATTTAGAGTTGAGTATATGCATGTTTTGTTTATTCTACTGGTATATTTCACTCTCTCTCTTTCTCTAAATCCTTAGTTTCTGCTTCGAGATCTGAGCAATTTTCGGTGTTAACGTTCTCTTAAGTGTTTGATTCTTGATACTAACGGATTAGTTTTTAGATCTGAGTGAGTTCTGAATCTTGATTTGATGGATCTTAGAGGTTTACTTATAGTTTGATTCTCTATGCTCGTATTTTAACTGCTTTTGCGCTAGACCTGGCTTTATAGTGAAACAAATACCGTAATTATAGGCCAGTGGTTAATCGCATAGATTGGTCCAGAAATATCTAATAAATGTTATAAAACATCTTGTGGACTCATTAACCGGCCCCATTAGGCCCATTAGGGTTTTATCTTTCCCTTGTATCCCGAGACTCATATATATATATTCTCTTATCTCATTAATAAGATTGATGAGTTCACAACACGTTATCAGCACGAGTTGCTCCCTAAAACCCTAAAAACAGAAAACGGCGTACTGTTCATCCGGCGTTACTGTTCATCCGGCGTTACTGTTCAAAACCGAGGTCTTTAGCTCCCGGTTCTAGTCCGTACAACCCCTTAAGGTGAAAGATAAATCCGAAACCCTAAAAAGCTAAGAACCAACCATCGAATTCGGACTAGAGAAAGTGTAACCATTAAAACGAATCTTGATTGATTTCGACATTTAGATATTTGCTTTATATTGACAATATTTATTTGGGCTTTGTTTGATTTTGATTTGTGTTCTTCAGAACTTATTATTTAATTACTTATTTAAATCGTACCTCTTGTCAATTAAAGTTATGAACGAGCTCAAACACATCATTGTGGTGGACAGTGGATCCAGCCATACCATACTAAAAGACAAGAGATACTTCATAAATCTCATAATAAAAACCGCAAACATTAGCACAATAGCGGGTACCTCGAGCCTAATAGAAGGCCACGGCCAAGCCCATGTGTTGTTATCAAACGGCACACATCTAGAAATACTAGATGCACTATACTCACCCAGTTCAAAGAGAAATCTATTGAGCTTCAAAGATATAAGACTAAATGGTTTCCACATCGAAACCCTGTGGTGAAGTGGAACAAAGAATCCCTACTGATTACTAAGATCTCACACGGCCATAAACAAGTCCTCGAGACTATACTCCGCACTATCTACCGGCCTTTACTATGCTAAGGTCAGCATGATTGAGGCTAATGTTGCTATTAAATCACGATTCAAAGATCACACTATTTCGCACGACCGCTTGGTCATCCCGCACGAATATGATGCGTAAATTGATTCAAAGTTCTAAAGGGCACACCCTTAAAGAAAACCGATTTTTCCTCAGACCTCACGTGCATAGCTTGTTCACAAGGGAAGTTGATCACTCGGCCTTCACCAAAGTGTCTAAAGAGACCTTGAATTTTCTGGAACGAATCCACGGAGACATATGTGGTTCGATCCACCCACCTTGTGGGACATTTCGGTATTTCATGGTTTTAATTGATGCATCGACCGCTGGTCGTATGTTTGTCTATTGTCTTCTCGAAACCAAGCATTTGCTAGGTTATTGGCCCAAATCATCAAATCGCGAGCCCATTTTCCAGATTTCCCACTTAAGACTATACATCTTGATAATGCCGGTGAATTCACTTCCCAAGCGTTTAATGAGTATTGTATGGCCATGGGGGTAAGGGTTGAACATCCCGTGGTACATGTCCATACACAGAATGGATTGGTGAATCATTCATTAAACGAATTCAATGGATTGCTCGACCATTACTCATGAGGTCGCAGCCTCCTGCCTCGCTTGGGGACATGCAGCCTTACATGCCGCTGAACTAATACGCATTCGGCCATCTAGTGAGCATAGATATTCACCATCCCAATTGCTAACGGGTCATGAGCCGACATCTCCCATATTAAGACATTTGGGTGTTCAGTCTATGTACCCATTGCACCACCACAGAACTAAAATGGGACTTCGAGAGGAGGATGGGAATATATGTTGGTTTTGATTCTCCCACCATTATCAAATATCTTGAGCCGACCACGTGAGACCTATTTAAGGCCGTATATGCGGATTGCCAATTTGATGAATCGGTATATCCTGTCTTAGGTGGAGAGACACACAAGCCGGTAAAGGAAATTTCATGGAATCAAACATCCTTACAATGGCAAGATCCTCGGACTCTAGAATGTGATTCGCAGGTCCAAAAGATTATACACTTACAAAAGCTAGCTAATCAATTGCCAAATTCTTTTCTTGACCCGAACAGTAACCAAATCGTACATACCAAATTGTAATGCACCAAGACGAATAGATGTCCAAAAAGGACGTACTCAAGTTGCTTCGAGTCCGCATCACGTAATAAACGTGGCGCACCATTAGGTTCCAAAGATAAGAATCCCGGAAACCAAAGAGAGGTGCAACGGTTGAAACCGGATTCCCGAAATAATGTACATAGCGGCTGAGATTCACTCTAGTGAACCGATACAAGAGGTTTGGGACGCCAAATCTCAAGGTTCCGAAGAGATCAATAATAATGAAATCTCTATCAATTATAGCATGTCCGGAACTCAATGGAACAGAAAAGATGTCGACATAGATGCAATCTTTGCATACAAGGTAGATTTGAGGTTGCGCACACGCAAGAGGATCTAGAACCCACGTCTATAATTGAGTGCACTCGTAGATCGACTCACTAAAATGGAAAGAAGCCATAAACGTGGAGTTAAACAGTCTAAAGAAAAGGAATGTGTTTGGTCCGATCATAAGGACACCATTCGATACTAAACCAAGGGCCACAAATGGGTATTTGTGCGTACAAGAAACGAACTCGGTGAAGTCGTTAGATACAAGGCACGGCCAGAAGACAAGGATTCTCACAGAGACTCGGAATCGATTATGAAGAGACTTATTCTCCTGTGGTGGATGCAACTACTTTTCGATTCCTCATAAGTCGGCCATAAAAGAAAATTTAGATTTGCGGTTAATGGATGTTGTAACCGCTATCTCTATGGACCACCGGACAATGAAATCTATATGAGATTACCGATGACATCGAGCTTAAAGATAAGCATGCATCTCGAGATCAAGATGCATTAGGCTGAACAAATCCTTATATGGACGAAACAAAGCGGACTTATGTGGTATAACCGTTAAGTGAATATCTCATCGTAGAAGGCTACAAAAACGATCCGATCACCCATGCATCTTTATCAAGAAATACGAAAACAAATGATTTGTGATCATAGCAAAGATACGTGGATGATTTAAACATCCTCTAACATCCGGTGAAATCGCCCAAACAAGTAGAATGCTTAAAAGAAGAATTTGAAATGAAAGACCTAGGCAAAACTAAATTCTGTTTGGGGCTACAACTTGAGTACATCAAAGATGGAATCCTTGTGCATCAATCAAGCATACATTGAAAAGGTACTCAAGAGATTCAATATGGACTGTGCCCACCCATTGACCCGGCCCAATGGTTGTGAGGAGCCTCGGATTGGACAAAGATCCATTCGGTCCAAAGAAGGACGATGAAGAAGTTCTCGGTCCGAAATGTCATACCTCGGTGACATAGGAGCATTAATGTACTTGGCTAGTCACACTAGACCAGACATCTGTTTTGCCGTGAGTCTCCTAGCTCGCTTTAGCTCATGTCCAACTAAAAGGCACTGGAACGGTATTAAACACATCCTAAGGTACCTACAACGGACTAAGGACTTAGGATTGTTTTACACTAACCAACACAAGGATGGGCTAGTTGGTTTTGCTGATGCAGGATATCTATCGGATCCGCACTGTGCCAGGTCTCAGACTGGTTATGTTTTCACGCAGGGAGGAACAGCTATCTCATGGAGATCTATGAAGCAGACAATCGCTGCCACCTCATCTAACCATGCGGGAATCTTGGCAATTCACGAAGCTAGTAGAGAGTGTTTCTGGTTGCGGTCCATGACTCAGCACATCCGATCAAATTATGGTATGAACGAAGATAAGGAGCCAACGGTTATGTTTGAAGACAACGCGGCTTGCATTACTCAGCTCAAGGACGGTTATATCAAAAGGGATCGGACGAAGCATATTTTGCCCAAATTCTTCTTCACTCATGAATTACAGAATGATGGTCAGGTCAAAGTTCATCAGGTCCGATCAAGTGAGAATTCAGCCGACCTATTCACCAAATCATTGCCGACTTCAACACTCCGGAAGCTCATTTATCAGATTAGGATGCGTAGACTTAAGGATCTACAGTGATGCTCAAATCAGGGGGAGTAATGCGTGTTGTACTCTTTTTCCTGGTAAGGTTTTAATGAGGCAACATTCCCCAGCGCATTATAGAGATCCCGGTTGAGTATCAGGCACGGTTATTTTGTCCAAGAGGGAGTGTTATAAAACATCTTGTGGACTCATTAACCGGCCCCATTAGGTCCATTAGGGTTTTATCTTTCCCTTGTATCCCGAGACTCATATATATATATATTCTCTTATCTCATTAATAAGATTGATGAGTTCACAACAATAAATACTTATTAGAGTGTGAGAATTATAAATATATCTAAATACAGGGCTTTCTCGTTACAACTGACTTGGGCTTTTACCCAATCTCGAAAGTCGAAATGTTGACTTCGATTTGACTCCTCCCGACGGGAGTTTTTCTCCGATGAAATCTCACCGTCTTCTTCAGCTCACTCAATTTTTTCCGGGAAAATTCGATTTTCATTGTCTTATTCGTTGGGCACGAAAACACATGATTGATCCGCGAAGGTAAATTGGGTGATTTGGATCTGATTGATTCTTTTTCTGGGAATTAGAGGAAAAGATGGGGAAATTAGCCGTTGCAGCTATCACGAGCTTGTGGGTGATTCCAATGTCGATCATCGTCAATCATATTGTTCCTGAACCTACATGGTAGAAATCCCATTTTAAAACTTGGGTTCTTCAATTTAATCTGTCAAGCACTCTCTATCTCTCTGATTTGTTTTGATTGAATTTTGCAGGACGAGATATTCCATGTGCCTCAAGCCCAGCAGTACTGTAATGGGAATTTTAGGAGCTAGGATCCAATGATCACTACCCCACCTGGATTGTAATGCTCTCTTCTTGAATCATCTCTTCTTACGTAGATTCTCAAGTAGTTACCTGTAAAGTCTGGATTTTTCAGTGTGTTATTACTTATTATTGATGCTAATTTTTGTTATCATGTTTCTTTAAGCTGTTACTTGTTCATGCTACTAATACTGAGAAAATTTAGAGATTGATTAAGAGTTTGGAATTTTGCGAGGTGACAATTTAACGTGTTTGAATCTTTTGAATTGAAAATGTTGATGTATAGGCAATTCTTGCAGGTACTATCTTTCACTAGCACATGTTGCTACTTTGTTTCCAGGAATGTTGTTGACGAAAAATACTACTCAGTCCTTTTCAGAAGCTTGTTCTAAGTCTGTCCTACGGTCTACAAATGCTGTTTTTGCAGTATTGTTTGGAGTTCTAGTGTATGAGATAATCAGATTCCTGGGGCCAAATCTCAGTGATAGAAAAGCAACTTTTATTGCGGTAGTCATGTCGCTTTACCCTCTCCATTGGTTCTTCACTTTCCTCGACTATACAGATGTTGCGTCTCTAACCGTAGTTTTTGCCATGTACCTCGCTTGTTTGAAGAAAAAATATACACCCAGTGCATTGGTAAGTAATTTGAAGCAAATTAGTTTTGATTCTGTTAGATCTTAGAATTACTATTATGTAGGCAAATTTATTTCGGTTTTGTTCTTGCAGTTTGGCACTTTAGCAGTTTTTATCCGACAAACAAATGTAGTCTGGATGATTTTCGTTGCTTGCTCAGGTGTTGTAGAATTCACTCTGGACTCGCCGAGGCAAAAAGAGAAAGAAAAAGTAAATCAAGAATTGCATCAGTCCAGTGATATGAAAGGAGCGACTCTGAGATCAAATCTTAGAAAAAGAAAATCTGATAGTAGCTCAGACACTTCAGACCGTTTTAACCACGATAAAACTGTTTCTCTAACAGAGGATACTTCAGGTAGGCTTCTTTACATGTTTTGTTTTTATAGTTTGGAAAATTTATTGCTAAGCATAAATGTTCCTCATCTCTTACAAAATCTAAGGTTAAAAATGCAGGCCTACTCTATGATACTTATGCTGTAATCTCAACATCTTGGAATATGAAATGGAGGCTTTTGATCAAATTTAGCCCTTTTATCGTCGTTGTGGTGGTGTTTGGTATTTTTATCCTCTGGAATGGGGGTATAGTCCTCGGTATGTAAATTCAGTTTACATATTTTCTCATCAATTAGGAATTGGTTCTGTATTTCGTTGAAATGGAAATTTATGAGTCTCTTTACTGACCATCACGTCAAATTCACAGGTGCAAAAGAGGCTCATGTAGTTTCACTGCATTTTGCGCAGATAATGTATTTTTGTCTCGTCTCTGCTCTTTTCACTGCTCCCCTACACTTCTCAGTAGTTCAAACCGAAAAATCTGTTTCAAAAGCTCCATAGAAGTTGGCCCTTAAGCCTGCTACTTAGTCTTGTAGCTCTAATAGCCGGATTTGCCTCTGTACACTTTTTTCAGGTTCGGTTTCTTGACACCTTAAGCTCTTCTACTACAAACTCTCATTCTCTTTGTTTTCTGAAAATTATTTGTAGCTTGGCTCATCCATATCTTCCCTCCGATAATCGCCATTATCCCTTCTATCTATGGAGAAAGATTATCAACTTTCATTGGTCAATGAAGTACCTGTTAGTCCCGGTTTACGTCTATTCCTGGTTCTCAATCCTAACTTTATTAGGTATGTTAAAACCGTTTCTTGTATTTTAATTCTTTACTTTTCCCCTATTTTTTTGCATTGTGAACCTGACTTATTCTTCCTCAATCCAATAGCGAAAACTCGAAGGAAGATCTGGGTATTGGTCTATTTCTTAGCTACGTGTGCTGTTCTTGCTCTTACACCATTGATCGAGTTCAGATATTACACCATTCCATTTTACCTCTTCATGCTTCACTCTTGTGGCAGAAGCAGCAGCTTCGCCACTTGGCTTCTCATCGGAACTATTTTTGTCTCTGTTAATGTGTTTACAATAGCAATGTTCTTGTTTAGACCGTTTAAGTGGAGCCATGAGGATGGTGTCCAGAGGTTTATATGGTAGGGACAAAAATTTACACTCTTCTGATGTAACTGTTTAGGCCTCAGAAACTGGTGAGTTCATGATATTTTCTGTTGTTATAAAAACATAAGTTTTAAGGTTTCTTTTGGTAAAACCGATTACAACAGTTCCGCAGTATCTACTATCTAGCAATAGGTTTTTCGGTTCTTCATACTATAGCCACATGGCAAAAACAACAAAGTATGTAATAGTCATCGAATTAGGAAATGTAATTTGGAAAGTGGTTGGTTTTTGTGACATTTTAGGTGAGTCAATGTGGAAGGGAATTTCCAAAGTCAAGGAAACGAGTCTTTTGTGATCTGTTAGAAATAGATTTCAGCGGAATGTTAGGAACTCAAACAGATATGTATCAATATATCATTGAAGAAAGGGATCCAATATCGACTCTAACTAGTGCCATTCTCTATAGTTTTCACTTCAGGGTAACATGTGTCTTTATAATTCAGGACGAGAACATGACCGGTTCAAACATTTTATCGATCCTTGGACAAATTTAAAAAAATAAGCTCCTAACATATCAAAAACAAAAAACAAAAATATTATTATTATTTTTATTGAAAACAAAAACAAGCAAAACATAAAAAAAACACAAGCAAAATATTATTTTTTGGACCTCTACGTTTCGATCATTTTATTTATGTGTTCGAAGCGGTCGCACTGTTCGCCCTTATAATTAAGCCGGCCCTATAGGAAGAAATAATGTTTTTATATAATAAAATTGAAACAGAAGTTGGAAGTTCTATGGTAAATTTATTTTCTTTTTTTCCTTGAACATTATTTTGAAAACTATAATCTAATGTCACCGCAGACTTCAATTAAATTTGACACCACACTTTACGTAAGAGCCAGCCACTTAAACAATTGTGAAAGTTAATAAAAGTGGTCATATACGTAATATTTGATTGTTATTTGTTTCGATCTGATTCAGAAAACCCGGATAATTTGTAAATGTTTAGAGCAAACAAATACTAAAATTCAACGTTTATTAGAAGCAGAGCAAATCACATAGACTAAAATTTTAATGTTTTCGGGATATTCGCTGTTTTCCAAAAAAATAAAGATAAATAGATGTAATGTAAAATTGTAAACCATATAACTATATTGTATCTCTATAAATTTAAGAAATTGCTGAAGTATTAAGTTTCAAACAATTTAAGAGCCAGCCACTGAAACAATTGTGTAAATTAATAAAGTGGTCATATACGTAATATTTGATTATTTGTTTCGATATGATTCAGAAAACCCTGATAATTTGTAAATGTTTGGAGCAAACCGGATCTGAAATTCTCGGTTAAGATTAATAAGAATCCCGAACCGTGGGCAATGCAGCAAAAGGCAAAAAAAATTTCATTATCTCAAAACAAATAAATTTAAGACAGTTATATAAACGGAAAACGTCCTTGACAAAAATAAACTCGAACTCGGTCCTTCTATATAGTTTAGTTTAGCCGACAAAATCCACACTCTCTGATCCACCTTTAATATTATAGAAAGAAAAACATCTTGGTCGACCCAAAAAAAAAAAAATTTTGATGGACTTTGATGGGCCTGTATTAGAATTGAGCAAAAAAACACCAACTCATATGCATATTTCACATCACCTCAGTTTTTGTTCTGTATACCCACCCATGGTTGTTGCGAAAACTTAAAGCAAATTATAATTTCAGATTGACCAACCCCCAACAAGCTAAAATACATCACCAAACTCAATACCACATACAATATAAACTTAAGAAAAAAAAAGCTTATGTAAGTTGTTATATCAGCTCACCATAGAGGTTAGATTAGAGATCAAAGATTCATCTTTCTTCTGTAAAATAATATGTTTACACTAATTTTCTATATTTCTTGTGCCATAAATTCTAGAAAAACAACACACTTGTGACAATTACAACTAAAATATGTTCGTTTAATAATCGTTGGAGACAACAACATATATTAGCAACTAATTGCTAATTCAAAAATTTAAAACGTTAAAATGTTAGTCGTCGCTAAACTATGTCGATGAACCATCGATCATTTAAAAAAAAAAAAAAAAAAAAAAAAAAAAAACACTAAGATTTAGTCTAAAACAACAAAACATGTTGTTGGTTACTATCAGTGATCGTTATCGGCAGCAAATGCAAAAAAAACAATCATGCAAATACTCAACTTCAATAGTAAATATTTGTGAATAATCGTAAAAGACAGAAGAGAAAAAAACAAAATTAAATAAACTAGAAAAACAAAAATAAAATAATTGAAATAACCAAAAAACAAACAAGAATCACGAGATTTGCATAAAGGGCCAGGCAGAAACATAACAAATGTCAAACCAAGTTCGTCGCGGTCAAGGAAGCTCCACAAGGAAAACAATAAACCCTAAATAATTAAATACGAAACCAAATCGACTCAAAAAAAAATCGTCAAAAACGCCTCCTTCAACAACCCTCTCGTCGTGTTCACATTTTAACTTGTCTCTTTTCTACACGTAAAGGCCATAAAGGAGATATTTTTTTTCATTTTCGCCACAACTCCTATATAAAGCTTCAATTTTTGAATCAAAGATTTAGTGAAATCGACGTGTACTCAATTCTCATTTGGTGGTTTTGGCCTTTTTCTTCTCCATCTTTGGTTTCGTCGCCATAGCCTTTTTATTAGAACAGGTATGTTTCTGCATTCGATTTTCAATTTCCCCTCTTAATCAAATTTGTTTATGCTAAAAGTGTATGATGTGATTTTGCGTTTTGGGTATCGAATTTGAGATCTTTAATCACTTAGCTTTACGATTCTTGATTACTGCTAAGTTAATAGAATTAAACCCTTTTGATTTTTTTTATTGTTACGCGTAGGAATTTCTGGAAATGGCTACTACGACTATGTCTCACCAAGCGATCGGGTCTATTGTCTCTCATAGACCTTTCAAAGCTTCTCAGTTTCTAAAGGAGCCTTTGAATGTACAGATGAAATTTAGACAAAAAAGATTCAAGATTGAAGGAACTGCATCTCAGGTTTCTGTCGTTGACAACACTATCTTGTCTCCTTCCAAGAACAAACCTCATGAATCCAAGAAGAAATCAAGTATGTTGCTTTTGTTCGTGGTCTCATTATATTAAGAGAAAAGTGTGATGAAGAGAAACATTGAATTAAGTACTTGTTTTCCTGTGTTTTTAGGTGAAGCTGCTTTGATATTGATTAGGCATGGAGAATCGTTATGGAATGAGAAGAATCTGTTCACGGGTTGTGTTGATGTGCCATTGACTCAGAAAGGTGTGGGAGAAGCTATTGAAGCTGGGAAGAAGATTAGCAACATACCTGTAGATTTGATCTTCACATCTTCTTTAATCCGTGCTCAGATGACCGCAATGCTTGCCATGATTCAGCATCGCCGCAAGAAGGTTACAAAAAGATCTTAAGGTTTATTGCTTTTTGTCAGTAAATTGCTCCATTTGACTTGTGTTAATCTATCTAGGTTCCAATCATCTTGCACAATGAGAGTGTAAAGGCGAAAACTTGGAGTCATGTTTTCAGCGAAGAAACTAGAAAACAATCTATCCCGGTTATAGCGGCTTGGCAGCTGAATGAGAGAATGTAATCCAAATGCCACTTCTCTTGTGTTTCTTATGTACACAAATTACACCAATTTGATATATTAAATTTTCAACTTTTTCTTGAGTTAGGTATGGAGAATTGCAGGGTTTGAACAAGAAAGAAACCGCGGAAAGATACGGGACACAAAAAGTTCATGAATGGCGTAGGAGTTACGAAATTCCTCCTCCTAAAGGCGAGAGCTTGGAGATGTGCGCTGAGAGAGCAGTTGCTTATTTCGAAGACAATGTATGAATGAGCGATTCTTCTATTTTTCTCTTACTTAACGTAATCCTTTATGCTGATGTCTAATCGTTATGCAGATCAAACCAGAGCTTGCATCTGGAAATAATGTAATGATTGCTGCTCACGGGAACTCATTGCGATCTATCATTATGTATCTTGACGATTTAACTTCTCAGGAGGTAACAAAACTGTCTGGTTCTAGTCCAGAATTCTGTCTTTTTCATCATTGTGGTTGCGGATTTGCTGAAACTTAAATATGTTCTGGTTTGCTCAGGTTACAAGTCTAGACCTATCTACGGGTATACCATTGCTCTACATCTTCAAAGAAGGAAAATTCATGAAACGAGGAAGCCCGGTTGGTCCTACTGAAGCTGGTGTCTATGCTTATACAAAGGTTAACCAAACCAAGTGTTTCTTCATCTTCTTTATCTCCATGGTTATGAGTTTACTGATATAATGCTTCTTGGTTTCAGAGATTGGCACAATACAGAGAGAAGCTTGATGAGGCGACCCTTAACTAATGTCTTCCAGAAACAAACCTGAAAAATCAGTTATAGTCTGTGTTTCACTTGCTTAGCTCATATGTAGTGACAAAACAATCAAGAACAGTTTAAATATGTATTAGATACACAAATCACATTCATTTTTAATGTTCTTTCAAATTAAAAAAAAAAAAGCCAATTCAACAGGAAGTGTCTTTTTTTATATGTTTTCAGATTCAGACATTAACAGTAAGAGGAAGCTCTGAATCTCCAACGGTTAAGAAATACTTTCCTTCTTCAACAACCATAACTCCAACTTCATTAGCTCTGCTCAAATGTTCACAAAGACCAATCTCAAACTCCATCTCCGCTTTCTCTCCATTACTTAGCACAATGCTCTTAAACCCGACAAGCTGTTTCTCTGCGCGTTTCCCGTCTTCTCCTCCTCTCTCGTGCCTTGCAAACATCAGCACCGGATGTTTTCCCGCCATCTCTCCTTGATTCTCCACCGTAACAATGACCTTCGTCTTGGCTACATCACAACCTTCTTTCCTCATTTCCGATACCAGAGTGTATCGAACAGAATCCGAGTTGAGTTGAGCTTTAGATTGGTTCAAGTAGAGATTGGTTTCACCCAGAGTCTTGAACCGGTAAGAGTAAGTTGAGTAGCTAAGACCATGACCAAACTCAAACACTTTAGGGCCTTTATAGAATTTGTAAGTCCTTCCTGGATATCCAGATGCAGACCGCATTCTCATGTCTGTCATCTTCACATTCACAAAGCTCTGAGGATACCAAGTCACAGGTAATCTCCCTCCTAAACACCACAAGAGTATAATCGAAATCGAAATTGAAATTTAGATAACAAAACCGAAGCTTTTTCCCTAACTGTTGAAGAAGAATAAGAAAGACTCACCGGGATTGTGATCTCCAAATATGATTTCAGCAAGAGCAATCCCTCCGGCTTCTCCAGGATAACCAGCCCATATAATGCTTCCGATTTTATCATTATTCGTAGCAAATGAGATATCGACAGGACCGCCACAGATCAAAACCAGAACCACTGGTTTCTTGGCAGCATTTGCAACGCTCGTTATGAGCTCTCGTTGCTTCCCGGGAAGACTGATGTCCACGCGGTCCATATCTTCTTTCTCTTGAGTCTTGTCTAGTCCCATGATCAAGACCACATGATCAGCATTTCTCGCGATTGCAACAGCTTGATTAATCGCAGCGTTAGAGCAAGCCACGGAATCACATCCTTGGTGATAAACAGCGTTTTTAATGTAACCGCGTAAGGCCTCAAGAGGAGTCACAGTCTTGCAAGGCGGACCAGCATAGTTTCCGAGAAGCGTTTTAGCGGCGTTAGCGTTTGGACCGATTACAGCTAACGACGATGAACGTTTGGAGAAAGGAAGGAGTTTAAGATTGTTTTTCAAGAGAACTATACCGTTACGAGCAGCTTCAAGTGCTAAAGCTTGATGAGCCGGAGCACAAACGTCGTTAGGACTAATGTTTCCGTAAGGCAGTTTGGTTGGATCGCCGTTAAAAAGACCGAGACGAAACCTAACAGAGAAAAGATTGAGCAGAGCTCTGTCAATGTCATATTCCGACACTTTCTTCTGTTGAAGAGCTGATTTGGTGTGTTTTTGTAAGTATGATCCACAGTTTACGTCCATGCCGGCTTTGAGGACGTCAGCGACGGCGTCTTCAGGGGTTTTGGCGTAGCCTTGATCATCATAGATGATTGAGACAGCGTCACAATCTGAAGTAATGTATCTGAAAACAGAGACAGTTATGTTTATCAAATGAGAGTGGTGTTAAAAGAGGCAAGTAACGAAGTAGAGAGGAACGAACCCGTGGAAACGCCAGAGGCCACGAGCGGTTCGAGTCAAGAGATTGGGGTCAGCGCAAGAGGGAATGCCGTTGACTCGGTTATAAGCACACATGATGCCACTGGCTCGGCCTTCTTCTATGCATTTCTTGAACGGTGGTTGGTACGTCTCCGCCAGGTCAGCCAAACTCACCTTAGAAAAAGGAAAATCAATAAATTATATTATTGAATCAACATAATTAAATTCAATTTACTAATATACTATTTAATTTTAATTTAATAAATCATTAAATTCTAGTCTGTGAACTTAAATTTTAATTTTTTTAATGAGAAGAATATTTTGTGAACTTAAATTTTTTTTGTTTCTAACTTCTAACATTACTCGATTTCAATCATTGTCCACGTCAGAATGTCAACATGAAGATTAGTTATATATTGATAATCAACGTACATATTAATCATATTCATGACAAGACAAAGATTAAGCACATATTCATGACAAGACATAAAGAGTGCAATGAAGAAATCATTTATAAACTATAAAAATTCTACTTTAATGTCCTAAAGACCACGCTTTAGAATAAAAAACAAATCAAAAATGGAAAAGATGAGTCAAAAGATAGTAATAAAAGCATTGAAAAGTTGAATTAAGAGAATAAATTAATTACCTGAGCATTGAAAACGTAACGAGTGATACCTTTCCAACGGTCAAGATCGTAGGCCGTGAAATGCTTACAACAAGCGGAGGCTTGGAGATGACCGGAGAGAGTTTTACGACCGTCGAAAGAGTCACCTTGCAGTCCTCTGACGTAAGCCACCGCATAAGCTCCAGTCATCATCGGATCCTCGCCGGGAGTCTCTTGGCCTCTTCCCCACCGTGGATCTCTAAAAATGTTAATGTTCGGTGCCCAAAATGTCATCCCTTTCGCTTGCCCTGCGTTGTACACTCCTCTTGCTTCCTTTCCTATTACCTGAAAACCTCAATACAAAATACATTCTTATTTAGTAGTTTTTCGAATTATTAAAAACAACTCCTAAAACACTACCAAAAGATTTAGCTCCAAAAATTAACATAAGTAATCGAAAAATACCATAAACTAGGTTCAACCGTTTAGCATTTAATATTAAATGATTTATCTACTTTTACAGTTTACTAATCTTTCATCATATTTTTTTATAACAAAAAATTGGATTTTAGTAGTAAGTTTCGATATTACTTAGAAATTCTGGATTCTTGCTTAAATTAAAACTTCAAAATTCCACGCAAAAAAAAAAAAGCTTCTAAATTTAAACAATAATCAATTTAATGACAGATTATTAAATTGATTAAATCAAACACGAGAAAAAACAGAGAGAATGAAAGAAAGAAACGAACTTGAGCAATGCGGAACCATTCATAGGAGTCGAATGAAGCGGCGGTTAAGATGACTTGAGGGAAACTAGTGGCTGCTTTAACCGTTCCGTTAAACCGGATTCCTGGACCGACACCAGCTACGCCGTGTAAAGCCTCCGACCACCATTCGTACGTCGGAACTCCAAGACGCGGTATCCCGGGAGCTGTATTCACTAGCTGCGAGATCTTCTCATCTATGGTTAGCCTCGAGACAAGATCGCGTGCTCGATGGCTGATTGGGAGGTCAGTGCGGCAGAACTGGTAGAGTTTCGTTGTTGGGTTCGAAGGGTCGCACGCGTGCGGCGGAGGAGCTGAGTCGACGGCGTGGAAGAAGCAGAAGTAGTAGAGGAGAAGAAGAAGAACCAGTTTAGCCATGGCTTCGAAATGCGGAAAGAGAGATGAGAAACTGATGAGTGTGACAGACTCTGCGTTATTATTATTTATTTCCACAATTTAGTCTGTAGTAAAATTGACGGAAGTACCCCTTCTAATTCGACAGGGTGACCTAAAATTTTAATATTTTGTCTTCGTTATGGGCCTAAACCCAATAATGTTTCTTCAAATAGCTTTTGCTTTAGGCTTTTTTTTTAATAGTGTAACTGGTATCTACAGCCCATTTAGTCCATCAAAACGTTTTGGTATCAAATAGTAGCGTTTTCTTTCATATATCAAGAATTGTCAGAAAAATGTACAAATTAACCGTCCAACCAACCACATTAAGTGAAAATGGATAACAATATTTATTATAACTTAACTTATCGTTTCAAGCCATTTGTCACAATAAATCTAATTGTGATCTATCCTAGTTTTAGCTGGTCACGTAATTAGGTTTGACTGGATAAACATGTCGGTTTCAAACACTTAATAAAATGTTAGTAGATAAGATAATTTTGTTTCCGTCTCAGCTAAGTGTTTGATGGAAGGAGCTCTGTAGAAATTTTTATTTGAAGTCAAAATCTCAAACAAATTCAATATGTTCAGAAATAACAGTTGGGTATATTTTTAAAATTAACTAATGTTATAATTTTATATTTAAGTTTTTTTTATAGGAAACTTAATGCCACGTGGAGGAGCTAAGCCCTTGCAGAAAATATGACCGACACGTGTGAAGCTTGGTAAAACGTATCAGTCCTCATGACGACATAAGCTCGTCGTAGCCGCTTAATGACTAAAGAAGGTAAAGAATGGGAGATGTCGGTCAAGAGTGACACTAACAACAATAACATATTTTATTACAATTGTTTGAATATTTCCTCGTGGTCTATTATCTAGACCCTAGTCTTTGGTTCATTAAAATTGTCTGATGCTTGTCTCTTTTCACTAGAAAATTCCGATATTTTCTTAATCGTAACAACTGCTTTTATATAAACTGAGCACATGTTTCATCGATTACTTTTTTTAAATTTTTCCTTTTTTCTTAAAAATAAATTACTTTTGTTTTTTCTCATAATTATATACTAAAATATATCCAGCGCTATTTCGTAAATTAAATTTTTTAGATTTAAATTTTATTCAAAAATTTTGATTATATTATTATAATAATTGTAATATTTAAATAATAATTATGAGTTATGTTATTATTTGTCATTCAATATATTTAAATATATAAATTAAATCATTGAATATTTTTTAGTCGAAATATTGATATTTTTAAAAATTATGATTTAATTATGTTTTTGAAGTGCTAATTAAATTTACAATTATGTTTTTAATGGGAAATTAGCAAATAATTTTAATATTAATGATATGTCAAAGTAAATATTATATATATTAAAGTTATTTTTTATTTATATTTTCTAAATAATAGTAAGGAGATATTTTCTAAGATTAAAGGTTTCGAGTGTTTTGGTTTGGTTTTTTTTGTTTAGCTACCGGCTCTAACCGGTCCCACAGAAACCTTGTCGTCTGTCCTCTCAATTCCTCCACCGTTTGCTATAAGTAGGCCCTTGACTCCTTCCCCATTGTTTCTTCACTAAACCACACAAAGCTTGCTCTTCTCCTTCCTTCACCAATTTCAGAAAATATCAAAAGTTACGATTTTGATTGCTTAAAAGATACAACTTTTGCACACAGGTTTGTTTATTTGTTTCTCTCTCTGTTCAATTATGCGATTCCGTTAGCTGTTGTTTATAGCGTTTTTATTTATATATTCCTCTTGATCGATTTCACCAGGTTTAAGATGGATATTTTCGACAACTCTGATCTCGAATACCTCGTTGATGACTTTAACGCTGATTTCGATGATGATGAACCCTTTGGAGAGGTCGTTGTCACGGGTGATTCTGATTTGGATTCTGATCACATGGACTCCGATTTCGAGCTGGTATGATACTTTATTCTGCTCTGATTTAACAAAGGCTGCTAATTTTGATGGATGTAATGAATAATAGTAAACGTGTTATGTTGTTGTTTGTTAGACTCAGAGTAAGCTGAACAATGATACGTCAGCGTTAGAAGCTAGGAATGGAAAAGATATTCAAGGGATTCCATGGGAGAGGCTGAGTTACACGAGAGATAGATTCCGTGAGAATAGATTGCTACACTATAAAAACTTTGAGAGCCTCTTTCGATCACGAGAAGACCTTGATAAGGTTTGTTCTGCAACAATCAAAAAATTTCTGATTTTTTCATGTTCATGTTGATGATGATTGGTATTTCAATTTCGGTGTACATCATTCTTATGATTTCTGGTATTTTGTTGTCTCACAGGAATGCTTGCAAGTAGAGAAAGGAAAAAACTTTTATGACTTTCAGTTCAACACAAGGCTCGTCAAATCCACAATTGCACATTTTCAGGTAGAGAAATTTGCTTAATTATGTTTGTAATGCGTGACATACTTTGTTACTTGATGTCTAGAGTCATTTAGGCTTTTACTTTTTTATCATTTACTCAGCTCTTCTGTTTATTAATCGAGTCTGCAACTCTGGCCTCTTATCTTATCACGCTGGATTTCTCTGGTTCCATGGAATTATTTTAACATATTAGAGAATTCTAATTCCATGCTGCTTTCAGTGTCACAATTATTTCACACCGAGTCTAAAAACCCCAACTTATAGTGATACCTGCCATTGTATGAAGATGGGCAGTTGAAAACTTATTTTGAAGATGAATAGCATGTGTTTCTGTGGTCATTGTTTATTCTCTTGGTTAATTATGTTTGATCTTAGAATTTACGACGCCTCTTCCTGTTTTATCCATGTTCCCACCCTCAGCTCTGCAGCTGGGGTGTTGATTCACACCAAGTCCTTTCCTTTTGCAGATAATCTTCAAGGGTGCTTAAATGTAACCTGCTCGTTCCTAACTTCTCGTAATATAATAATTTAGAATCGATATTTACTCGGGTACAATACTGTGTAAGGTTCTAACTTATTCAAAAAAGTGTCATGATATGTGTCTAGGATGGTTGAGGCAGAGTTTATAAATCTAACTGGTCCAGGCAACATTTTAACATTTTTTTATAGACTTTCATACGCCTAGAGAATTATAGTGACAGAATGTATTAAGATTCCCTTGCACATTAGACGTTGCTCAATGTCCATTGTTAGACCATCGGGAACTATATAGAAGACTTGTCGTTAACTCTGCTGCATTTGAGAAACAGTTACTATATATATGCCTTAACCTTTCTTAAACAGGTTGGGAGAGCAGCTGGCGCCATAAGGAAACCTTTGTTAATATGGTATGATAGGAAATGTTTTGCACATCTACAAGGACTCTCTAACTTTGTCATCCTTCTTTCTTACAGGGAATCATTTTGTTTGAGCTTACATATGACTATATGAGTGCTTCAGTATGATCTGCATTTTTCGTGATACCATCTCTTGTGCTTATTATTCTTTCTTCTAGTTTTGGTCTTCTCCATTTTTTTTCTGGCACAGTTGATTCATAGGTCTCTAAACGATTAATGCAAAAATTTGAGACAATGTTAGTTTTTGAAGTTAACATTTGATTACTGAAACGGTTGCTTTGTTTCCTTCTTGGCATGTGTTTTGTGTAATAACTTGCATGTTCTCTTCTTTTTTTTTTTTGTCTAAGATGACCAGTTGTGTCTTATGTGAGAATCCTCTATCTCGATTGTCTCATTTTACAGCTGAGGAACTTGGTATGGGCAACATCAAAGCACGATGTGTATTTCATGAATAACTACTCTCTCATGCATTGGTCATCTTTGCTGCAAAGGGGCAAAGAAGTACTTAATGTGGCGAAGCCCATTGTTCCTGCAATGGTGAGCAACCTTACTGGTTATATCACTTGTTCTTGAACCTCGGAATTCAACTATAAATTAACGTTGGTAATTTAATCTGCAGAAGCAGCCTGGATCGCTGCCGCAGTCTGTATCAAGAGTCCAGATAAGCACCATGGTAGTTAAAGACGATTTGATAGTTGCGGGAGGGTTCCAAGGGGAGCTTATCTGTAAGGTATATTAACACATTTTGTTTTCCACAGTGATCTATTTGTTAGCTTGGTTTCTCACTTTGCGTGGTCTGTCTGATTGCAGAAAGTCAACGAACCTGAGGTTGCTTTCTGCACAAAACTAACCTCGGCTGAAAACGACATCACCAATTCGGTTGACATATACAACACACCAGAGTAATTACTAAACAGCATATGCATTGGTTTTAGAAAAAAACTCCTCTAATCCTTGCTTCCCTAATCCATGTAGTGGCTCGTTAAGGGTTATGACTGCGAACAATGACTGTACCATCAGGCAATTTGATGCCACAAACTTCGCCTTCCTCAACAGTTTCACCTTTGATTGGTCTGTAAATGTAAGCGCATCTCCTTCTCTTAAGACTCGGCTGTTATCATCTGCTCTAGACTCAAATTATTCTATATTATTTATGTTTTCGGTGCGTCTCTGTCTGTAGAACATCTCCACCAGTCCGGACGGTAAGTTAGTGGCTGTTCTAGGGGACAGTCCAGAGTGCTTACTAGTCGATGCTGGATCTGGAAAAGTGATCCACGGACTCGAAGGCCATCTTGACTACTCGTTTTCGTCAGCATGGCACCCAAACGGTCAAATCCTAGCCACGGGTAACCAAGACACAACATGCAGGCTATGGGACGTAAGGAACCTGTCTCAATCACTCAAAGTGTTGAAAGGAAACATGGGAGCCATCAGAGCTTTGAGGTTCACGTCTGATGGACGGTTCTTAGCCATGGCTGAGCCAGCAGACTTTGTACACTTGTTTGACACGGAAGCTGGTTACAGTCATTGTCAAGAGATTAATCTGTTTGGAGAAATAGCCGGAATCTCGTTTAGCCCAGACACGGAGGCACTGTTCGTGGGGGTGGCTGATCGTACGTACGGTAGCTTGTTGGAGTTTAACAGGAAGCGAAACCACTCGTATGTTGATTCCATATTCTGATCGGACTCCCATCGTTAGAAGCAAATTAAGAGGATATAATTATCGTATATAGTATGTACATATCCTTTTGGAACACTATTATTTGAGTGTCAGTGAGATTATGGTTATTTATGTAGTGGCTTTGGGCGGGGTTTAAGTCGTTGTTTTTGTGTGACTTTCCCTTTGTCACGTTAATGTGGTTTTTCGAATTTTTACCATTTTCTTCATGTTATTGTTTAACTAATTACTTTGACAGGCAAGATAAATCTACTTTTTATGGGGCTTACATAATTGATGAGACGTTAAAGTTTTTGGGTTTAATATGTACAAAATTTTTGTGTTTGGTCAACAATTGCACGAAAATAAAGAATTCAATTAAAGTCCAAAAAATGACAAATTCAGCTATCTTTAAATTAAATAGTCAACAAATATATAGCAACAAAATCAGGCGTTATATACAAAGTTTGGTTGTTTGAAATTGAATAAAGCAAATAAAACAGAATGCTTAGTTAGCTTACTTGTGGCCCTCATGGAACATGGAGAATGATTCCCTCTAACGAAGTCAGAACAAAGATCGATAAAAGTGGTTGCCCGATGATATCACAACAGATTAACGTATTCAAATTAAAAAATCTATTAGTTACTAAAATAAACTTTATAAATCGTCTTTTAAAATCTATAAGTTGATTATGAAACCTTTAAATTTTGGAAAGATTTAAATGATAGCTATTTGGAATCCAAGTTATATAAACTTCAAAAAAAAAAAAAAAAGTAAATGATAAAATTTACAAAATGATATGAAAATAAATCGAATTTATGAAATCTCTAACGAACAAATGACTAAAATTAAATGCCTAAGGATCCAAAATTCAACTAATATTCATACCATTTAATCAATTTAGTATTCTTAATTTTTTTAAAAATAATTATAAAGTTTAAAATTGTTTTTTCCAAATAAATTAGAAATTTTGATGCTAAATCTCCATTTGAGAAAACAAATTAGATTTTCGGAATCGTTAACGGACAAATGACAGGATCAAAAATACGGTTAGTTTCACATCTTATTGTAAATTTAAAATTCGACTATAAACCAAAAATCCGAATGAAAAGTAAAAAAAAAAAAAAAAAAATCCGTGAAATAATAAGACACGAGAGTGTGATAACTTACTTCATGGACTTGTCATTTTTAGATGGGCTGGAAGTCCTTTTATTTTTCTATTGGGCTTTGTAGTGCCCAAAAAGATTTTGATGACTTGGTAATGGCTTCAGTGACATGGCAGTAAGAGAGAGACTCTGATCGTGTGGCTTCAGATATAATGTTGTTGGGCTCTTGCACAAATATTAGCCCATTGGATCACTTTTGTCTTCCTCGATCTTCTAGTGAAAGAATGAATAGTTAAATGGTAAGGATATAGTAGAAGTTAGGTGATTAAATGTGCTGTGAAACAATGATGGTTGAGAACTTGAGATTGAAAGGATTTTAGAGCAGCATCTAATACTAAAAGTAGACATAAAGATAGTTAGGGGATTTGATGGTCGAGATTTTCTTTTTCTTTTTATTCTCAGACGAATTAAGGATGTGTCATGTGTGTGTGTGAGCCACTTAATCTTATGTTAAAGCTTTACGAAACATTCCTCAATTACACCTAACCTTCTTCTTATTCCAGAAAATAAAGAGTTGGATTCTATTTCTACAATAAGCTTTTCTTTTTCTTTTAAACGTGTCACATATTACAAGTCTTGGATATTTTTCATCGAAAATAATGGCATTACAATTCAAATTGGAAACTATGTGCTATTGAAAAGACAAAATGTAATAGAATCCAAAATTCTGTACTAATTTTTGGATCTCCATTTAATAAATAAAAAAATAGTACTAATAGCATAGTATTTAAATTGGAGAAATGGACCATATGTCACGATAATCACGCGAAAACGATAAAACCGAAGAAGAAAAAGGTATTTTGAACAAAATGTGACGGAGACAATTCACCTAAAGTTCACATGCCATTCATCATCTTCCTCATAAAACGACATCCACAACTGCTCTGAAAACGACAACACCCTCTGCTTCTTCTTTCTTGCAAAATAGTACCTATATTTCTATTTGCATCCCAAAATTATAACTATTTCTTATATCTTCAACCATATTATCAACAACTAATCACAATTTGTATTGAATAATGTTAATGGAACAAATCTTGCATTTATAAAAGGAGTTGATTTTGTAATTTGTTTTATGTGACGAAAATGAGATATTTTCTTCAAAAGAGGCAGAGAGACATAAGTGGAGTGAGGTTGGTAACAGTTCACGGTGACCACACAGGACGGTAAAATCTGGGCCATTGGTTATAAACACGTGGCGTAAAAGTAAACGGTCGTTGGATTATTAAAAAAAGTAAGAAAACGGCAGCGTTTGTGATGGAAACCGCGTGAAGGGCTAAAAAAAAACAAAGAAACTTTGGAAAATCTTTTCAAAGTAACGAAACGATGGAGACGGACACGCGCGATCCATGCCGCCATTGATCTTATTGGATACCATCTTTTTGTTTTATTTTATGTTTTACAAGTTCTTTTGAGTATATATGGCTTCTATTTCTTAGAAAGGAATTTTAATTCTAATTCACATAAAACCAAAAGAAAAAAGGTACTGTTTTAGAGCTTTTTTTTTTTAATTCTGCTCTATATTCATTTTTTAAACTTAATTTTAGAGTAAAATCTTCTCCAATTCTATTCTATTTTTTTACTCTAAAATAGAGATTTCTAAATTTTACTCTATATTTAGAGTTAACTCTAACCCTATTCTATTTGAAGAATTTTACTCTATTATCTTAATCACAATTAGAAAAAATATGTATACCTTATGTTCCAAAAGTTTATGCTAATTTTCTTACCTTTCTAGTTTCTACCTTCAGATCCTTTAGGGTCAATATTGTGTTCATATACTCCAATAGGTTATCGAGCCAAGCGGTAAACGATGATGAGGGCAGCCCAATATTGTGCTATAGTTTCATGTTTTACGTGTTAGATTTTTTTTTTTTAATACATTTTTTTCTCCACTTTGACAAATAATTAAGCATATATAAATATATTATTATCTTCTGTAAGAATTTCGAGGGAAATAAATCAGAAAAATGCCAGAGTCGTCAAAATAAAATCAGAAGCGATTTAAATTCTAACACTATTTTATAATAGGTAGTCTGAAAAAATTATGTTCTTTCTAGATTTTGTGGTCATTGAAAAAGTAGTAAAAAGATAGGTAGCAGGATTATTCATCTGTAAACTTTTTTTTTGTTAAGAATTCATTCATTAATTGCTTCTTCTTCTTTTTTCGTGTGGGTGAATTATGATGTATCGTAAAATATTAAATATTTTTTGGATCTCTTTTTATACTTCTTTTATGAACATTTTAAATAAAACTTGTTTTTTATGTTTATTTTGTGAGATAAAGGACTCTTTCAATATATGAAAAGTCAGGTATCCACCCTTGACCTCATATATATCAAACAATAAACAAGATTTTCCAATCTTTATAATATATATGCAGTCTGTTTACTTTGACTTTATGTGTTACACGTTTAATCATTTGCTTATGGTTGATAATTTAGTATGTTGTAGCCAACATATAGATTGTTAGATCCATAATATGTTAACATATCACTCATTCTTCAGAAAAAATTTAAATAAACATATCGATGTTTGACAATACTTGAGACTTGAGTAATTGGCCGATTAGACTATTTTCCTAAGAAACCTTAAAATGTTGCTTCCATTTTTTTTTAATACGGGTTGCTTCACCTTTATGCTCATTATTATTTAAGTTTTGTAACAGAAGCAAATCTTAACCATTGGCTTTTTGGTTATCGCGCAGATCAGCCGCTGTTTTAGTCCACTGTGAAACTCGAAGTTTCTTCCGCCGTCGCCGCAAACGGTTTACGTGTTCGATGAGCACGTGTTTCCCACATGCATCCCTTACTTCGCCTTGCGTCTTCCATGCTCATCTTCTGACTTTTTTATATATACAAACAAAAAGTAGTTTTTAAATTTCATTCTATTTTACTAACTCTAGACGCTTCTTATTTTTTACATACAAGTGGTACTTCATTTTGCTTACCAAGTTGGAATTAAGTGTCTAAAGTTTGTGTTTTAAATAAGCATGTGTTTGGTAATGATGCAACTAAATACAAACTAACTAGACGTTATACCTATAACAAAAATAAACTAGACGTTATACCTATCCGTTCTTTCGTTTTTATAAAGAGAAATTTGCAAATATAACTTTTAAAAAAAATTATAAATTAAATAAATAACCAAACAAATTAAAATAATATATATTGTGTATATAATGTATATTAATATATATAAAAGTACATCACTAACATCACCGTACCATCTTCGGTCACCTCCACCGACCACTTCTACCGTCGGCCACAACCGTCACCACCACCACCACTACCACCATCGTCAACTACCATCGACCACTGCCCCCGCCACCTCCGACCACCACCACCAAAGAGGTCAACTTGGTCATTATACATTTTGAATGTTATGGAGTTAGTTTCTTAATTAATTTATCAAAAAGTTTTTTTTTTGCAGTTCACCCTTTTATAAACGATTGTTGTTGGTTTTTTTCAATAACATATATCATTTCTTATGGAACTGAAAAAGTTTAAATTTGTATATACGGTAGATATATAAACTGTATATGGAAAAAGTGGTACTTCATTTTGCTTCTCATTCTCATGACTTGTCTTCGTGAAGCAATTATTCATACAACATGATAATCGATGTTTCATCTTTGTCAAAATAGTTCAATCATATACATACGAACAAAAAATCGAATTTGAACTCGAATCTTCTCACATAATGCATTCAGAAATTTAACCATGGACAAGTAGGTTTTTTTTATTTTTGTTGGGAATTTGTAAATGCGGCTACGAATAAAATACACTACTAGATAAGATGGCGAAAGGTTCGGACTTTAGCTACAAGATTAGAGTTTTTATATACAATAAAGGGGTGATATAATATGGTAATGATAATGGTGGAGTTCTCCGCCAATCCATCCATAATTCTCTGGAGAGTTCTATTAATTTTTGTAACAATTTATGTCGACTAAAGTCTAAACTAGCCATTATAATTATCATGATTAATACTTGCGCGACTAAACAACAACTTTAAATATAAAATAATTTTAATAGTGATGTAAATCAACATCACTATCGGCGTCTTAAAATATTTTTCTTAATTTCAGATATTATTTCTTATATAGCGTCGATAGTTGAATTTTGAACCACATTCGTTTGGCTAATTCCGTAGAATTTCTTAGTGATTACATGTTAATGATAGATTATACGTACATACGACTAAGTGAAAAATTCATATCTTATCTGTTAATGTTTACGTTATTTATGAGATAGATAGGAGATAATCAAAATAGATAGAATTTGTTAATTTTTTTTGAAATGAGTCTTAGTTTGTTACTGTGTAAATATGATCTATTGGTTGTATTGGTTGTATAAAGTCATGTATCTATTCTTCTAAATGAATGAGAAAATATTCGAATCTTACATGAGAGGGTTTTGATCCTCAAACAACTCCTAGCCCATCGTCTTTCTTCTTCTTTCTGCATTTCTTCTCTTTTCTCTATATTTATATTCTTTCTTCTCTTGATACGCTCATTTTTCCGATAGTAACACAAAATGTTGACCGGGCTTTTGGAGTTACATATATAAGTCACATATTCCGATCATCCTCGATATGGATGATTACAACTATGATGCGTGGCGTGAGCTCTTCACAACTCACTGTCTCACGTTTGATGTACTTGGTCACATTGACGGTACCACCGTACCAACAGGTCCAATTGATACGGCGTGGAAAAAGCGTGATGAACTGGTGAAGCTCTGGATCTATGGGACACTCACGTCGTCTCTGTTCTGGAAGTCGTTCAAGAAAGGCGGTTCTGCTCGTGACGCTTGGCTAAAAATTGAAGGTATGTTCCGTAACAACAAGGAGGCTCGAGCTATCCAGCTTGACAATCAGCTGCGGACGATGGAGATCGGTGACCAATCAGTTGCGGAGTATTGCCAAACTATGAAATTGACGGCAGATCTACTTGAAAATGTCGATTCTCCTGTCACAGATCGTACACTTGTAATGTATCTCCTCAATGGGCTGAGTGATAAATTTGATAGAATTATTAATGTAATCACTCACCGTCAACCTTTCCCAACGTTCGATGAAGCTCAAAACATGTTGAAGGGGAAGATAAGCGATTGAAAAAGCACATGAAGGGAACCGTGGCGGCGGCGACACCATCTGCTCCTACGGTCCTCACTACTACCGATCAAGCTGTTAAACGTTCAGTTTTGTCTCAGCACCAACAATCGTCTCGTGGTGTGGCAACAATTACGGAGGTTGACGTCGTGGTGGTCGAGGACGAGGAAGAAGTGGCCGTGGAGAAGGAAATTTTTTCCATTATTATGAGTCCAGGCCCAACGAAGGTAGGCAGTCTTACGCACCTTTTCCCCAGCCAAATTTTGGCTAACAGTGGCGCCCACAATTTATGCAGTCTTCTTTTGGGCGTGGAATAATTGGTCCAAGACCACAAAATACACCTCAGGCACATACGGTCAACACTCATAATGCGGAACAAGCGTACACACCGATAACTGATTTCGAGCATTCTTTCAACACCATGGTTCTTCACGAGCCGGACAGTGGTTGGTACATGGACAATGGAGCAACGGTCCACCTAGCTTCAAATTCAGGTATTCTTAGTTCTGTTACCGATTTAAACCGGAGAAAATCAATTATAGTTAGTAATGGCTCCTCTATCCCTTTTCTTAAATGCGGTTCTACTTCGTTTAATACCATTAGTCGACCTCTCACTCTTTCAAATGTCCTTGTTACACCAAAAATAATAAAAAACTTAATCTTGGTTCGTCGGTTTACTAAAGATAATCAATGTTCTGTTGAGTTTGACCCTTTTGGTTTTACTGTGAAAGATCTCATGACCAAGAATCCACTTCTCCGTAGTAATAGTACAGGCGAGCTCTATCCGATGCCACCACCTATTCGTTCTACCATTCCTATATCGCCTCTTGCTTTGTCAGCTCTTTTTTCTTCATTGATTTAGCATCAGCGTTTAGCTCATACGAATACTGATGTTTTCAAGTCTTTAATTTCATCGCATTCTTTGGCTTGTAATAAAGATGGTTTACCTACTCTATGCGATATTTTTCAACTTGGGAAGCAAATAATTTTTTTTTTTCAACGTTCAGATTCAATTGTTTCTTCTCTTTTTGAAATAATTCATTCTGATTTGTGGACATCATCAATTTCTAGCGTGAGTGGCTATCGGTATTATGCTCTCTTCTTAAACAACTTTTCTCATTTCTTATGAGTTTTTTCCCTTCGTAATAAAAGTGATATATTTGAAAAATTTACTCACTTTTTTGCTTACTTCAATACCAAGATCAAATAATTGCAGTGTGATAACGGTACCGAATATAATCACTCTCGTTTTCATTCTCTTTTTGGTAGAGAGGACATTATATTCCGATTCTCTTGTCCATACACATCTCAACAAAATGGCAAGTCTGAACGTATGATACAGACCATAAACAATGTCATTCGTACACTATTGTTCCAAGCACAAATGTTACCAACCTATTGGGTGGAGGCACTCCACATTGCCGTTCATCTTTTAAGCATTTTCCCTATCACCTCTATCCAATATCATACACCATATTCTATCTTGTATCGCAAGCAACCATCATAAGATTATGTTCGTGTGTTTGGTTGTTTGTGTTATCCGAACATCAATTTTCCACACACATTTAAACTTTCCTTTCGTTCAACTCCATGTTTTTTTCTGGGGTATCCAACTCTTCATAAGGGTTATCGGTGTATGGATCTCAAAACCAATAAAAATCATCATATCACGACATGTATTGTTTGATGAGAAAACGTTCCCAGCAAGCTCAAGATCGCCGCTAAAAATAACAAGCTATGATTTTTTTCACGTAATCGACGAACCTTCACCTTTATTTCGAGCCATTTTGCAAACACCTCCACAAAGTTCAAATACACCAACCCTTCCTTTACCATCTCCTTCCATCCCACCTAGACAAGAAATCCAACCACGACATTCTATGCAAACCCGAAGCAAAACTGGTAATTTAAAACCCAAGCAACCTATTTCACTTCTAACCAACACCATCTCACCTATTCCGAGGAGCCATATACAAGCTTTGATTGATGAAAATTGGTCAAAGGATATGAGAGATGAGTATAAGGCTCAAATCGATAATGGAACTTGGGATCTTGTTCGTAGACCTAGGGATGCTAATGTTGTGCGTTCAATGTAGATTTTTACTCATAAGCAGGATGCAGATGGAAAGCTTGCTTGCTATAAGGCACAGTTGGTGGCCAATAGAAAATCTCAAGAATATAGTGTAGATTATTACGAAACCTTTAGCTCAGTGGACCACCCCTCAACGATACGAACGAAGTTAGAATTGGCGGTTTCAAGAAATTGGAGTATCCATCAAGTAGACGTCAAGAACGCTTTTTTCCATAGATATATCAATGAAACAATGTATATGTTCAACCCACCAGGTTTCGCTGACCCTAGTAAAAAGGATTACGTGTGCAAGCTAAACAAAGCACTGTATGGGTTAAAGCAAGCCCCACGGATTTGGAATGCCCGCTTTGTTGCCTCTCTTTGCCGATTGAATTTTGTGGTGTCTAAGTGTGATGCTTCACTTTTCACATACAAAAATGGAGCAGAAAAGGCCTATCTCCTATTGTACGTTGATGACGTGATCCTCACCATTATTGTTGGAGAAAATAATTGTTTTCTTGAAAGCTGAATTCTCGATGACTGACCTTGGAGATTTAAATTATTTTTTAGGTATAAAGGTCCAACGCAATAGACATGGCTTGCTGCTCACACAAACTCAATATGCCAAATATATAATTCAACGAGCTGGTATGGCAACATGCAAGCCCTTTAAGACACCGGTTGAAGTTGGGTTTAAATTGTCAGCAAATACCGGTGACCCGCATCATGATCCAACAATGTTTCGGAGTTTGGCCGGCGCTTTACAATACTTAACATTCACTCGCCCGGATATCCAATATGCAGTCCAACAAGTTTTCTTGTTTATGTATGACCCACGACAAGAGCCTTGGCAAGCTTTAAAACGGGTTATCATATACATCCAAGGGACGTTGGAAAATGGTTTACAAATTTATAAGGATAATCCTCAACAATTAGTGGCGTATACAGATGCGGATTAGGCGGGTTACCCAGACACAAGGCGTTCGACAAGTAGCTATTGTGTTTTTCTTTGCCGTAACTTGGTTAGTTGGTCGAGTAAGAGACAACAAACCGTATCCCGTTCTAGCTCAGAAGCTGAGTATCGTGGCATAGCCAATGTGGTGGCTGAAACATGTTGGCTCCGAAATTTATTTCTTGACCTGGGAGTACTGATGGATAAGGCCACATTGGTTTATTGCGACAATCTCAGATCGGTTTACCTATCCAACAATCCAATCCAACATCAACGCACCAAGCATATTGAGATTGACAACTTATTCGTGCGGGAGGAAGTAGCAATGGGCGAGTTTCAAGGTTATTCATGTTCCTTCTTCACTACAATTTGCAGACATATTCACAAAAAGTTTACCAACATCGCTATTCCTCAAATTCAAGTTCAGTCTCAACATTCGACAAACCGACGTTAAGACTGCGAGAGGGTGATAAGGATAATTAGAATAGATAGATTTTGTTAATTTTTTTTGAAATGAGTCTTAGTTTGTTACCCTGTAAATAGGATCTATTGATTGTATAGCTTCCTATAAAGCTATGTATCTATTATTCTAAATGAATGAAAGAATATTTGAATCTTACCGAAATTATGGTTAGTTTTACAAAGTACAGTACTTCTTTTTTCTCCTTAATATATATTTGAAATTAGGTTTGTGTTGCTGACTAATCAATATCGTAATTCATAAGACAAAGAAAGTTACAGCTTACAAGAAATATACTTGTTATATACTATATAACAAACTACCAAAGTTTCAACGGCTCGTGTTTTTCTATATTTATCTGATATGCGATGGTAATATGCAAAAATTATATTTAAGTTTGTCTTAAACTATATGCATAAGTCATCTGATTTTCAATTACTTTTGGGGAGTATAAAAAATAGTAGTGGTGCTTTTAAAAACAAAAAATAATAATATTGTTAGTAATAAACTAATAACGAAAGATAAGAGATAAGAATAAGATAGTGAGTGGCACAGGGATGCTTCCAAAACAGTTGTGATATTCTTATTAATGGGTCACCTACTTTCCTCATCATTTTCTATTTTATTTCATTCTTAAGTGGAGAGAAAGAGAGATTTTCTAGGAATGAAATTTAATCTTGGTTTGGGACTAAAAATATGTGAGAGAAATTAAACAAGCTATATATATATATATACTACAAGTACAAGTTAAATTCATGCACCTATAATAAATTAGTATTTCTATAAAAGGCAAATAATTTTGTGATTGTATACTTAACTAATCATCTTTCCAGAAAATTTTATTTAGAAAAACAAAGTCTCAGAAAAAAAAAATCTAATAAGTAATGATGTGAAAATAGTTTTAGGGGGATTTTCAGAATTCATTAAACAGTTAATTCGTAGAAAAAATGATTCATCAAAAAAACATGGTTATTATTGATCTTTCAGTTAAATTTGAATAATTCCTTATTATTCGTCAAAATTTGCTCGAACATGCTTAAATTGCATATATGCAATGTTATCATCAGATTATGGGGAATTGGGGATCATGGCTATTACTCATAGCTTCTACTTATGGTAATAACATTTGTTTGTTTTGCCTTGAAAACACATTTTTGTGAAAAGAATTGAAATAATTTTAAAATTTTGTTTAGATAAGTTTTCTTTCACAACAAAAATAAAATAAAATAAAACTACCTAAATGTCTATAAGTTTTTGTAGTCACTTTTATAACCAATGAGACCAATAGAAGAGAAGAGAGAATCAAAATAGGACCAAAGCAGTTAGGGATGGACGAATCCAGATATCCGAGGATTTTTAGGATATCCAGATCTAGATTTGGATCCGGCGAATCCGACACTATTCGGATCCGAAACCGTTTTGTCCAGATATCTGGAATCCGGATATCCGTCCAAATATCAAGATATCTGCGGATATCTGGATTCGGATCCGTAATCTTAAAAAAAAAATATATATATATATATATTTTAAAATTGAGATTATAATAATATTTAAATTTTATTTCATTTAATTTATAGATATATTTTTAATATATTTGAAAATTTATTAATATAAATTTAAAAATTAATATAAATAAACGGATCTGGATATCTGGATCTTAAAATCAAGAAATCAGGATCCGAACGCATTTTAATTTTTTACTATCTATATTCGAATCTGTTTTACTATAATATCCGGATTTTCGGATCCGAACCCATCCGCAGATCGAATCACGGAGATTTTGTCCAAGCGATAACTCAAAATTGGTCTGTGAACTGTGGAAGTGTGAACACAAACCAGATCGGTCAACAAAATCAGGTATGACTATTTACTCCACAAAACACAAATAATATGAAGACACGTGATTTGAATTGTTACATCTGATAAGCCGCTAGACTGTGTATTACACGTGTCACTCAATCATTCGCTGTATGTCATTTTCCCACCCGCTCACAGGTAAGGAAAATACAGAAATGAAACAATTATGGATTGGAAATATTCTTCTTTAAAAACAAAAAAAAAACAAATAGACTAGTTAACTTATTTGAAAAAAAAATAGTTACCTTTACAGTTGTTTTCTTCATTTCGCTAATATTAATTTTTGACATAAAGGAAAAGAGTAATAGTATATGTTTTATAACATTTATAATTTTTACTCTAGCGAACATTAATAATTATATAATTTGTTTTAACAAGCATGTTATGGTATATTAAATTAAGAAAATATTATATGACATCAAAACTAAATTTTAAAATTTTAATATGAAACAAAAGAAATATTAACTACGCAAAATTCATGTTGAAAGAAATAGAGGATATGACATTAGAGAGTTGAAATGATAACTTCAACGACAAGTTTTCGGTGGATTTTATATTAATAAATATTTGGTTTAATTAGTAATTTTTTATTGATGCGGTAAAAAGCTTAGTATTTAAATAGTTACTAATCATAAAACAGTACTTCTTCTTCTGTTTTATAAGATAAAATGTTTTGAAATTTCTTTTTGGTATTATAAGATATTTTCAAAATTATATATATATATATATATTATAAATTAATTTAGTATATTATGAGTGATTATGCAGTTATAAATAATTTAGTACTTTGTCTTTTGTTTTGTTGTATATATATATATATATATTTAAATTATTTTGATATCGCTTTTATTGTTTTTTAATAAGAAAACTTTTTTACCGTTTTCAACATCAATCATAGATTTTCTCTTCTCTCTTTCTCATAGGTATTTTTTAAATATAAAATTGGAGAAAAAAAAGTGCATAATAAATGGAAAATATCGTTGTAATAAAAAACGGAAAATAGGGAAGAAAAGGAGAAAATAGTGTGAGAAGAACACACCCACTATATAAACAAGAGCCAAGCATCTGAGGTTAGTTCATCGGTGAGGTTTGAGAGTAATTCACTACAAAAATTTGAGTGTCCTCCCCCTAAAAAAAAAAAAATTGGTAGATAACAGCAAATTGTTTTTTCTCATCTGCTCCTGAATTTTTACATTGTTTGCAATTTCCCCCTATTCTGTTGTTCCTCGCTTCTTCGATCCCTTTCTGTTAATCATCTGTCTCTCAAAAATCAAGCTTATGAAACTGTGTTTTTGTCTTTGTTTTGATTTGAAAGGCAGGTATTTTCAGAACGAGATCTTTTTTTTTTTTAATTTCTTCTGATTTTACTTTTTTTTTTTCCTTAGATTTTAGTTCTTGAGGGTGAATTTTTGATTCCCTCTTTTAGGATCTACACAGAGGTTGCTTATTTCAAACCTCTTAGATCCATTTTTATTATTTTTCTTGAATTTTCTCGGAAAAATCCCTGTTTCTTTACTTTTGATAAGATTCAGGTTTAATTTTTTCGGATTCAAATTTTTTATTTTTATTATAAATCTCTCTCCAAATGGCAGCTGCTATGAATTTGTACAGTAGTAGCAGAACGTTTCAAGAATCAGATTCGTTGGGTGGTGGTGGTGGTGGTGGTGAACTCATGGACGCGCTTGTACCTTTTATCAAAAGCGTTTCCGATTCTTCTCCTCCTTCTGCGTTTCTTCATCCCGCAGCGTCTGCGTTTTCTCTTCCTCCTTTCCCTGGTTATTACCCGGTTAACGATGACTGTTCAACGTTCTTGACCCAACCGTTTTTATACGGGTCGGATCTTCAACAAACCGAATCATTAATCGGACTTAACAACCTCTCTTCTTCTCAAATCCACCAGATCCAATCTCAGATCCATCATCCTCTTCCTCAGACGCATCACAACAATACTTTCTCGAATCTTCTCAGCCCAAAGCCGTTACTGATGAAGCAATCTGGAGTCGCCGGATCTTGTTTCGCTTACGGTTCAGGTGTTCCTCCGAAGTCGACGAAGCTTTACAGAGGTGTTAGGCAACGTCACTGGGGAAAATGGGTGGCTGAGATCCGTTTGCCGAGGAATCGTACTCGTCTTTGGCTTGGGACCTTTGACACGGCGGAGGAAGCTGCGTTGGCCTATGATAAGGCCGCGTATAAGCTGCGCGGCGATTTCGCCCGGCTTAACTTCCCTAACCTACGTCATAACGGATCTCTCATCGGAGGCGATTTCGGTGAATACAAACCTCTTCACTCTTCAGTCGACGCTAAGCTTGAAGCTATTTGTAAAAGCATGGCGGAGACTCAGAAACAGGACAAATCGACGAAATCATCGAAGAAACGTGCCTCAGTGACGGAGAAGAAGCCTGAGAAGATTGTTTCGTCGCCAGATCTATTGGAGAACGTCAAGGCGGAGGAGAATTCGCTCTCGATCGCTGGATCTCCTCCGGTTACGGAGTTTGAAGAGTCCACCGCTGGATCTTCACCGTTGTCGGACTTGACGTTTGCTGATCCGGAGGAGCCGCCGCAGTGGAACGAGACGTTCTCGTTGGAGAAGTATCCGTCGTACGAGATCGATTGGGATTCGATTCTAGCTTAGGGGCAAAATAGTAATCTCAGCCGCTTGCAATGGAGTTTTTGTGAAATTGCATGACAGGCTTATTAGAGTAATTAATTAAATAATTATCATGGTTTAGGGTTTAAATTTCGTATGTTAATATTTTGTATTATGGTTTGTATTAGTCTCTGTGTCGGTCCAGCTTGCGGTTTTTTGTCAGGCTCGACCATGCCACAGATTCCATTTTATGTAATCTTTTGTCTTATGTTTCTTTATCTTAATGCAATTTTATTTTAGTTTTTGTAGTAAATTGAAAAATCGTCTCTAATGATTATTTATTTTTCATCAACCTATTTTACAAAGATATAATGTATTTGCTCAGATAAAACCATGTGATGTCTAAGAAGATGAATGTCTTGGAACATATAATCTAATAACTTGAAGATTAGATTTGTGCTCTGGTGAATGAATTGTTAAATGTGGCACCAATATTTTTTTTTATTTTTTTCGCATATGAAACCAATTAACAAGTCTTCACCTAAATTGGTATTAACGTGTTAACCCTTTGATTACAATTCAAGTGAAGCACGTCTCTCTCGAGTCTCGTCATAGATTTTAACGTTTTCGCAATCTGTCAATCCGTCTCTAAAGTCATGATTCGTCAAGATAAATCCAAAAGTCGATTTGATATTTGATTTTGATAATTTACGTAACCCCTAAATAAATCATGTTGTAATCGGATTGATAGAAGAACTCAAGCGCAGATTAGCATCCTTGAAATATAATATCTACTAATGTTTGCCAAAATGATAAGAAGTGTTTCATATGGTCTGTGTCCAAAATGGTAATTCCGAATTATAAATAGCAAAATACTTTGAAGAATTTATACAATCAAGTATGCATAGTAACGTTCTAGTTATAATAAAAACAGGTGGCAGAACGGTTTTGTTCCACTAAACTTTTGTTTATATGTGAAATTGCATCTATGAATGTTGTAACGCATCTACATGATATATATATATAACTTATTCGCTAACACGTCACCTTATTCTGCGTATCGTAGTTACATTTTTTGGATCTTTCTCACACGTTCTCAACTTTGTAAGATATCATTATCTAACATATGTATTCCTTATCCGTTATAATTCTTTCATAAATGGTGAAGCATGGCGTGTTGGTAAATGTGGCCGGCCTTGCCGCAACTTTTCGTAAAGCATCTTCTATCATTGATTCACTTATGTTCAAACTTAATACAAATATTGGATTGTGTAATATCAAAGAATCTACAAACCCAATAATTCAATGTCACTGTAGTGAAGTAGAAAATGACAAAGTCGGAAACAATTTGATCGAATCTTCTTCACACATTTTTAGAAAAGTAGATATGGATTTTCGCCTATACACAAAAGGTGTGACTCAAATAAGTAAAAAAGAAAATACAAAATTTATTATTTCTTCATGTTTTTTTTTTCTAAAGAAATATATTATCTATAACATTTCAAAATAATTTTACAAAGGAATCTATATTTTTATGCATTAAGTATCTGATAAGTAGCAAATAGAGGAGAATTCCAAATTACGCAAAGGAAGCATAAAGATGGAAAGTTTGAAAGGCACACAACAGACAACACCAAAGGAGCCCACCAAAGATTATGTTCACACTCCCATTTCTCTTCTCTTTCACATGGATTTTTCAACCATGGTTTGTATACAAGTTGTTGTATTTATGACATTGCATTGAATTCGCTAAACACCATTATTATTCGTTGACGTGTGATGTTGAATTAGCTGTATCCATTTTTAGTAACATCCTTCTTCAATTAGTTTTCAATTTCAATTTAGATAACCAACAATTCAAGGAATTTTGTTGACAACTTATACTAATACAGTTGACTATTACAAAATTTACAGATCCCGAGATTAATCTTGAATCTAATACAACAAGAACCTCACAGTCGATAAGAGAAACAAGCCCAGTAACAACATTTTCAAGTGGGGTTCTGAAGGAGGGATGGAACATATTTGGGTCTTCCTGAAAAAATACATAGGTCTAAAGATCAAGTTTTTGCATTCGTGAGAGATAGACTACAAAGGCGAGTAAACTCATGGTTCTCAACTAAGAGTCTTTTCATAGATTATGTGGTGTATTTAGAAGACGCGAAACGGAAAAATCTTCGAAAATATTTGTGAATCGCCTCAAAAAACTCTAGGAATTGCTATGCAGCAAGAAGAAGCTGGAGGCGAGCAAATAGGAGAGAAGATCAGGCGGAGATGAATTCTAGATTGGAAGTGACGCCAATCCTAGTAGATACCCTTGTTTGCTTTATTGACGGGTCTTGGAACGCGGCGGAGTCTCGGAGTGATTATGGTTGATTTGTTTCTTGTGGAGAGAGATTGTTGCATTTGGGTTTGAAGGGCTTGCGTAGATGTCTTTCCTCTCTTCATGCCGAGTTGGAGACCCTCTTATGGGCCTTGAAGTGTTTATTCGCAATCTCGATGGCCAATGTTCTCATCATGACGAATTGCTCAGATCTTATTGATATGACTTCTAATCTTGAGAAGTCGCCTACCTTTTCATCGGAGCTTAAGAATTTTATGTATTATAGGAAATATTTTTCTTCGTTAAGTATTATAAGCAATATCAGTGTTGATCGTCTTGCAAAATGTGCAAGAATATGCGGTTTCTATTTTCCCTGTGTAAGCTCGACGGTTTTCGACTGACTTTTTAGAGTCTTTATCCTTTAATTAATATATGGAGCTTTGATGTTAAAAGAAAAAAAAACAAACAATAGAGAAAATGAAAATATTAAAAGTTTCATAAACTTCCGAAGAATTTTTTTTTTTTTTTTTGTGGGTTGATTTGACAAATAAGTAATTTTGGAAACATATAATAAAACACATTTCCACTGAATGCAATTATTTAGTTTTGGTTTTTTTGTCATCTGTTGGTCATGTTGGTTATGTGTAAAGTCCATATACTTTAGTTGGAACCCAGAGTATTTGTTTCTCGGTATGAATAATACGCAGTTAATAGATAATGGGCTTTTAGTGGGCTTCGCACTATGGGCTATTGTGGGTCGTTAGATGGATCATTGATATCCGGATATTTCACGTCGCTGTGTGTCCCATGTTTTTTTTTTTTTTTCCATTGGGTTTCTCAGTCTCAGCTTCACTTGTTTGTATTTCCCTAATTAAGGTATTCCCAAGTCAGATAAGTAAAATATATTATTTTTCCGTTTCAAATTATTATTGCAAAACATAAACACAGAACACATAAACTCCAATCTATGTGAAAGAGTAAAAAAGGCCCCCTTAAATCTTAATGAACTATCACCTCATATGTAAGTTTGGTACATGTTATGTAAATCCATGCAACTTCGAAACTGTAGGCACTCGTCGAAAGTTATGTTATTAATTCTATTTCTAAAGTATTATAGAAAAATAGAGTCCAAATAAACAAAACTATACAAGGGAATGCACTAATTTATGGAGTTTTTAATAAAGTAAATTATTCAAGTAAATGCTTAAGATTTTGACGTTACATCGAGAGACTTTAGTACTAAGGATCAAAACTTAGTTGGATATGACAAAGAGCTTAGTGTGTACCGTAAAATGGATCCACTAGGAACTAGCTAATCAATCGAGTATTTCAAAAGATTAGTAATACAGTCCTAATTAATTATATTTTATTTGTCAACAATTAATTATAATTTATAGGTAAGATAATATATATTTTTTTTGTCTCCCCGCAAAAGGAACTCAAAAGTACAATTACCGATCAGATATTCCCATTTAAATAAGCAAAGCTAAAACATTCCGTTCGTGGCAAATCTTGGGAACCTCCATTTACAAAATATATATATATATATATATATGTAAGGGAAATTCCTTATAACAGCACATAAAATATTCCAAATTACTATAACAACTTAGATATGGATAATCAGAGGTTAACACCTAGCGTGATAACTCTGAATTGTGTTCTTGGGAGTGCAATTGAGTCGGGTTTGATAAATGCAGAGGAAGTGTTCGACGAAATGTTTTGTGAGAGGAGTTTCTCATTGCTACTATACAATTGTGTTTTACATTCACTTGAGAAACACAAGCTTAACCAGTTTTTTTATGAAAGACTACAAATTTCTAGTCCAAACAATCAAACATAAGACACCGATGTATCGGAAACAAACATAAATCAAATGTATAAATTCACCAAGACGATGACAACAGATTCCAATGAATTTGTGTGTTTTTGCTTCAGAACTGAGACTTGTCAAGGCTGTCAAAATAGGGGTAATCAAGAGTGTTGTTTTAGCTGAAATTCTTTCGGCTAGACTGTACTTGAGCATTTTCTGCATATGTTCAAACATAAGCTCAATCATTAATATTTAACAAAGCATTTAGCCTAGGAAAAAAAGAGGAAAAGGATCTTAGAGCTACTTTGCAACAATTTTGAATTCTTAAACCCACTGAATTATGATCATGAAACCTAGACTACATATGGTAAATTGTTTTCAATTGGTAAGCTAGTTGTATCATTTCAATGATGCATTTCAAATCAAAACTGAACAAAAGCCGAAGACCAAATCGAAACTCCAAACGAGGTTTTGCCATTTGAACATAGGATCATACACTCTCTTAATTTTATCATCAATGGAATAAACCCAACGTTTTTTCTCGAATTTCCACTTCCCACATGCTAGAAGACGCCGCCATCAATGGAAAAAGAACTTCTTTCTTTTCTCTCTTCACAGGCCAAAACCTAGATTCGTATGAGAGAGATTGGTTTTTTCGTGTTTCTTACGTTCAAGGGCAAGAACCTTTTTTCGATTGTAAGACAGTCAATTAACAAGTCTGTCACCACTAAACTAGTTAACTCTTGTCAAAGTTTTATCATTTCAGTTATACTTTAGTCTGCCGCTACGTATATGAAATAACTCTGCCACAACAACATTGTAACACGTCCACTGAAACTTAATCTACCACACCAAATATATATGTCAAACAAATCTACTACATCAAATATATATGTTATTCATCAATATCTCTACCACTATTCATTAAATCTGTTCATTAAATCTATTGTTCTATATTAATCTACTATAAAAAAACTATATTTACCATCATTAAAATAACTTTGTTTATTAAATCTGCCGACCATACCAATTAAATCTACCATCTGAACAACTTCTACCAATTAAGTCTACCATTTTAACAAGTCTACCCCATTGGTACGGTAGATTTACTAACCAAATTGATATTTTTTGCATGAAACCGGTTTTTTGTGAATTCAGAAACTTTCGCCTACGTGACAAAAAAAATTAATAGCACGAACATAAAGTAATTACGTTTTTGTTTCCAGATTTAAAGGAACATTTAGAAGTGTATATTACGTTAATAGCATGAAACCGGTTTTTTGTGAATTCAGTAACTTTCGCCTACGTGACAAAAAAAATTAATAGCACGAACATAAAGTAATTACGTTTTTGTTTCCAGATTTAAAGGAACATAATAGAATTGTATATTACGTTAATAGCATGAAACCGGTTTTTTGTGAATTCAGAAACTTTCGCCTACGTGACAAAAAAAATTAATAGCACGAACATAAAGTAATTACGTTTTTGTTTCCAGATTTAAAGGAACATAATAGAAGTGTATATTACGTTAATAGCATGAAACCGGTTTTTTGTGAATTCAGAAACTTTCGCCTACGTGCCAAAAAAAATTAATAGCACGAACATAAAGTAATTACGTTATATTAGAAGTGTATATATATTCAAAAACTACGAATCAGATCTAAACGTGAATCACACTTTCTTAACAATACCAAACAAAAAAAAAACTATTCGGAATGCATTATTGTTGTAATTATGTATTCTACTTAAAATTTTCGGATACATGATCACGTCCCAGATAATCTATTCTCGTCCCAATTATTATTTCCATGTGCTATATCAATTCATACATTCTTGGAGGTGAATTGCAATAGGAAAAAACATGTTATTTCATACTTTATAATAAAAATTATACATTACAAATAGGGAAGATTACTATAATAGCACTTAAAACAAATATAAATAATAGATTTGGTATTTCTTTTAGTAATTTGTTTTAATAATATATTTCTTTTAGTAATTTCTTTTAATAATATATTTGTTTTAAGTGCTATTATAGTAATCTTCCCTATTTGTAATGTATAATTTTTATTATAAAGTATGAAATAACATGCTCTTTCCTATTGCAATTCACCTCCAAGAATGTATGAATTTATATAGCACATGGAAATAATAATTGGGACGAGAATAGATTATCTGGGACGTGATCATATACTCGAAAATTTTAAGTAGGAGACAGAATTACAACAATAATGCATTCCGAATAGTTTTTTTTTTTGTTTGGTATTGTTAAGAAAGTGTGATTCACGTTTAGATCTGATTCGTATTTTTTGAATATATATACACTTCTAATATAACTTCCAAATTCGAAACTAGTATATATACTTCTAAATATATATATATATACGTCCATTATAATAGCACAATTCGAAACTAAAACAAAATGTTTGTTGCTGTTATTTTTTTTAAAGTTGTTTTTGTTGTTGGATTTAATATTCATGATATATATTATTTTTTGTGTATATATATAATATAATAAATATGTTACATATTCTAGAATGTGTTGGACTGGCCAACTAGCTAAGGGTCAATTTGGTGGTTGACATAGAGATATGTAATATCTGATATCTTATTTTTCTGAATATATATATAAACTTCTAACATGTTACCTAAATATATATAGTACACTTCAAAATACAAAACGAACATTGTGTTGTTGGAATTGATATACATATATATTACAATAAACAAGAATTATATATGTTACATATTCAGGAATGTATTGGACTATCCATTCCTGAATATATGTTAATGTATTGGACTATACATTCCTGAATATATTGTAATATGTTGCTTAATTAATTAGAAAAACATTAAGTGACAGAAAAAATATTAAAAGTGGTTTAGTGTACTCAATTCACTAAAACAAAAAAAAAGGTTTTCATGTCGTTTCAAATCATAAGTTGGAAACGCTATTCAGACCTAACTCTAATAGTTAAGTATATCCCCTTCCTTTTTTTTTTGTCAAAATAGTTAAGTATATCTTTCATCAGTTTCTACCAAACTAATTACATGTGTCTTCACATGACTTTACACTTTGTTTTCCTAATTTTCTTCCATCAAATCAAATACTAATTAATGTGCATGCGGCATGCCACAAGAAAATTTGTAATATATAATTTTTTTGACTAATATAAATATATTGAAAGTTTAATATATTTTTCCCATATAACCGACCACTATAGTCACTAAACATTCATTTAGTTAATACATGGAAAATGATGGTGAAGTCGAAGTTGGCGGCATACATAAAGGCACAGTTATATTTCAAACGGGGTTTTAGTGAAATTCAACGGTGTTCAGCATGCTATACACTTCATATATATATTTACTGTCATCATGTTGCAAAACTTTATAGATTTTTCATCTGAATTGTGTAGCTAACCTCATATATGTTTTTCAGAAATTTTCTGTAACCTACTTAAACTCTTGCAGAAGCCTTAGTTTGGATCAACACACCAATATGTTGAGTTGTATGTTAAGTTGTAAAGCATAATCTTTCGTCGACGTTGTATAAGACGATCACATATATGTTGATAATTTGTTTGTTCTAATTCTTTTTATAACGAAAATAGTAGACATAATTAATATATTGAAAATGAACTTATTATATTGTATGTATTTTATTTGCTTAATCGTTTTCTTAAAATCGGATTTGAGATCTTAATACATCACTACATTGATATCTCGTGAAGTTATAAATGACTACGTTCTATTTGATAATGACGAATTAATAGTATAGTACATACAAAAATAGCAATTAAAGTAAATATGTTAACATCAAGAATAAATTGTGAGTAGACTACAAAATGAGATTTGTCAAATTTTTTGAAATATTGCAAAAATTGAGTGACTATTTTTCGTATATACATTTAATAGTAACTTTAGTGATGTAAATTATACGCTTAACTAACATGTCGCTAAAACATTGGAAAATAGTTGAATCGCAGAAATCATACTTACTAATATAAAATTCCATTGATTTCAGAGTATAAATAATTCGCTTTGCAAATTTTCATAACTTACTTAGCATCTGCAGTTCTGTTCAACAATTTAGTAACACGCAAATATTGTGTTACTTTTAAACAAAAACATAGGCACATTGCAACAAGTTAATTTACGTACACTGTTGGAAATCTTGACTTTGTCATTTCTTCTTCATTATATAGTTTTTGGATTAATCATATAATTAAATTACATGACTATATCAATTTCCTGTTTCAGGATTTTGTGTATTTTTTTGTTAGGAATATACACGATTTTTGTTTTTTTGTTATTTATAACCATATAGAAATATGATAATGTTGATATCAAAATAATCTAGTACGTTTGAGTGTTCTGCTTTTGTTTTAAAGATTTTTCATGTTTGGATTTATGGTGCATAACATATAGCAAAATAAAAAATATTACAATAACCTCTTATTATAATATTCATTTGGAAAAGCTAAAACTATTTTTAGATTAAACGTATACTATTAGTTTTGTAAATTAGGATGCATACTCATTACTCGATCTGTACATATAAACAATGTAGTAAGATTTCCCTTCTCATAAGGAATTGGCCTAACAAAAATAAAATTCAAATACTAGACCAAAAATATGAAATCAACTGAATAAATTTTTAATTCCTAGTTTAATGGAATATACTTTAATTTCCTAAACGTAAATGTAATTCAACTCACTGCGAAATTATTTCATATAAATTAATTTGTTTTTATTTTAAATAAGTTCGTAAATTTTTGCTTTTAATCATTACAAACATCTTGGAAAAGAAAGCTTTTCATTCGACTATAAAAACTACTCAATTTATTTCTATTTTGTTGGTTCGAGTGAGTTTAAATATTGTTCATATCAATAAAATAGTACATGATATTATTGATCGCACCGTAGAAAAAAACAATGATGATATTATTTAAAAACAATCAAACTAACATTGAATATATATAACATTTGGAAAGAAAGAACACTAAAGACATAAGCTCCTTTAACTCATGGGGCAAGACAGTTGAAATGTGGCCCTATGCTTCATCGAAGAGACTAACAAATCTTCAGTTTTGTTTTGTCTTTTTAAAAAAAAAAAATTAGCATTGGGAATGAGCCAAACCGTAAATTACTACTGATATTATATGAATTTGTAACTATCTTAGATAATTTAGAAAAAAAACATTTTTTTTATCAAAACAATTCTCTAACAGTGAATTTTACTGAAATCTGAGACTTTCTATATTTTTTACGTATAATTGAAAAACAGAGCTAGTATAGAATATAATCTAGTTTAGTTTTGACGTTGGTTAATTTAATAATAAACAAATAAAGTAACATTAACAGATAGAGAACCAGATTATCAGGAAATAAAATCTGAAGTGACAAAAAGAAACATAACAACTAAAACTTTGTACAAGTGGGCAAATAGTAGATAGCCACGTAGGCACAGTTGAGAAGTTGAGGAGCTGAGAGATGGAGACACATTCACATGTTTATCAAACCAAATTATTGTGGGAAAAAGAATAACAAAATCAATATTATGTTTACATTAATATTTAGTTTTAACCGTAAGAATCTTACCGTTGAATTTCAGTCACATTACGTATTTTATTTGATTACACAAAGTAACTTTTTTCGATGATATTCCTATAGTTTTTCTAGAAAAAGAATCAGCGGTATCCATTAAACAAAACAGAGATTTTGATTCTATGAATTTACAATGTTATAACTAGTCACTCTCTAGATCTTATTTTCCTGATTCGAATAAACTTGAATTGGGATTTATTAGTGAAAAGTCGAAAAATAAAGGCATTGCTCGGGTCTATAGATCTCTCCTAAGTCTAGAAAATTTAGGCAATTTACCAAATTCATGACGCATGATATAGTCACCCGGTATATTTATATTTAACACAAAAATTACAAAATTATAAGGTTCCATTCTTGAACAATTTATTACTTACATGATTTATATTACATACTTATATGTTATACCTTTTCCAGTTGCAAAATTATGACAGATAGGAAAGTTAAATATAATGTAAATTCACATTCAATAAATTATTATTGTTTTCAGCACTCATTTGGAAGCATATCTTATAAATAAAATATGAATTACTCAAATCTGAATGACAACGGTGAAGAAATTGAAATATACTTTTACTTAACATTAAGTTAAAATTAAGCTAAACTGTTGACAAAAAAAAATTAAGCTAAAATAAATAAATAAAAATAAAATCAAAACGATGTGTTTTTCACTTTTAAACTATTAGGATAGAACGAAATGTACTTTTTTCGAATCGATGTTCGTCCTCCGCATGTAATTATTATTCAAAGTCATATTTTCATATTTTATTTCAACATTTTTCTAGAATATTTTTATTAATTATTAAGTGTTGATAAAGTAAAACAGAGAGTTAAAAACAGAGTAAATTAAAAAAAAAATAGCAGTAAAAAATGCTCTTTATAATTAAAAAATGAAAAGAAAACTAGAATTAGGAAGTTCTAGAAGAAAAGCATAGACCATGCGAACACATTTTATTGAAAAACAAAAATCTTCCTTAATAAGAAAGTTATTCCAAGGTCTCTTTCTGGAATGGGGACCCTTAATCAAAAGATTAAATCTCTTAGATAAATTAATCAAATTACACTTTTATCAACAAGAAAAACAAACTTACACCTCATAGTAATTCAATTTTTTTTATATAAATAACAAATGGCTTAGCAGGCCTACGTCTTTTTTTTTTTTATGTTAGTTTGATTTCTGATGAAAACCCTAAATTTTCAAAAATAAATAAATAATCGTTTGATAAACTCACATGCGTGTGTAAACTCACGTAAACCTTATTAGTATCCTCGTTTGATTCAACCCTTCTTCTAGACATTGATTTTCACCAAAAGAATCATGGTTTCAAACATTACATTGTAGGGTCAAAAGATCGTACCTTATTTACGGTAACAAGTAATTAGTAGCATATTGACAATATTCATTCGTTAGTATTAGTTCATCCTTACATTTTTTTTTTTGGTTTATTTTTTTTTAACAAAAATGATCCGAGTTTTTACCACCCGACTAACCTTTTGGATAGATCGAATAGCCGACAAACCTGATCTACCATGTAAACAACTGGGCCTTAAGCCTAATTGTCGGATCATGTCCAAATAAGGTGAATTTGTTTCTAGTGGGACTTAAACTCAAAGAGATCGTTGTTCAGAGATTCCTAGACCAAATATCACCAGACCACCATCAGATGTACTTATCCTTACATTGTTTCTAAAACGTGTTCTTTTTCTTAGACAAACAGAATCTGGAGGAACTATGTATGAGTTATGAAGCCAAATCTTTTGGACCTGCTCTTGAGTCCAACGACTTGGCCGCACCCTAAATTTCTGATCGACTTAGCTTGCTTAATTAAGATTGTTGTATAAAGATATTTTAGGTAGTTTTGCCTATGTTTGTTTTCCCTAAAAAGAATTCTTTATTTATTATTTGTCATTTTTTCTTTTTTATTGTAAAGTAAAAAAAACAAAGAAAATTTGTAAATTCTAAAATCTTTTACATGATCCGTGATGGTGTAAAATAAATCTAACTCTCACGTTAAAAGTGGACCACCATTTGTATATACCTTTTATGTTTGTTTTAAAAATGTTTTATGAGACATTAATTTTGGATCAAAATCCTACTCCATAAAAATAATCATGTATTGAAAGGGGACACACATAAATCGAAAATTTCGAATATTTCATCGTGATCAGAGAATATAATTTGGTATATGGAACTATTTTCAATGGACTTTTGGGTTGTGGTGATTAGTTCATGAAACCAACAATGCCTAATTTAGCTTTTCCCTAACTGCCGCCAAATATAAAGATACTAAATAATTAAGCAAAGAAAATCAATCAAACCACAACCGCACATTGTCTTAATTAACAGCACGAAAATTATCAGAAACTTCCACTCATGTGTTTATGACTGTGTTTATATATATAAGTACAAGTTAGTTGAAATACAATGAATATATAGAATGCGCCAATGGAGCTTAATTTAATAAATTAAAAATTAATACTACTAAATACAAAGTGGTTGTCCCCGACGGAACAAGAAATCTAAAAGGTTTCTAACTCGTGCCCTTTGTGGATTCTCAAGTAACGAAAGTCAAGAATATTGACCCATGTGGTCGTCTTTAGTTATGAAATTATATTCAAATACTAATTAGACGTAATTTAATTAGAGATCGAAGTGCAAAAAGCAGGACAACAAACCGTCGCGAATAGTAGTAGTAATTGATTATATACTACATATATAAAGGGTGAAGCCGTACGTATAATACAAACAAGTGCATGTAATGAAAGAGAAAAGTGATACACGTAGGATTTATGTACGATTTTTATCATTACAAAACTAGAGAGAGTTTATAGCTACTAGTTTCGATTGAATACCACAAACTGTTAGATAGATTTGGGTGCAATCGTTTTTGTTCCTGTGGGCGTTTCGCTCTATTTCTTTGTCTTTTCCTGATTTTAATTAGGTCTATTTTAGGTCTACTTAAAAGCTGCTTAAAGATTCCTATTAAACTGCCCAAAACAAGAATTCCCATTTCCTCTAGTTTGGTAAACCAATGGATCTGTGTGCTATGGCTATAGCTGGTTATTATAAGGCGTGTGATCGTTAGACAGGCAAACGATATTTATAACTCAGTTCGTCATAGGCTCATAGTCATATCCTTAGCCGCATTACTCGAACTATGTAAATTTCTTTACCGCATCTTTATTGAACTAACACGTATATATATACACATAACACATGCATACGTATACTAAACTTTCATACCATTAAGTTCTCTACTAATTCTTTACTGAACTGCTACCTTTCCATACTTAAACTTTTGTAACATAGATAAATTTAATGTTAAAGAATCCGATGTACCATTCCGAAAGATGTAGTAACATATGTATATACTTTGATTCTTCTATAGAGAAATATTCTGGTTTCTTTTTCCCTACTGATTTCGTATTTTTGAGATCTCTGAAATCTCCCATCGATATGCTTTTTTAGATTGAAGAAAACCCAAAGTTTAGAGTTGTAATGTCCTTTAAAATAAATTGGGATATAACACAAATAATTATGTATTACATATGCATATGCTTTTTTCGTGAGGACAAATACATAAAGTATATATATAAGTGGGCACCGAGCGGTTTAAATCTATAAACAAGTTTCTGAATATGCTAATATGGATTTCGGTAAAATTTAATCTTTTCTTGATTCCCAATCTTACGAATATAGACGAGATCATGTAGAGATATGGTTCTTGATCAAATTCCTGAATTTATTAATACATTGATGTGTATTCTAAGAATTCCGAATAAACTTCGAAGCTCAATTAGGTTAGTGATTTCATAATTTAAAAACATTTCACGCGCATTTCATTCATTACATTCCTTTAATTCTACCACCATTTTCTATCTTAAGAGTTCATATATTTTAAAAAAAAAACACTTGGTAAAATTCAATAAATAAACAAACATATTGAGACGACCATTCCAACGAATAATTACCACATTTTCCCTTTTTTTTTAGGTGGTGTAACCTTTGATCAATCGATATAACTATGACCGACCCTGATTAACGTCTGCGCGTATTATACATCATTAAATTTTAGCTGACTAGCTAGTAAGCTAAATTAGTACTCTCTATTTTTTAATTAAAACCACACTCAAATAACACTAATAAAAAAAGTAATCTAGCTCGGATGATTAGAACAACAATCTGATATCTTAAATAAAAAGAGGTCTTCTTTCGTGTGCCATCAAAAGCTCATATCTCATGCTACTTATTTAAAAATATATACCAATTATGAATGATTAGACGCATTTGTTTAGATCAAGAAATTCAGATATTGCGGTACATAAGTTTTTCTACAGATGAAATTAGTTTTACTTTTTTCCGCCAAGATACGAGCTTAACACATAGTCTACCTCCAAAAAAAAAAAAAAATCATAAAAATAGTTTCAATCTATTCACATCGGATAACTTTTTTTTTTTTGAAATTTTTGTTTATGATAATTTATTAATAATAAATCAATATGTTTTACAATGTCTCAAATTTCTATATCTGTATTTTTTATATTTCATTTACATTGCTAAATTTTTAAATAAGACTCACGATAAAAGAGCATGCTTAAAAAAACCTAAATAACTATTTTTTCAAGGATCCAATGGAGAGTGTAAGAAAAATAGAGAAGGGGCATAATGTGGCCAAAAAGGTACAGAGGGAGCCACCAATGATAGATGGAGTGTTTCTTTTTTCCTATTTATTTTGTCTTCTCTTCCTTCTTCTCGCACTTCTCCTTATAAATTCCTCTTCTCCTCCTTCACCATTTCCTCCTCCTCACCCTCTCTCTCTCTCTCTCTCTCTCTTTCTGTCTTAACGAGAATATGACTAACCAGAATGTCATCGTTTCCGACAGAAAACCCATCTTGGGTTTGCAAACCATCACTGTCTCTGTCTCGAACACTCCTCTGTTCTCTAATTCATTTCCCACTTACTTTAACTTCCCTCGTCGAAAGTTCTTGAAACTTCTCGAAGCAGCTGACAAGAACAACAACAATAACTTAGTTGTCGCTCCAAAGATTTCATCTTGGGTCGATTCCATGCGTGATTCTTCCCCTACACGTATCAGATCCTCTTCCCATGACTCTGTTTCAGATAACGACGACAAAACGTCTTGGATCGTACGTTAAATCCGTACCTTAAATCTGAATTAATTACTTATTTTCCGGATTCTGGAATCTGATTAATTATCATCATCTTGTTTTGTTTAGGTTCGATTTCCTTCGGCTTTAAATATGTTTGATGTGATTGTGAATACTGCTAAAGGGAAACAGATTATTATGTTTCTTGATTACGACGGAACTCTTTCTCCCATAGTTGAAGATCCCGACAAAGCTTTCATAACCCATGAGGTTTTTATTCTCTTCCATGGCTAAAAAGAATTTTTTTTTTTTTTTTTGGATTTATAATGTATACTTTTTCTTACAGATGCGAGATGTTGTAAAAGACGTCGCTTTAAATTTCCCTACTGCTATTGTCACCGGACGATCCATAGATAAGGTACATTACATTTTACCAAATATTTACTATTTTTTTTATATATATTAAAAAAAATCATTTTTGACTTACGTAATAATGCTATATACGGTATATAACATATATGCTTTTGTTTCCAGGTTCGTAGTTTTGTGAAAGTAAACGAGATTTACTATGCTGGAAGCCACGGCATGGACATTGAAGGTCCGACCAACGAAAATAGTTACGGCCAGGTGAGAAAACAATGCACAAAATCGACAGATAAAAAAAAAAAAGTTATCTGATTTCTAAAGATTTTTTTTTTTTTTTTGGTCAACAATGAAATAATTTTTTTGTTTTGTTTTGTTGAAATGATGACAGAGTAATGAAAGAGTGCTGTTTCAACCTGCACGTGAGTTTTTACCAATGATCGAGAAGGTACATTTTGAGATCCTTTTTCTTTAACATAACAAAAATCGAATCACGTACGACGGTTAAACAGTAAAATTTATTTAACTTTGTGGGGATTTAAATAACTTCAGGTGCTTAAGATTTTAGAGGAAAAGACAAAATGGATCCCTGGGGCTATGGTGGAGAACAACAAGTTTTGTCTGTCCGTACATTTTAGACGTGTTGATGAGAAGGTAAGAACAAATATTATGATGAAAATAAAAATTTCTTTTACTTGAAAAGATAAAAGGGTCCACACTATTTTTTTGTTTTTAACCAAAAGTACTTAAGAAAACTAAAAGACTTATTTCTTGAAAGAAAGTATTTTTTGGTAATGTAGCACCTAGTCTTCAAATAAAACACTATCGTTAAAGATTATTTGGTATTTTCACTTTTCAGCAATAAACACAAAGCAAATTACTGTTGATTATGATGTTATTGTGGCCGTATACAGAATTACTCATATTTATCAGCTATGGCACTTTAATTTTTATTTAGAGAACAAATTATTTACTTATATGTTTGTTGTAACAGAGATGGGCTGCACTAGCCGAAGTAGTAAAATCAGTTCTCATTGATTATCCAAAGCTGAATCTAACCCAAGGTAGAAAGGTAAAATTAATCTTCATCTCCCTTTTTTACTAGTCATTAGAAGGCTAATTAAGTATTAATATAGAATAATCTTTCAATATCTATAATCTTTAATTAATATTTTCTTATGTATAAAATCAGGTGCTTGAAATCCGCCCCACGATCAAATGGGACAAGGGCCAGGCACTCAAATTTTTGCTAAAATCATTAGGTGAGAGGAAACCTCCATAAATATATATATATATATACATATATATATATATATTATTTCGCAGATATTTATAAGATCGGTAAATTCTTATTTCTTTTATCTAATTGAAATAGGATATGAAAATTCGAAAGATGTTGTGCCAGTGTACATCGGGGATGACCGTACCGACGAAGATGCGTTTAAGGTATAGTAACAACTAATTAATACACGCTTTCGTCCATCAATATATATATATATATATATATATATGTCAAGACAAATCTACTTTTATTATAGCGTACGTTCAACTAATATTTTGATGTACTAAATTAACCATATTATTTGTTAGGTTTTACGTGAAAGGGAACAAGGTTTTGGGATTCTTGTCTCAAAAATTCCAAAGGACACCAGTGCCTCTTATTCTCTTCAAGACCCTTCTCAGGTAGATTAAATCTTACCCTTTCATAATTAATTTAAAACTTTATAACTATAGTTATGTCTGTTATTAATTTATTAAACTTTTTAATGTACAGGTTAACGAGTTCCTCAAGCGATTGGTTGAGTCGAAGAAGAAGACAGTGGAAGAAGAGTGAAACGCATACAACATAAATAACACCTGAGTTTATTTCCAAATTTTGAGTAGATTATTAATTTATGTAAACACCCTTTTAAATTAGTAGATGCCCGGAGGGTGTTTCGGCCAGAAGTCTTTTTTTTTTTTTTATCTACATCGAACCGAAAATTGTAAATTTCGTGTAACGATTTAGAAATAAAAAAAAAGAAATATTAATATTTACTCATTCTAATTTAACCTTCCTTTTTTTCTACTTTCTTGTTGCTCAACATACCAACTCAACATTTTTTTTCGTTTATAACTTTGATTGTCTAATTACTGAATATGGGATGATTTTTTTTGGTAGAAAAAAGATTTAACTGCACTTTTTTCTTACATTGAAGGCGTTAATTTTGTACTGTAAAATCATCATTTTCACAAAATATCTAAGTTTACACTTGTGAAACGAATAAAATCAAAGAGAAGGAATATGCTTGTATTATTATTATTATTATTATCATTATTATTATTAAAACCTTTAACCAAAAATTAATGATAAGAAAGAGTAAACACTATTGTCAGTTGTACAGATGTTTAGACTGTGCGTAGTACGTGTTTATCATCCATACATCAGTATACTTCATGACTATCCAGCAAAATCACCCCATTAAATAATGAGCCAAATTTCGTTGGATTTTTTCCCAGCATACCATTTGGTTTTTTTGAAGGGATCCGAGAAACTCCCTGTAAAAATAATAAAATTAAGTATGGGTCACTGATCACATGAAATCATATGTATATAACTGTTATATATATTGTAAGTTTTATATAACTGAGTTAAAAAAACAAAATAAAAAAGCTTTTAACATAATAATTATTAAATATCAGTGAAAGTACTGTTTTGCAGTGAAGGAAAAGCTCTCCTTGACTGTTCATTTAAATACTCAAAAAGGAAACTGAAATAATACGATTATGGACAGTCTGAATGAACCACTTCCGCAAACCCAAGAAATTCAAATCCCAAATAATATCTTGGAACTCTTTTTTATTTTTCTCTTTCTCATCACACCATTTACTAGGATTACCTACGATTGTATTTTGAGTCTTTTTAGCTCTTCATCATAGAGTTAAACCTAATGAAAATTCTTAAACCTTATAAATATTAAGGAGACAACAAATTTTAGAAAAATAGATGAGGATATCCAAGATTTAAAGGAGTAACTATTTTAAGCAATTAAACTCCTAAAAGATATAACAAATACTTATTTTTCATTCGAAAAGAATTAGGATGAACAGAAAAACATTACATCCTCTATATAAAAAAAAAGAGAAATATACGGAATAGAAGACAAAAAAGAGAGCAACCGTAGAAGAGAGAGATACTCGATCAAATCTCTAAGACTAGCAGTGACTAAGTTTTTAGGAACTCATGCGACTTACTAAATTCAGAATGTTTTGATTTACCTAATTAAAAAAAATATATCATAAGTTTATCTAAAAGTTATTTTAATACATGCGAATTCATTGATATGGATATATGAACAGAGAACTTATATATATCAGCTGGCATTCTGGCAAACTTTTAAAATTTTCCATCGAAGCGATCGCAGGGAAAAAATTTTAGCAGGCCATGAATACAAGAATTACATGTTATTACATTTGACAATAGAACATGCAACTAGCATTTACTTGTGGCTATTTCATTTGACGAATAAGTAGCAATGTCTAGGTTGTATGTAACTACTTAAATATAAATTATTATTACAAACATAATAAAAGATGATAAAATTTAATACGAATCAGTTAGAAAGAAGGAAAAACGAGTTCACACAATGAACTAATCAAATTATTCTTGTTTTGATTAGTAAACCCGCTCTGGTATGGGTAGCACCATTTTCATCGTAACTAATCATGAAAGCGGTATCAAAACGATACAAAATAAATTTTTTAGTTTTTTTGTACCGCTATCTCGTACTACTACATCATACTATTTTTAACTATTTATATATCGCTTACCGCTTTTTGTACCATTAAAAAACTGTACCGCTTTATGTTACCAATCGAATTTTCTATTTTTTAAAAAGTGGAGTTTTTACTGTATAAATTTGTCCGATTACCAACTTGAACGTATATATAAATGGTGGTTTATATAGTGAAGTGGATGGAATAACTCCCCAAAAAAGTTCGAATTATTGGAAGAAAAAAGGATACCTTAGGGTGAACATATCATTAACAACTTTATCCGTATATAGAAACTTAAAGTTTATTAATAGGCTATGGGTTTTGGACTATGGCACTGCGATGTGATAACTGAGAAGAAAAACAAAGCAAATTTGACGAAGCTATCATTTCCCAACAAAGTGAATATAAATTAGTTTGGACAACTTTTGTTGTATCCAAATTTGTGTGGGGTTTCAACTTGATTTTTTTTTTTTTTTTGTTTAAGACTTTCAACTTATACTTTACTGTTCTCTTTCCAAGAATTTCTATATTCATTATACACACACACACACACACAAGATTAACTATAACGTAAATAATATCTTTTTTTTTTTTGTCAACTAACGTAAATAATATCTAAATATAGATTCATGATAGATTATGCTAGCTAGGATGGGTCAGCAGGCTTTATCCAAAAGTTTTAGATGAAAACTGCATAACATTTACATGTTACTTGCGCGATCTTGACAATGTGACAAGAAGTAATTAATAAAGATTTCTCTTTATAATTTTAGTTAAGTATCAATTATTATTATGGCAACCAGGGAGATGAAACATAAATTACAAGTTGCATGCAGATCAAGAACATGCAAATTACTGAGAAATTTTTTGTTTAATAGTAACTTTTGTTATAAATTAATAGTCTCCAGATATTTGCGACAGCTAAAGTCACAAGCAACACTAATTAAGTTATATATTATGCATGATAACCATCATAACTATCAAGTAATCTATAATAAATAAATATTAATAAAGATAAACAAAGAGTGGACATAGCTGATAGATCTGACCTGTATAGTGCTAAGCCATGGAAGGAAGTTCGACAAGTGGGAAATAATAAGATTCAAGTGCATGCGATTATTGACGATACTTCTGAATTTCTCTATCATTTTCTTTTTGTTAATGGGTATTCGATCGTTTTGTTCATGTGCATGCGTTAACTGACACATACTTCTGAATTGGTTTATCTTTCTTTTTTTGTTAATGGGTATTCGAGTTATCCCTTTTTAGAGACAGCCAATTATTATGATTTTCATGTTGCCATAAGTTATTATACCATCAAGTATACACATCAAAAATATATGAAGATAGCATACGAATTACATTCAATTGGCTTTATGATAAACTGACACTGTTAGATAATTTGGTGTGCTATATTGTGAATTTAGGTGTATAATGTTTCAATTATTATTAAGAAAATGTTCATAGTAGATTTTAGTAATTGTATATGGATATATATATGTTAAACAGAAACGAAAAGGGGAAGGAGGAATCTGGTTAAAGTGAGGTCTCTTTTATTTTCTCTTTTAAATGAACTTTTCATTATTTAAACGAAAAGAATATTTTTCATATTAACGTATTGTGTGTATATATATGGAATAGTGTATATTTCGGATGGTAGGTGGTGAAAAGGAAAGCCGCTATAAAGTAACACTACTTAGGTTGAATGAAGAGTTGGAATCCACTTAAAGTGGTTCGAATTAATGAAAAATAAACATATAAAAAGGCTTATATATATACTATTATTATTTTACACTTAAAGTGGTTCGAATATGTTAGATATATTTGGACTTCAAGTGGGACAACCAACTTGCTTCCATTCCACGAGAAGACATGACTCGATACGTGTAAAGAAACTAAAGCCATTAAGTGTGTGTGTATCTTCACTTATATTTACCATATTCCTTACTTATTGAGATATTATGTAAAGAAGAAACCCCATCATTGGTGGCCCGACTTGGATAGAAAAAACAAAAAAAAACTAAGTATGATTTCCTCCGATTATTGGGATAAACTCTATTTGCTACTTAATTTTATGGTAGCTTCTTCTACTTATTCGTTGTTTAATACTATGATTCTCAATTTTTGTTGTTATACGTGACCGAATAAATAAGACCACATCCAGATAGATCAAACCTCCCAAAATTTAATTAGTTTCAGTGTTTCAACTAGTTTCACCTAGTTAGAATAAAGAATACATTTTGTAGTAATGGAAGAAAAAATATAAAATATTGTATTTATAAAATACAGTTTGCATTAATAACTTTTTGGTTTCAGCCAAAATAATCATTTGATGACGCGTCATGAAACTTTTTGTGAAAGATCTATTCATCCCGATATTGATGGGACGCTCGCTAGAGCAAATAAGATACATTGTATTAACAATAAGAATGACAAATAAAATCATAAGTTGTGCTAAAGACTCAATATTCATAGATAGATGCTTTGGATGGTGACAACAAAAAGAAAAGAAAGAGATATATGATTAAGGAAATACAGAAGAAATTAAAGAAAAAGAGAGCAAACATAAATAGTCTGTTTTCTATGTGACAGCTATCAATGACTCACTAAACTATGCACATGAACAATGGGGTTCATGTGTTATTCTTTGGATCTGTGTCCCAAATTAACTACTAATATGATATTTCATTTTTTTAAGACCAATTGAAATCTTCATGTCCTAATTATTTTCCCAAAGATAGTTGAGACCGATTATATCTTAAATTATATTGAAAATATTAAATATCTAGAAGAATTTTGTTTTGTTTTGGGTGCTTACACATGGTAATGTAGAATTTAAAATTTATAAGTTTTTATTGTTGTTTATTAGTGACTATTGAAGGATTCTTAAATGGCTAAATGCCTAAATCCTTCTTCTTCGAGCAGTGACAACTGACAAAAAAGGTTCAGTGTTTACTGTATCCCTTAAATAATCCCATAATTAACACCAAACATATAATATTTTTTATCTAATACTCCTTAATTACAGCTTAAATGGTTAACCCTCATCATGTGAAAGCTATAAGGAACCAATTAAAGCTAACACGCATCTTAAAAAGGTAACGGGGACCATTAATCAGATTCTCAACATTAGTTAATTACGATTAGTGAAGCAATAATACAGGTTTTAAAGCACACACGTGTCGTCACCCTAATGGTCCCCTCCTCTCTCTTCTCTATTTGCTTCTCCCATGTTGTAGGCTTTTAGGCTTCGAGAAATTTTGTGTACTATACATTATTTTTTAAGTTACGAAAAAGAATAACATTAATCTTTGATTGGATGATTAAGATTTCAGACCATGTGATTTAGTGATCTTATACTAGGGAGCAGATTTAGTTTCGTCCCAATAATTACCCGCTTTCAGGTTTTAAAACGTAGAAAATAAATTAAACATTGGGTAGAGCCGTAGAGGTGCTTATGCACTTATCTTTATGATCTTATTGCAAGGTATTGGACAAATGATTAAAATAAATAATTTATAGAAGCTAGAGTCATAGGGTAGTTGCTTAGATCGGATAAATGATTCTACTGGTTATTGTTATACTTTTGTTTTTTCTGGTCTAACACTTCTTTTTCATTTCATTAAAGGGAGAAAGTCTAAATGCTCATTACAAAAACAGATAATAAACTCAAAGAAGGGATAGAAAGTGTAACACTCGTATTCTAAATTTTTGAGTTCTGAATTTTTTAGTTCCGAATTGTTTTCCGTTGATTTTGAAACCCAAAACTCGATTTCTTTTGGAACACACCTCAACCAAGATGTCTACTAAAAGCCTGCCAAGAGACAGCACAAAACATTCACAAGAGATCGATCAACCAAGCCTTAAGTTCGGACTGCTTAAACTGCACGTTTCAGAAATTCCTACACAGAACATATCTACGAGTTCTACAATATCTCTTAATCTAATCCTTAAAAACACGATCGCTCCGGTCAATCTCAAGATGAGACTGTCAGAAACGTATCTACCAAATTTCAGATCAATCATATAAGATTAAGATATCCAAACGTTTTCCGTCACCTAACTGGTCGAAGGTTCCTTCTGCACAGAGCGGTTTCAGAAAAACGTTCGTATCTCCCAAAATAATGGAAGAAAACAAAAACCCTTTGGTAGATAGTTAGATAAGAGATTGATAAATTTACACACCAAATTCTAGCTTGATCAGAACTCGTTTGATCCTCCAAATGTCTCTCTGAAACAGCCTGCGAAATTCTGATCTTGAACCTCTTTCCACCTTCTTCTTCTCCAACTCATCAAAATCACCCAAAAAGTGCCCACAACAGCCAAAAACTCGAAAATCACTTTCCCAAACAGCTAGGATTGCTGAATATAAGAGCTTTTATATGTCTAGAGTTATTTGGTTTAATTTGGTTAAATCAAAACCAAAATACCAATCTAAAATTCAATTAAACCAACTCTTCTTGGTTTAGTATTTTCTACCAACTTTCCTGAAGTATATGAGACATCCTCGCCCCAAAATGCACTTCACTCATCTCTCAACAATACCCAATAACCACAACGATATTTTTCTCCCGAAAGAACAGCGTAAACAGACTCTAATTAATCAATCTTTCGAGTGATTCAGCCAGCCATCACCCTTAAAGTTATTAATTAATCTCAACATTGTTCCCACAGCCGAAACAAATACAAATACAACCACTGTATTTTCTGTGATACAACTCAAAACTCAAAAATCCGGAACACGGGTGTTACAATTCTCCTCCACTAGAATTAGATTCGTCCTTGAATCTTTCACTCAGTAGCTATACCCAACCCAAATAGCTACTACCTGAATCCGTTTCCAAAAGCAAGTCTCACTGACACTCTCTGGAGCCGCCATTCTTTTCCACCAAAAGTGTGCATCTCTCTCCAAAAAGTGAACAACAAAAATTAACTTAATACTCTGTCGGGCATTTATTCGAGTGGAGGATTGCGTTCCATCCTCGACCACCCTACCTCGGCATCTCCGAGAGTGGCACCACCCTGAAAAACCCCAATACAAAATCTCTGCATCTGTTCCACCATCCTCATATAAGATGGAAGGTTAACCGCAACCGGTATACCCGTTTTTGTGTATAGTTTTCAGTAGTTTTTGAGGTGAGTGCAGGACCATAAGCTTAGCTGTGTGAATATGATTGATAACGTTTTGTTTCATGTTTGTAGATCGATAAGTTGTGTGATGAGCCAAGTGGGGTTCTAGATCGAGTATATCATGATATGATTGATTGGTTGAGTCGGTATTCATGTTTCAATTTTGTTATTTTCATATTCATGTGTGTGTATAGCCTGTAGATGGGAGGATAGCCTCACTAACTATTTATTAAATACTTATGCATCTCATTCTTGATGCATGTAAAGAAAAAGTGTGAGCTAGTGGAATCATGGCTATGAGGAGAGGATGATCTAGACTTGAAAGTTCTTGAATATTAAATTTATTTTTAAATTTAATAATTTTGTTGCTTAATAAATATTAATTATGGATTAATATATATTAGATGTTTAAAACAAAGATCTGGGTCGGGGTGTTTCAGAAAGACTGTAGCCCAATAGTCTTGTTTCGTTACAATAGAAATAAAAATACCCACGAATGGGCCCAAGATCCAGCAAGTAAAAACATAAGGCCCTAGACCCATTGAGATTTCGAGTTTGCCCTAATCCTCGGTTAGCGGCCGCGGTATCCTCGGCAGGCGACGCGTAAAGGAACTCGAGAAAAGTCACGAATCTACATCAGGTGACGGTGACTGATCTGAAGGCAGCACAGAAGGTGATTGAAAGCCGCAAAGGTCTCTGACTCAAACCGCTGGGAAAAAGGTCTACCCGCTCAGAATGAATGACTGCGCCGGAGGAAGACAGAGAAGCGAGAGTCAGCTTTATCGTTGCTGGGAATATCTCGACGGATACTGTTTCGTTTAGACTCGACGGCGAGGAACTGGAAAGCTCGTGGTAGATCTCGGATCCAGAGCCGGGTGAGTTAGATGGGTAGAACGCAGCGATGTTGCTGGTGAGGGTTCTCCGGTTGCCAGGACCGGGAGATTTAACCAAGATCTCTGAAACGGAGAGGTGTAAAGACGATTTGAAATGGTTAAGATAAAACATTACCTGATTAATACAGATCTCGAAGTCGTGAGATCCACAGTCAACGACTGGGATCTGGTACTTTGATAAGGTTTTCGAAACGGCCATGCAAAGGTGGATCTCACAGGTAAGCCGAAGGCTTCGACGACACGAAGTCGCGAGTGGAAGCGGAAGACGAAGACTCCCGATGTCGACATCGGAATCACCCGAGCGGCGGCGAGGAGAAGTGGGACGGTGTTGAAGCGTTGTTCCACCAAAATCTGAAGACATATCCCGACCGAGACCTTTCGGCGGAGACAGCGGTCGGAAAGAGAGCAGGAACGGAGACGAAACTAGCAAGAAAGAAAGAGAGAGGCAGTGGTGAAGGGTTCGCCTGAGGCGACGACGGCGATGGCCGCCGCCGCCCAACGACGGCGATGGCCGCCGCCGCCCAACGACGGTAGGCTCAACCTTACTTTCAGAGCGGCTAGGGGAACTAAAGAGAGAAGAGAAAAAAATTTTAGCTGAATTAATTTATAACCTACAATCTGGTTATTGTTATACTAATACTCAATCTAGGTTCTGAGATCCCAACTAACAATTTAAATTAAAGTGCTTTTATGCATAAATAAGTAAAAGAGTTAATGGAGTAACGAATATTATAAAGTTTCATTTAAATATCACTGCAAGTTGAGTGTAATAAACCAAGAGTAAACTCGTTCCATCTTTCTCTAATAGTTTATTTTCATACATTGTATTTTATTTTTTCTTTGTATAAAAACGAAGAATAATAAGACACATCTTACAAACAAAGGCATTAAATTTAATTAACAGGCCTTGTATAAAGTCCTATGGGCCAAAGAAATCATCAACAAAAACTATGAACCGATTTGTTCATATTCGAATATAGAAGTTAACTGTACAATAATGGGCCTTAGAGTCCAAAAACTTGGGAACCCAAAAGAATAATCTAATAGAAAATAAATCAGTATTAATTGCGGAAACAATTAGGACCCAGACCAGGCAATGTTGTGCTAATCAACATTAGGCCCAATGCTATTGATCTGTTGCCACTAATTTGAGCTGGAAGAATTTAAGAGTATATATGCATGCATGCACTCAATACTTATATTAATGACTATATTTTTTTTCAATTAATTACTTGCCCTTAAGTGGGTGAAGGTATAATTTCACCTCTAATGTGGTTAATAATTTCATATACAGTTTTCTTACACATATGATAAATACGCATCCCAGATTCAAACTCCATTATATACTCCAAAGTCCAAAGCCTAATTAACTAAACTATTATTTCTCTCTCTTTTTTTTCAAAAAAAATATCTCTTATATAATTATCATCCAGAGGCAGAGCCTAACTGAACCATTATTCCAACTGGCGACTTTGATAAGTTTAATTATAATCCCAGAATTTATTTTAAATTAGTTTAGCTTAGCTGTGCATTTCGAATTAAAAACCTAATAATGATACACATTAAGCCAATGATTAAGATCTTCTTTAAATATCTATTGTTTAGTCGTTGTCACGGCTGAGTTGTCCACTTGTCCGCATATTTAAATTAGAATAAGCGATATCCACTTTCTCTAAATTATTGATATTGGCACATTAAAATACTAAAATGGGAGAATAATTTTTATTTCATTTTAGGGAAATTGTTCTATCAAGTAAATTGGATATAATTTTAAGGAGAACAAAAATTGCAGTAGCTTCCGTTTTGTTTGAAAACAAAATCAAAATAAATAAAAGATAAGTATAGAGACAATGTCGTAATTTTTATAATACAACATATAACATTGGGTAGTAAAAGCCCGAAGAAAAAACAACAACATTCGCTTAGCCAATTAAAAAATTAGTTTCAACGAACCTTTTAATTTAAAATTCGATGGATTATCTCTGGTTGAAAGAATCTCTCGTTTTATATTCCACAGGTTCACTCTCTCATAGTTGTCTTAGAGCAAGGAGAATGTATAAATAAATACTATACAAAAATCAGTTTTTTTTTTTTTTTGTGGTCATAAAATTTAACAAATATTAAAGCTGATTATTCAATGACGTAAATTATTTGGAAGAAAGTGTCAAGTTGCCTGTGACAGACAATATATCAACAAAGACAAAATAGGCAAAAAGAGACAAAAATAAATGTTGGAAATTGAACAGTACCTTTTGTTATCTTCTCCAAGAAAGATGTGTTTTTGGCAATCGCGTAAACTTTAGAAGTTGGCATTTTTTCCGTGCCAATAAATATTTCTTATTTGATTCTCTTTTATTTCTTTAAGAACTAAAAGGAAAACAATGTTGACTCTTTCAGATACAAAATGTGAATGAAAACAGGGCTTATTGCGAGAATGAGCACTTGTTGAGGCAACTGTTTGATTTTAGGCACTTTCACAAAAGGATAACGGAAATGGACACCTTAATAAGGATTAGGTAAATGACGTTCCTTCCCTTTCTGAGTTAATATGAATTTTGACAAAACTAAAAGCTGACGATGAAACCGCCGAAACTGTAAGAGTTTTTTTTGTGGCAAGGATTAAAAGTTTGGTAAGTGCAATAAGTGGACTAGATTACAATTAAATTAGCCAAATTGAGGAGACATAGAAAAGGTTTGTGCTTACTCTGTACAATTAGAGATGGTATGGTTTTTTGTTTGTAAAAGTGAGTTGAAAAAGAGTTAGACAAGAAATTTGCCCAAAAAGGAAAAAAAAAGAGTTATACAAAAAAAAAACGACAAAGAGAAAGTCATGAACTCAAAAATAAAGTACACCGAAAATGATATCCACGAATTCTTTAATTCAGAAATCGATGGCAATAATATCGTGCAAATTCTTGTAGTTGCACACCACGAGCAGTGTTGTAGTGCTCCTCTCCTAGAATGTGAGGCGAAAGCATACACAACGTTCAATCGAAATAATCCACAGATACCAAGCTCAAAAATCTTCACATGGAAAGAAAAAGAGTGTAAAGATATTAACTTCATAAGCAATACACAAGAAATGTTGAACTCACACCTAATAAAAAACGCTATACCCTAAGGACTATAATAAAGAGGGAACCCAAGCAACCGAGCTAAACGCAAAACTAATAAAGAGCACTATTATCTATGGACTACAACAAAAAAAAACCCAAGCAACAAGTTCAATGCACACCTAATAAATACTTATATTCACTGATAATTGTAGAGACACAAGAATTCAATGACGGTTTTTTAACTCTGTTTCAAATTTCGACGGTGAACAGTGGAGGCGAGAGGATTTAGCGATCATTACACCGATCAGATCGTTTTATGTAGGAAGGGTAATTTTTGTCTTTTTGATAAAGCAAAAGTGTCCCGTGCCTAATTTCACAATGCCCACTAGAGAAAAAATGGGTTTTCCGTAATGAAAATATTGCATTTGTTAAGAGAGGGGTAAATAAATCAAGTATATTTTCCTAACGGTATCTCTGGTCCAACATCTAAACAGATTTTTTTCCAAAGTTGCGATACTTATAAGTTAACCATTAAATTAATTAGCCAAACAAACACTGTCGTTAGTATTGGATTTGACGAGAACACACGTGCATTATATGGCTTAAGCCCGTATATAGCATTGATCATTAACAAACAATATTGTCAAGAGTAGTTAATCTATCAATAAATGTTTGAACAAAGGAAGTGTAATCTAAATTAACAACGTTAACTGCTTTCTTAATTTGAATCTCTATACATTACCACAACCAACATTATACTTTTATATACCTTTATTATGATGTTATTTTCATATTAACTCAATTGCCATAATTGATTCAACACTAGTCTAAATTATTGTCAAGAGTCATTACTCGTGAGTAAGACATTAATTTCTACTCAGCCACTAGATCATGCATATGATGTATGGATCTCCATGGAAGGACGTGTGACAAGATCTGCCACAACAACTCCCAAATCCATGCATTATTTCAGAAGACAAAAGTGCATTAATACAACCTGTCCCAACTTAATCCCATCTTCACTCGAGCTTTTACATATTGAAATATAATAAAGAAAAAACAAAATAGATTTGAAACTATTTGTAACAGAGAAAACTAATAATTATATTCTCAATAAATTATTGCCTCAAACCAACAGTAAATAATATTATTATTAATAAGGTCAGAATGAACCTAGACATACTGTAATGTCTTAAAAAGTCTTAAGAATTATCTATCTCGGGATCTTTTTTTTGTAAAATAAAATATAAACGTCACAAGAGATTTAATAAATTCGGGTTATAGTGTAAAATCTCTTCGAAAAGTTATCTAGGAAAATTCACTAGAATTGTGTTCAAGCTCGAACTCACAAGCCCTTTTATAAGAAAATTTTTCTTCACTACTCTTCCTCTCTTAAATAGACGAGGAGACAAAAACAAGACAATACAGTGTTTTTTTGTATGTTCCCTTATCACGATGATCCATCAATGCTAAAGCAGAGAGAGAGAGTGTGTGCCGCCTTACAGGGTTTGCTTGTGAAGCGGTACTTTCCGTACAAATGCAACGGGAGTGTAGCAACGATAATGATCCTCGTGAACACGGGTGTTGTAAAAGAAGGTTTTGAGTGGTTGTTCATATCTATTGTATATATGTAGAGTACATTTTTTTACATTTTAAATATATATATATATATATATTTTTTGATGAATACTAAACATAAACGTTAAAAAACGTAGATAATAGGAGAAGGTTCGTCGATATGAGGTGTTTACATTTACAATTTCAAAATATATTATTCAAACATATACACATGTTTCATATTATAATTTTTGTGTGAATTTATTTCTACATGTAAATTCAAACCAATTACAAAAATATTGGTTGTTGAAATAATCAAAGTTAGTTTTTGTGATTTTTATTTTATTTTTGTCCGAGTCTTTGGAATGAACAAACCATCCGGACCCATATATCTCCAATGATGAAGGGTGTTTCGAACTAAAATTGAACCAAATATAATCATGTAGTTATTCATTTTTTTCAGCAGATAGATAGACCTATTGAGTTTAAAGTCGTTAATATTAAGAATAACAATATTATCAAAGCAGATAAATATAATAAGTCATAAAGATTATATGTTCACTCAAATTTTCTTTTATCAATGATATTTTCCCCCGGTATGGACCGTGATGATATGATAAAAAAAAAGTTAAAGCAGCTTGGACCGTTGATCAAGGACGCTGTCGCCGGATAGACAGCATCTGAATCGTTGATGTCTCCTTATTAATTATCAAAGCCCCAATAAAAAATTTCAAAAAAGCCGTACTTATTGTTCTTTATTAATTTAACTATCATTATACCCGACGGCAATAATGGGCCTACATGCCGGTAATTTATAAATAATATCATATCTCCTTTCTCGTTTCCCTTATTTATACCTCTGAAAAAACTCTCTACACAACTCATAAATTATAACACAGAAACAAAAGTGACAGAGAACTCTCTAACTAATCCCGAAGGTTTTAAAAGGGTATTTTGGTCAAATCATGGACTCTTTTGATGCGATTCCAGATCCTGTGGTCATCGACATTTTAAACAAAGTCGGTGACGTCAAAACGTTAATACGATGTCGTTCCGTTTCGAAACGATTCAACTCGTTAGCCACTCAGTCCGACTCGCTCCTTCTCCAACTCGATCAGATCCTTGGAACCACCGAATCTGACTCCGAGATCGATTCTCCGATCGCTAGCTTTTTCCGATCTCTGTTCAAATCGATTCACGGCTTCCTCCCTCTCTTCTCCAAACAATCTAACCCAGCCGAGATCCTAACCCGATCTCCGAAAACTCCCGCTCAGATTCTCGTCGGGTTTGAACGGATCCGGAATCTGGAGGTGGAGTTATACGGCGGCGATGTTAAGCTCGAGAAAGGTGCCGCCGTTAAGTGGAAGGCTGAGTTCGGGAAAACTCTCAAGAGCTGCGTCATCGTTGCTTTCCGTTCCGCGACGGTTAATACTTCAGCAACTACGGAATCTTCCGCCGTCGTAGACGGTGGTGTGGAGTCTGATTCTGAGTTCGTTTGTGGATTGAAGACGCGCGTGGTGTGGACGATCAGCGCGTTGATGGCGGCTTCGACGCGTCATTACTTGATGAGAGATTTGGTGAAAGATCACAAGGAGATGGAGAGATTGATTGTGCGTGACAGAGAAGGAGAAGGTACGGTGGTGATGGACGCGGCGGGGATGAAGGAATACAGAGAGACGGAGGCGCGTGAGAATGATAAAGGATTAGAGCGCGTGGGGGAACGCACTGTGGTTCCTAGCGTGAGGATGAGTATGAGACACGCGCCGTCGCTGATGCTGAAGAGCGGGATTTGTCTCGAAGCCGCGACACTGGTGGTCGTAAGGCCGAGTGGTGTAGCTTCCGATGATAATGACGCTGAGCTGGTGACGGAGGCCTTCGCCGGAGATGGCGGCGATTGTATGTACGGTGAAGCCGTTACGGCGTTGCTCAAGCGTAGGAGAAATGTGTTAGAGATGAATTCTTTCTAAAATTTGTTTTTTTTTTTTTTGGAAAAAGGCTTAATGGGCTTTCGTTTGTTCGGCCTTTTTCTTTTGTATATACATACGCATCGTACAAAGCCTTATTGTACTATTGGCGTACGACTTTGGTCAAATCACATCAAATCCGAATTATTCCTCTAATATGATATGATTATCACATTAATTGCGTTGCCGCATCTAATATATAATACATACAGATATGATTCGAACGAATAAATTAATAGCAATAATTTATAAATAAAAAGTTAATACTGTATTTTTTTTTAACACAAGATACTAGAATTGATTACCGAAGGTTAGGATATAAATCCTTACAAAAGGTTGGCCAGATTAATTTATTTATCCATATAAATTATTGGGTTCTCATGTTGACAAAATAAATAAATATATACGGCTATTTTATTCGAGTAGCAATTACTTTTGAAATGAAATTAATTCCTAGAAAATACTTTTGTTATTTTGCTACTAGCTTCATGAGAATAAAGGCAATTATAATTACGCAAATTGCAAGATTCAAGCCTATTGGATCCAGTGTGAAGCCCATCAAGGCCCGCTCTCCGCAGATGAAAACTAAACCACATCGCTTTCAACTTTCAGTTTATGAACTCTAGTTCGACTTTTCAATGTCTCTTTCAACCTTTCTTGAGCAAATAAAAATCTTATAAATTAATTGATCTGATATCATTATGAACACATTGTTCGTACTCCATTGAGTGGTATCATCACTATGATAAAAAAAAGATGTTATATTGATTAGGTCACTGATATATTTCTTAACATTATTATACATTTGCAAAAGGCGATGGAGTGCGGAGAAATAATTAAACCATATATTAAACCCTATTATAAAACAAAATAATGTGGTCCTTGCTTACATTTCAATGACAAATATCTGTGCTTTATATCAAATAAAGAATAATAAAACAGAATATCTCACATATGTAAACTTGATTAGAGACTGAATCTCAACCATAGCCTATAGCTATGAATGATGCTTCAATCCAAAACTTTTATTGCAAGTTTAAAGTTTTAGGCAATACAATTTTCATACTTACCAGGCTTACTTTTGTCACATATTATCATATGGAGTTTTCCTTAATTATGCTTACAATGTTTTCTATAATTAAATACGTTTCATTGTGATTTGGCAAAGAAAAAAGATTTAGGTTCGTGGAAAAAAAGCGTAAAATGTAAACTGCCTAACTTTTTTTCAAGTGAGGCTCATAGAATGGCCTACCCACATGATTTCTCAATATTGTCGCTCTCATTCACAAGGATTGGGGTACTACTAAATCAAACAGTATCTTCAATCTACATATATTTAGCTTTATGAGAAAATTGATTTTAAAAATGATATTTTCCATTTCTATAATTTATTTATAAAAGAATTGCTACTTAACTATTAAATATAAAGTTTTTTCTAGTGCTAAAGGCCTACCTCAATGTTGATGCAACTTATCATGATAAAGCAAACGTTTTTTTTTTTTTTTCAAACGATAAAACATACGTAATAACCTTCGGTATATTACCCGGACCCAAAAACTCGATCCGAACCCAATCTGAAAAACCTGAACCGAATCCGAACCGCCATTATAGAAATACTCGAACGGGTAATGTTTTAAAGTATTTGAAAACCCGACCCGAACCCGATACCCGTGGGTACCTAAAAATACCAAAATTATAAGTGTATATATATAAAAATATATTAGATATATTGGACTATTTGGGTATTTTCGGATATAGATTAGGATAAAAAGTAACCAATGTTCTAGTTTTTCCGGATATTTCGGTTATTTTTGGGTAATTCGGATAAAAATTAACCGATGTTTTAGTTTTTTTTCCTGATATTTTTAGGTAATTTGAGTAGATTTAGATACATTTGGATAAAAATATCTGAACCCGAACTAAGAACCGAAATTTTTTGGGTATTTATCGGATATCAATATTAAGTATATATCCGACCCGAACCCGCAAAGAACCTAACCGAATCCGATCCGGTTTTTATAAATACTCGAATGGGTTTTCAATCCTAAACCCGAAAATCGAATGGACCTGACCCGAACCCGAACGGGACCTCGAACGTCCAGGACTAATACCTAACTTTAATTTCTTTTTACATCCTTTAATTTGATAGTTGGGGTCTGCTAGTTTATTTTTATTTAATTATTTTTTGAAGTGCATATATATCATTCCAACAGTTCTAATCTGTACTACTTTAAAGAGATGGACGCAATTAGCGCACAAATGTTAAATTTAACTAAACTTGAGTGAAACCCGGAAATCGAGTATGCTTATTTACCCATATCACGTGAATTAGAGTGAAAAAAAATCGAGTTTCAAAATTTTGCGCAAAAAAAGACTGTTGTGTTATATATACGTTAGTAAGATAAAAAATGTGTAATTAAAACGGAATGTAAAAAATCTAATGCCATTTACAAAAATTTGTAATGATAGTTTAATTTCATCGAGTTTTTTCACAATATTTCTCTCACTAAATATCCAAAACGTCCATGTTATACATGTTTTAATTTAGGTTGGAATTAACGGTTAAAGCAAGAGTTTCGTGAAAACTGCTGGAACCTTACTGTAACTAAAGCTGGAACGAGAGCTACATCCTAACCTAAAAGACACAACTGTACCTGTGAACATTCAGTTAAGGAAGCAATATATTGTGTGAGAAGCATGACATTAAATCAAAATATTGTGTTTGAATCTAAAGTATAGGAAATTAGAAAATCATTTCCTCGTTTTCTATTTGTGAAAAGTAAAGAAGAACAAGACCAGCATAAAGGGAAATCTCCTATTCAAGAATTGAAACCTGTCTAAAATAGAATTGAAACTTGTCTAAAATCATGCAACAAATGTATTGAACGATAATAAAAAAAAACACAGTAACTGCGACGAGTGAAGCACCAAAACATATAGAAAAAAGCATAAGAGAACTTGCGACGTCTGGTGGTGTTTTTAGAATGCTATCTAAGAGTTTTGTACGTGATCACATCATTAACATCCCTAAATCGTTAACATCCCTAAATTCATGCCTCATGTCACAATAACTTCACCATACACTATTTCAGGACGTGATCACATCATTAACATCCCTAAATCGTTTGCACTCCTGAATTTCGTTGTCATTAATTTGGTACTATAGTTTGGAAATATAGTTAGAAAGTAGTTAAATCGTAAGATAGCAATTGAAAAATGGTGATTGTATGGTTGAAGATAACAACAACAAAGGGAAATGTGACCACACAGCTTGTGATCAGTACCATTGGATTAAGAAACAAGCCTCGTGCCCTTCCAATCTTTTCCTTTTTATTCTTTATACCATTGTCTTTCCTTTTTCTATCATATAATAATATTATCAGTTTATATTGAATTTGCAAAAGTAAAGCCCACGAAACCTTTCCAACTTTATTTTATTGAGCAATTCGACTATAACCCATCATCACCCTTGTCACATTCACATGTTATACTTTAAAAAAAAAAAATTATGAAATGTATTATTTTATCCATGAATGTAGAAGTACACACAAAAAAAAACTTGAATATTTTTCATATAAAATCACCAAAAAAGAACCTTTGAAATTTGATTGTGAACAGATTATCGATAAATGTAAGACCTATGATCAAATGCATTTATTTTTTGGTAATCGAGTTCATAGAGATGAAATCTAGACTAACTTCTATTATACACGAGTTTTATACTGACGACGATATGGGTTTCACATTTGGTACAGTAAGTCTTGAATACACTCACCGTAAAATTTCAAACCCATCATTTGGTAATTGGTAATGGCATATAAATCTCAAAAGTAAAAATGAATAATTTATATATGAATCTACTCAAAAACATGAACAAGAAGTGGTGACGACCATTGAAAGTTGAAAGTAAATGATTCAGTCAAGAAGCTTCTTGTTTACGATTGAATAAAGTTGTAATGAACCCACTTCAGTCCTTTGACTCCATCACTTCTTCTTCGTATTTATCCATCAATTTCACAAACATTTTTAATATCAACATTTTACGAAGACATTTGGCGAAGGTGCACCACCGATTTTTTTTTTTTACTTTTTGGAAAAAGGGTTTAGTGAAAAAGAAAGTATTTTTTTCCCCCGGCAAAAGCAAAAAGCATGTAAAGCTGTCACAGCACAGGAATATCAAAGCCTAAAAAGATATTTTTTTTTAAAAAAAGAAGAAGAATTTAATAAATCCAAACATAAAAAGCTGAACCCTTTCATTGAGAGATCGATCCAAAAACCAAAACCCGAGAAAAGAAAGGCAGAGTTAAAAAAAGCTATGATCAAAGGAAGCAATGGAAACAGAGGATCTTCTTCTTCTGGTTACTCTGCAGATTTGTTGGTTTGTTTCCCTTCCAGAGCCCACTTAGCTCTTACTCCTAAGCCCATTTGTAGCCCATCTCGTCCCTCCGACTCCTCCACTAACCGTCGTCCCCACCACCGTCGCCAGCTAAGTAAACTCTCCGGCGGCGGTGGAGGAGGACACGGGAGTCCTGTTTTGTGGGCTAAACAAGCGAGCAGTAAGAACATGGGCGGTGACGAAATAGCTGAACCAACTTCTCCTAAAGTAACTTGCGCCGGTCAGATAAAAGTCCGGCCGAGTAAATGCGGTGGGAGGGGAAAGAATTGGCAATCGGTGATGGAAGAGATCGAGAGGATACATGATAATAGATCGCAAAGCAAGTTTTTTGGATTGAAGAAAGATGTGATGGGTTTCTTGACTTGTCTCAGAAACATCAAATTCGATTTCCGGTGTTTTGGTGATTTCCGGCATGCTGATGTCACAAGCGACGATGAAGAAGACGAAGATGATGACTATGAGGAAGGAGAAGGAGAAGGAGAAGAAGAAGAAGAGAACTCAAAGAATGTTTTCTCCAAATGGTTTATGGTTTTACAAGAGGAACAGAGCAACAACGACGACGAGAAGAACAACGACAACAAAAAGTGTGTCGTCGTAGATGATGATGAAAAACGCGATCTTGAAAACTCAGAAGCAGAACCGGCGGTTCCGCCGCCAAACGCGCTTTTGCTGATGCGGTGTAGATCAGCTCCTGCGAAGAGTTGGTTAGAAGAGAGAATGAAAGCAAAAACAGAGCAAGATAACAGAGAAAAAGAAGAAGAAGAAGAAGAAGAAGAAACAGAGGATCAAGAAACGAGTATGAAGAAGACGAAGAAGGATTTGAGATCACTAATGGAGGAAGAGAAGATGGAATTGGTGTTGATGAGATACGATACTGAGTTTTACAGACTTTCTTCAGACATCGCTAAGGAAACTTGGGTTGTCGGCGGAATTCAAGATCCTCTGTCTCGGAGTCGAAGCTGGAAAAGCTGAATTTTAACAAATCCACCGTTACTCATCATTAATCATCGTATTTTAAAATTTAATTAAGCGTTTTTAATTTTACTATCATTTTGATTATCTGTTAATTAAGTTTGATACTGTTTTTTTTTTTTTTTTTGGTTTCTTGAGTTTCCATGGTTTCTCTGTTTTGTATCTCAAAGGGTTTTTTTTTTTTTTACCTTCTTTGTTTCGTGTGTTTCATCACAACGTTTGTAATGTAATGCAAATATGTACAGGCTTTTTATATTATACAAAGTTGCTTAATATATCATTTTCATAATACGTTATTTTTGTAAACCATCGACGAGTTTAATATATGGACCGTCTTACTGGAAAAATCAAATGAAAACAAACATTTCAATTTGCTAGCTATGTCCATTACACGGGTTCACTCACTCCTACACAAACGGATTCAGTGTCAATCTCCAGAGAAGTGGCAGCACGCTTGGTCTTTTTCACTTTTCTCCTCCTTGAGAGAGACGCAATAACCAAAGAATCAACTGATATAGAACCCAAGTTGAAGGTTATATACTTTGAACACGGCAAAGCAATAACATGCAAGTTAGCTCTCTTCATCCTGATAATAACATCAAACGAATAAGCGACGTCAGCCAACATTGTCTGAGTTCTCTCAATGCTATAGAGAAGCACATCACTATCAGGAGAAGACACATATAGTATATAATAAGATGAATGATCACTACAAACAAACCTACAATCATTGTCAAATTTTCATGAACAAAGTTCCTTCCATCTTTTTTATTTTCCCTGACCATCTTGCAATATAGTTTCTTCCATCTTTTTTGTCTTTCAACCCTAAATCTGCTACCAATTAGACAAACAACTTTGTATATGTTATTGTGTAAATTTATAACATGTTTTTGCAAATTTTAACTAATATTACTATATTAGACAGAAAGCTTATAATAATAGCAATAATAATTCAAACCCTAGTTAATACTATTTGATTAGATGGCTTGTCTAATTTCCGATCACTTTATTACACATGTTTGGTTCTAAATTTAAAACCTCTAGATCACACATAAGTTTTGAATAAACGCCTTTATGCCCACAGATCCATAAGTCCTCGATACATGGCTATTGACATAAGACAAATCTATGACCAGAGGTTTCAAAAATCACAAAAATCAAAACTTTAATATTGGGTTTATGAAAAAAGAGAAATCTTAAGACTTTTCACTTATGATATGAGGTTTTAGTCTATCCATTTGATACAAAATTTTGATGGTAAAAACAAAATAAAAATAAAAAGCCCCTAAAATGAGAAAATGATGCAATTAGCAAAAATACAAAAGGCAAACAAACATGCAGACACAATCAAATCATTTCAAAAAATCACATAAAACTATACAATTCGGCTTAGCCAATATCTCCCATTTCAATTAACCACAACTAAATCCGAGCCGATTCCTTTAAACCGGACACCTCCACCGGTCTGCTTCCTAAACCGGACATTCACCTCAGCCAAGGCTCTTCTAGTCTCTTCGTCTCCAGGTGTCTCCATCATCAACAACTCATAATCTTGAATCGCGTGTTGCCATTTCTCCAACTACTTACACAGATTAAACCCAAACAAACATTCATCACAAACACAAATTACATCACACCAATAAAAATGCCATTGCCATTTCAAAATCGGTTCAGACCGGTTAAATTGAGTTTTTGAATACCTTGGCATAAGAATCTGCCCTGCGCCGCCTCGCCTTCCGGTAGGACGGCTGGAGATTGAGAGCCAATGTGCAATCTTCAATGGCTTTCTCGAACAAACCAAGCTTAAATCTTGAGGCAGCTCTATTACAAAGCAAGAGGGCATTATAGGGATCTTTCTCGAGTCCTTCCGTGTAAACCACGCAAGCTCCTTCGAATTTTGACGCGTTGAAAAGCAAATTTCCGCTCAGTCTCGCCGAAGCAACCGCTCTTGCTTTTCTAGCTACCGCGTTTACTTCTTCGCTACTTGGATCCAGTCGAGCCGCTTGCCTTGACGCGGTTACTGCATCTTCAAATCTGTCCAAGAAAGAAAGTGAGACATGAGTCTCCTTACATTTTACAAGTTAAAAGCCGACAAGATTTTCATCCCATTTAAAGGAAAACGTCATGCTGTTTTTTTTTTGTTTTCGGGGGAATTTAAAGTTGATGAACAGCAAGATATTCCCTTCCGGAGAAGTGGAACGTCACACTGTTCTCTTCCAAGGGTGATATAGTACTACACTGACCTTCCTACTGCAATGTAGACCTGAGCTCCGACCATTAAGAGGTAAGAAGTGATGGAAAGACCAAAAATCTTTATGAAGCTATCGATCTCGAAGCGTTTTGTTCCTTTCTGGTACACGCTGTACGCTTCCTCGTGTCGCTGAAGATGCAATAAAGCCTCGGTTTGGAGCGCATAGACCTTTTAAGAGATTAAGGATTATGGGTTTAATTAGTCAAAACAAGAGTAGTCTACCAATAGATTTCACTTTTATTATATCCGGTTAGCTAAACCGACACAGTCGGCCGATTAAACAGAACATACTATATTTGGCTCTTTAGTAACACAAAAAAAAAAACCATTAGAGAACAAGAAAGAAAGCTAACCCGAGGAGAAGAATCGGCTCCATATGATATCGCAAAAAGAGTCTCTTTCAACGCAACATTCCATTCCTTTGATCTTCGAGCTTCATCGCACCTCCTTAAGCATTTTATAACATCTTCAACTTGTTCTATATGTTTTGTCTCTGTATATTTTCCAGCTTCGTTATAATGACACAAAGCTTTTTCAACCTCACCCAATCTGGTCAAACACAAACGAAACACAGGGTGCAATTTGATGCTTAATAATTATATGGTACCATCAGAGTAATAATCTCAAACTTACAGGGACCAACTAGAGAAAAGAGCGAAGAATCTACCTGAGTTGGAGGGAAGCGAGTCTCTGATGAGCTCTCTCGTAAGTTGGGTTTAGTCTTAAAGCTTCTTCGCAAGCATCGGAAGCTTCAAGAAGACGACCGAGACTGGTCAAAGCGGCGGATTTGTTAGACCAATACGTCGGCGTTTTAGGGTCAGCTGAAATGGCTCTCTCGTAAAACACAAGAGCTTCTGCAAATCTCCCACGACAATACTCTTCGTTTCCCATTCTCTTCAGAGCCTCTGGATCGAGTCTGTGATTTACCGGTTTGCCCTCCCACCGCCTTTTCGTCTGTGCGACGTCAGCTTTAACGGTGGGCTGTGGTCTCACTATAATGTTTCCCATGACGCCGTTTAGTGAGAATCTCTTGCTCTCTGTTCTTGATGAGCCCGATGAAATCGATTTCTTTGCGGAATCTGATGATTTTCTGGCGGAATCTGATGATTTTCTTGGGTGATTCTCGTCGGATTTTGGCTTTTGTTGGGGTTTCTTGGAATCAGATTTCTTTGGTTGAGAAGAAGTATCGGTGGATTTTGTTGGGAGGATTTTAGGGTTTGTAATAGTGGTTGATGACTTGGAAGGCAAGTTATCTTTTTCCCGATGATTTTTTTCCGGTAAAGAGGGTTTTCGCCGGCGAGGGCTCCAGCTTTGGAAAATACATCCAAGGAGACTCTCACAACCCAGTTTTTGATCCGTAGAGAATTTCTTCGATTTCGCCATTTTAACAAGGAAAAACAAAAGTTTTAAGCTTTGAAGAAGATAAAGCACTGTGAAGAGTTCGATGAAACAGAGGAGTTAAGAGTTTTTCTTGAGTTGAAGATGAAAGGTGTTTATGTCACATTATTATTTATATAAGTCTAACAAAAGAGTTACAGTGGAGTACTTTCCAAGAAACCAACTTTTTGATTTGTCTGCCTTTTGCTCTAACACAAAAATCTTGCTTTCGTTTTTCTAAAAATCCAAAAATTAGATCTTAATTTGATTTAATGGGGTCGTTAAAACATTCCTGTTATTGAAATAATGATAGGAATTATGTATTGGCTGACCCTATTGTTTATTGTCTTAATGGATAAAGACGAAAAATGCAAATAGATTGTTCAAATATTTTGGAGCCTAGTGAAATATTAATATAGTTATTTTTTTGTTGTTGTTATCATTATTTCTCGACATTTACGGTAATAATTAATACAAGGAAAGGAACTATGATAAGAGCACAAAACTCAAAACCTTTAGTTGGACAATTAGTTACGAGCACTAGCAATTGATTCATATTAAAGTAAGCAATTCTGTTAGTAGTTGTTGTGCCCTATAATTATATAGTTTTTTTAGTTGTTATGTTTTGAATAAATCTATCTCATATTCCTAATTTCAAACTTTTTAATTACAATTTACAACTAATCTTAGCAACAGCAATTTAGGTAAACATTGTATTAAACATATATCCAATGACTCCTACTGATGGGGATATTAGAGTATCCTACAATGATCTGTAAAACATATATAAGTTACCAATCAAGTGATATATAGAAATATTCAACGATCTTTTCGTGTTTTAAGATTTGATTTTGACTGGAAAAACGTAAAAACATTATGAATTTGTGATATGGATGGAAGTTAGATTTGTCTCTTTCTACCAACTTATGATAATGGCATTAGCCTGTGGTACATTAACAAAAAGTTAAGAACCAACGGGTCAATGCTTGATAGTGCTTTATAAAAGTAATTATTGGAATAATTAAGTCTATCCTCTTAAACGCCAAAGCATCCGCAATACTATAGTGCGTGATATCCATATTAGTATATTGATAATAACCAATTAACCACCAAATTATTATCTTGAGCAGATTCTGCTGAAATTACGCTTAAACCATTAAATAATATTAAACGGGAACTTTTTTTCTTTAACTGTGACTTGTACGTGAGTTAAGTGATAATTCATTTTGATATATATATATACATTTTTCTAGTTGAGATAAACAGATTTTATTGTGTTCATACACTGTGTAAGTGGGAATGAGGACAGTGATACGGTGTCCTCTTGTTCGTTCGTGCGAGCCGTCGGTGCAGGCTTTGTTGGGGACCTTCTGTCTCATACGGCAGCTTTCTTTCTTTGTCTGTTGTTGTATATTTGATTTGTCTTTGACCACTTTTTCTTCATTTTTGTCCTCCCACCTACACGTATGCCTCCAAATCTTTTCATAGACTTCGCTAAAATTTCGTACTTAAGAGAAGCTAGAGCAAAAAAAATTAAAGCTTCATCTACATAGTACTTAATTATGCTTAGAAATTGGATTAGATTATTTGAATATGACAGTTTTTAACAGATTCAGATATAGTTCATGGCCTATCAATGCTAGATGTTTTCAGATACGATGTATTTTCAGCAAATCGGTAGATAAGCGTAGTTTCATCTTTGTTCTTTTTATAAATGTTCCATAATTCATATATGAATTTTGATTTTTTGTTTTCTTTCTAAAAAATGCATGGAATGAATATGCTCGCCTGCCGACAACTTAGAAAACTCGTGCTATCTAAAAAACTAAAGAAGGAGAAGAAGGATAAAGCTATGACCAAAGCTATAATGAACCCAAAACTAGCTACGTAAATAGATTCTCTGATATCTCTCTTTTTCAAAAAATATACCAAAAGTAGTCAAAAACAAACGATTTCTACATTGTAATGTTCTTGTTTCAAGATTTCTTTCCTCGAAGAACGCAAACATACTTCCAACATACTATTCATCATGATGTGGCTCTATGTGAACCATATACGACTAGTCTAACAGTTAAAGCTTTTTCCAACAAAAAAAAAACACTGATTTAAAATTCGGTTATAAATAAAAAACATAACGTAACTTATTATAATAAATGATTGCTAGATTCAGAAATAAGTACAAAGGAGGTCTATTTTTCTAGTATAGGCTCATAGTGTATTTTTTATTTTGACGGCAGTATAGCAATTGTTTTAGTAGTATTAAGGTAGAATACATGCATATATATATATATATATTTAATCCTATATTGTGATTTATTTGACACACACCAAAAAAAAAATTGTGTACCAATTTCTTAGGCAGGCCAAATTTTCACTCAAGTATATATGTTACAGATTGATTCATATTTTGGAGTATGCATTAAAGAAGATCGATAGAAAAATATACACACAAAGGAATATATTTAATAAAGTGCTTCAACCAAAAATATAGTAAAGAAAGTCACACGATAAACCTCTACTATACTCAAAGTGCAGAAATTCTTTTATATGCAACCACATGATTACACATTTGATAGAAGGAAAATATCTACGACTTCTTTTTCCGATTAATTATCATAGTTTCTAAAAAAGACATGATGAAACTAAAGAGAAAATAGGTGATGTAGTGATTGCGGTATATTAAATACTTGAAGTCATCATACTTGTATGATATTGTTCCTTGTATAATTCATAATATGAATGTAGACATGTAGTATACGGATAACTAATAATTATTTATATGACGCATATGTATATAAGCATCTCATTTGATTTCACTTTTAAAAGTTTGGAGACAAAATTTTAGCCAGCGAAAAACTATTTAATTATTTAATTGGCTGAATTTAAATTTCGTAAACAAAATTAGTTAGCAAAAAAAGTTGTCTGAAGTTTATCTACTAGTTGTATTTCAGCGATTAACACCACTACACATGGTTCTTTCTTCATAGCATGGATTTGATCACTAATTAACCAAATCATAGTCAAATAATGTTAAATATGGCAAACAATATGATTGGATCTATCGCGTGTACATGGACCTTGTAAAGGGAAAAGAATATATGAAAACGAAGAATAGAATAAGGAAGTTGGCTTTGGGTTAAAGATTAAATATGCGGAAAGACAGAAGATCATTTCTTATAAATTTCCAAAAGAATTTTAATTGGATATTGTTTCTTACTCGTACATGCATTGCAAATCTAATTAAAAACGATGTGAATGTCTATACATAATTCATTTTCAAAAATGGAATCTTAGATGGTATCGGAATATGAGGTTTTATTGCGCTGAAAACAAGTTTTATTGTTAGTGAAAAACTAAAAAATTGTCTAAATATTCATAGGTTAGAAGTTGCCTTATCGTCATGTTGATCAACTCGTTTTTTAAGTGGTGGTGGAAGATGTTGGCAATTGATCTGATAATTGGTTTGGAATATCCAAATATAACAACTAAAAAAAGTACATGGATTAGAGGGAAAATGTATAGGCACATTGGGACTACCATGTATGCTTGGCTTAGAAGGGAAAAAGAATAAAAGAAGAAGACTTGTTGCTTGTATACACGAATGCCAGTCGTTGGAACTTGGAATATAAGACTTGTTCAAACAGCAGTAAGTGGTAGAATAGGCCCATGTTCGGTCCTTACGAAAAATAAATCAATTATACGATTTAGGGTCCACATAAACCCCCGAGCGAAGTACAGTGACACTGTCGGTCGAGAAATTGTTTTTTTTACCACAACACTAGAAAGTAGATCTATATCTATATTAAAAAAAAAAAAAAAAACTAACTATTTGACTTGTGAGGAACAATAGGTTAGTCGGTCCTAACGTGAGTATGTATATACCTTTTGTATTTTTATTATCAGATCATTACTATCAGTTAACATTTTAGTCGTATTGATAAATGCAGTATTAAATTATTAATAGACCTGATGAAACTTGTATATACAGTTTACGTGTTCTTAATTGGATGCCCAGAAGGAAAATTGGTTTTTATTTCACTTATAACAATACGGGCCTAAGCCCATAACTTGTAGATATACACGTCAGCAGTGGGACCCATTTCGGGATCACCGGGAAATGTCATCGCATTCTTTGACCATTCTCACGCGCCAACGTCAGCGACCACGTACCGTATTGGCTGACACTTCCCACCGTCAACAATCAACATTGATGATTCACATCCCAAATTTATTTTTCGGTTACGAAATAAACTCAAAAGAAGAAAAAAAATCCGATCAAAACCCATCAAAAACCCGAAAATCAGATTTTTGTTTGTGTGTTTTAATCGGGAAAGATGAAGGCGGAGACGGTGACGCTGATTCTAGTTAATCTAGCCGGAATAATGGAGAGAGCTGACGAATCTCTACTTCCAGGTGTATACAAAGAGGTCGGTTTGGCCCTCCACACTGATCCAACCGGACTCGGGTCGTTGACGCTGCTGCGATCCATGGTTCAAGCGGCTTGTTATCCCTTGGCTGCTTACATGGCCATCAGACATAACCGAACTCACGTTATTGCTCTCGGTGCATTTCTCTGGTCCGCTGCTACTTTTCTTGTCGCTTTCTCTTCCACTTTCTTCCAGGTTCTGTGCTTTTTCCCCAATTAAAGTTTTCTGGGTTTATGGTTTCGGTTTGTGAGATACATAGTCTCTTTTGACATTTCTGATTGAGCAGGTAGCAGTGTCTAGAGCTCTGAATGGAATTGGTCTTGCCCTAGTGGCTCCAGCTATTCAATCTCTTGTTGCTGACTCAACTGATGATGCGAACCGTGGCATTGCTTTTGGATGGTTACAACTAACAGCAAACATCGGTTCGATCTTAGGCGGCCTTTGCTCTGTCTTAATAGCTCCATTAACCTTCATGGGCATACCTGGTTGGAGAGTTGCTTTCCATATCGTAGGTGTGATCAGCGTTATTGTTGGTGTGTTAGTCAGAATTTTCGCCAATGACCCACATTTTGTGAAGGATGGTATTGATGTTTCGAATCAACAAGGTTCGAAAAAACCTTTTTGTACAGAGGTGAAGGATTTGGTCCGGGAAGCTGATACAGTCATAAAGATTCGGTCTTTTCAGATCATTGTGGCTCAGGGAGTGACGGGGTCATTTCCTTGGTCTGCTCTTTCTTTTGCACCCATGTGGTTGGAACTCATTGGGTTCTCACACGGCACAACTGCATTCTTGATGGGTCTTTTCGTGGCTGCATCTTCTCTCGGAGGCTTATTTGGAGGCAAAATGGGAGATTTTCTGTCTACCCGTCTTCCTAATTCCGGAAGAATCATTCTCGCACAGATCAGTTCAGCCTCAGCGATCCCGCTTGCTGCAATTCTCTTGTTGGTCTTACCAGATGATCCATCCACGGCTGCAATCCATGGTCTGATCTTAGTCCTATTGGGACTGTTTGTTTCTTGGAATGCTCCTGCTACCAACAAGTAAAGTTTCTCTCTTTACTATGCCTAATGACGTTACTCTCTATCGTTTCACTGTTGTTGCTGACCTTGGTGAAACGAATGCAGCCCGATCTTTGCAGAGATTGTTCCAGAGAAATCAAGAACAAGCGTCTACGCACTGGATAAATCGTTTGAGTCGATCTTGTCATCGTTTGCTCCTCCTATCGTTGGAATCCTGGCGCAGCATGTTTATGGTTATAAGCCAATCCCTGAAGGGTCATCGAGGACAGCAGAGATAGCCACGGATAGAGAGAATGCAGCATCTCTAGCAAAAGCTCTTTATACATCTATAGGAATCCCAATGGCAGCGTGCTGCTTCATCTACTCCTTTCTTTACCGTACTTATCCTCTAGACAGAGATTGTGCTCGGATGGAAGCTTTTATAGATTCTGAGATGCGTGAACTGCTTCCGGAAAGTTCCAATAGAGACATCGAGTTTTCACAAGAAGACCCTTTTGTGAACCAGGATAAAACCAATTTACAACCTAGTAGATAGGAAAATAAGCAAAAAGCTTTACAGAATAGGTACTATATGCTCTTTCGAGTTGTTCTAATGTTTATAACTTTACACCAAAATTTCACAGAAAAGTGTATATTTTATGGATTAGAGTAGCTGTAAGAGTGTCAGCTTATCTGGGTTTTGTGGCGGAGAGCATTATAAATAGCCCGTTTCTAACACGAGTGAAGCCAACGAGTCCACAGGCTGTGCAGAGATCTTCAAGCTCACGTTCACTCAGAAAAATGTGAGAACCTGAATATCTCATCAATTCCTACCATTGGCATGACCAGAATGTATAATCAGCCACAACCACACAAGGGAGCAAACGAGGAGAAAATGCAAGACATCAACTGAATGCGTTAAGACTTAGAAGTAACATATGCACACACCTGACGAAGATTCTTCAAGAACGGGATAAAACTAAAAGGGCCGTCATAGATGAATGTGGTGGCAACAAATACTCCTCCAGGTCTAAGAACACGGCTTATCTCAGCAACCTAGACGAACGAAAGGGAACATAAACACATAATGTATTATTGTATGTGTGGTTTTTGTAAAATGTTGAATTAGGAGAAAAGCTTTACGGCTGAGGAAGGTGAAGGCCAGCAATGCAGAGCAGCACCAGCATGGACAGCGTCAACTGAACCCGAAAGGAAAGGGAGTCTAGCAATGTCTGCTCGGACTAGGACAAGCTTTCTGGAAATGTGACAGCAGAGTAAATTTAACACATCTTGTTACCCAACATCTTAAGACAATAATGGAAGAAGCTAAAGGTGAAAGTACAAACTCTTTGTTGGGAAAGTTTTCTTCTTGATTTAAGAGTTCATAGCACTGTCGCAGCATATTCTCTGAGTAATCAAGGGCAACAACCAGAGAAAATAGCTCACTTCTAGCGAATAACCTCGAGAACATCCCACTTCCGCAACTGGCATCAATGATATTGCCTCCCAAAACAGGCTTCAGGTAGTCTTTAGCCATTTCAAACTGTGGAATACAACGTTAGCAGTGTTTAGCTCTGGCCATAGATTGCAAGATGAAGAACATATAACAGAAACCATCAGTTTTCTAACCATATAAGGCCATAGATTGCAAGATGAAGAACATATAACAGTAACCATCCGTTTTCTAACCAAGTATAAGCTTCAATATGGGACTAGCAAGCAGAAATTTTAACACATTTCTTTTAAAATAATTGCAGCAAAAGAAGAGGCCTTTGAAGAACGAGAGAGTTTTACGTCTCACCTCTTTCTCTGGTCCTGGAAAACCTCCCCATATGAAATTCTGACGCCAACCCCTCTCATACAGGAACGAGACTAATGGAGTCCTACAAAACAACAAGCCCAAAAAAATCTCGGTTTCCACCTAGAAGAGAGGGAAGTCGATTCTAAGAAAGGATAAAGCCTAACATTGACAAGGAACCCGTTAAAGCATATCATCCACCTGAACAACTCTGTGGAAAGTGGCATTGGTTCACTGTATCGCTTGCTTCCACTAGCCACAGCCAAATCAAGATGCGTCTCATTACCCGAGTAACTTCTTTTACAGGTATTGCATTGTAATTGAGTACCAGAGGCAGTAGATTCTCTGTAGCCAAGAAAATATAAAACTTACATAACTTCCTTCTCAAGAAAATTGAGCATTGACTTTATTTCTCAATCCTAATTTCTGGACAAACGATAAAACCAGTGAACAGTGAGACTCACACTAAACCATTAGGTTGACTAATCCAAGCTAAGGAGTTATAACAGATGGGACAAGCTAGAATCTTCTTCTCTCCTCTGTTCTTCTCCTTCTCGATAACAGAATCCACCTGCACATCCTCAACTAATTAAATCAGCTGAAAATGGAGATCATCAAACAAAACCATATCACACTGAACATAAGCTTCGGGAATAAAAATTCACAGCAAAGTACCAAAAACATTCAAAACCAAACAAAATCCTAAGTATGATTCCGTAATCGTAAGTCGAACCTGTTCCTATAAACAATTTGAGAAGAACGAAGAAGCGTACATTCGAATTCGTCTCGACGGAGATAGAGACAGAAGAAGCGTGAGCTGGTCTGGAAATGAAAACAACGCGTCTTTGAGCGGCGAACTTGACGGAAAGCAACCGCGACAAGGAAAAACCAGTCGGGAGAAACGCCGTTGAGAATCGACCGGAAACAACCGTCATCGGCATTTTTTCAGCCCTCTGTGGCTGCCTATTGAGCACGAAGCTTTTAATAAAAGCAAAGAAATCACACACACAAAATGCGTGAATAAAATTTCAAACAATTTTGGAATTTGTGAAAGAGAAGCCTTTTATGGTCTTCGATGATGGATCCTCCAATAAAGCCCAATACTCTTATCAATAGAATTGGTTTGGATCTAAAGTTTTGGGCTTTGTATTTTCCTTTTTTTTGTTTCCAACAAATTGAATAAACTAGTAGATTACGATAGTGATTTACCGTGATTTTGAAACTTTTCTACAGTCATATTTGGATATAAACCTCTAAATTCAAACCAATCATACTTTATATATTTTTTTCAAAGCTAAAACCACTTTTTTTTGTTTTTTTTTGTTTGTTTTTGCTGTAGAAAGTTAAAAACCTAAAGACATGGGGTGATTGGTTGAAGTTTTAGACTTTTCTAAAGTCATATTTTGGTCTAAAGAGCTAAATTGAAAGCAATCATGCTTTATAAATATTTGAATTGAAAGCAATCATACTTTATAAATATTTTTCAAAGCCAAAGTCACTTTTAAAAACCTACAGCCAATTTTATGTTTTTTTTTTGGAATAAAAGTCTAAAGCCATAAATTTTGGATTTTGAAAAATTTTCTTTCGCTTTTCATTGATACATGTCGTGTATTTGATTAAAGTAATAGGAAAATTTTATTATTTTTTAAAGAAATTTTACTTAAAACAAATTGATAAGTCATATATATATATATACATAATTTTCTTGTAGTAACTAGAAAAAAAGAAAATTTTCATTATTTTTTTAAAAAATTTTACTTAAAACAAATTGATAAATCCTATATATATACATGATTGTCGTGTTTACATTTTTAGTATTTTAATTTATTATTTATTTTAGTTAAATAAAATTTTAATAAATTTATTTTTTACTTATTAATGTATAGACAAAATATTAATATATAATAGACACTAATATTCACCAAATGTTTTGATATTTTAAAAGTCACAGCCATGTTTACCAATCATTTTTCATTTAATTTTACAGCTCAAATAGATAAACCTAAAGCTACAACCCAAAAATCTACCGCCAAAATTCTACATCCATAATCCTAAAGGTACAGCAGAAAAATCTACAGCCATAATCTTACAGTCAAAATCCTAAATCTACAACCACAACCAATCAGATCCATAAATTTTGGTCTTCAGAAAATTATGGAAAGTTAGCTCTGCAAACTATTTATTATGAAAAGTTGAATCTATAGCCTAAATTCTAAAGCTATAGCAAAAAAATCTACATATCAAATTCTAGAGAAAAAATCCTAAATTTATGGTCACAACCAATCAGATCCTACATGTTTTGATCTGGATTATCTGATGAATTAAATTACTCTGAACCAATATGTGAATTCTTAGTTCTTACCCTTTTTCTGCTTGATTTTTTTTTTTACCTTTAATCTCTAACCACATATTTTATTTGGATGCATGTATTTTGAAGGATCCGTGTGAAAACTGCATATCTCCTCGACGATTTGGTTTTCGTTACGAATAATCAGGCTCACAGATTGCGGAAAACAATTTCGGCTTTTGAATTAATTGCCCTTTTAATCAAATTACATGTTGTACGCTAAAATGCTAATAAAAGGTGGGCATCACGTGATCACTGCTTTAAAACAAAAACAAAAACGTTGGTAAAAGTCTTTATTAGTTTTGATGGCTTCACATGGTCTTGTGTCAGAAAATAAAATAAAAAAGAAGAAATTGATTGACCATAATTCTATCTAATGCGCTGCAATACTAATCCCAATCCAATATACAGGAAGAAAAAAAGTATATGAATATTTGATATTCTGTTAAACCCGAATAAATTGAAACAACAATTTTTTGATTGGAAAATTACGGATGATTCTGAATTTAATGATCATCACCAGTTGTTAATTACACGTGGCAGCGTATAGAAGAAGCTTCCCGATCATAAAAGGGTAATACCGTCAATTAACACAATCGATTAGACTTAAACTAGTGGGGGAGAGAGTTAAAGGAAGCTGAGTAATCTTCTTCTTCTTCTTCTCTGTATATTTTTATCATTCTCTTCGATTTGCTTGCTAGAGAGATAGAGACAAGAGAGAGTATCGGCGTTTTGCTTTGCTTGCTAGAGAGAGAGAGTATGGAGAGAAGCACTCCGGTGAGAAAGCCACACACATCAACCGCAGATCTACTTACTTGGTCGGAGGTTCCACCGCAGGATTCTCCTTCCTCCGCTTCTCGCTCCGCCGTTCGTTCTCACCAGGTTAACACTGTTTCCCTTCAATAAATTTCAGTTTTCTCTGACATTGATTTGAGCAATCTGGTAATCTTTGTTTCAATTTTTGCTTTGGTAGCCGTCGGATGGGATTAGCAAAGTGGTGTTTGGAGGTCAAGTGACGGATGAAGAAGTTGAGAGCTTGAACAGAAGGTGAAACTTACCTCTTCCATCGCTATTTCATTTCCACGATTTCGCAATAATTTGAATTTGCTCTGTTCTGAAACTTTTGGTCAATTGAGTTCATCCTGTGACATTTCGGCGATGTATTAATGGATAATACTCCGTTTCTGCAAATTTTTTTATAGAGAATTGAGAGAATGAGTCATCTCTAACTAGCAGTCACACAGAAAAAATCTTAAAAATTGTGCCTTGTTTTAAGGATTCTTAGATACATTTCGTATTCGTGGTACTTATGTGCATATCACTACATGCTTGGAGTTGGTGATCCATCCTGATGTCAAAACTTGTGAAAATGTTTATATATGCCTTTAGGAAACCTTGCTCAGAACATAAAATGAAGGAGATAACTGGTAGTGGGATCTTTTCCCGTAACGAAGAAGATGATGCATCAGAGCCATTACCGGTTTATCAGGTATCAGCTTTTTATATTCATCATGTTAAGAGAGTTTGAATTGTTCTGCAATGTGTTTGTCATAATCCTAAAAACACTTGATTACCTTCACAGCAAGCACTTAGTGGTATAAGCCTTTTATCATTTGGTGAAGAGGATGATCTATCTCCCAAAAAGCCGGCTACTTTACCTGAAGTGGCAAAACAGCGAGAGCTCAGTGGGACAATGGAGAACGAATCAGCTTCAAAGCTGAAGAAGCAACTGTCTGATGCTAAATACAAAGAGATCAGTGGGCAGAACATCTTTGCACCACCGCCTGAGATCAAACCTCGATCTGGAACAAATCGTGCATTGGCTCTAAAGGACAATTTCAACCTCGGAGCTGAATCACAAGTAAGACCTCTCCATGTGTTTCTTGACATTTCTAAGCACTCATTGCTGTATATAGACTAATCCGAGAAACACTACTCTGCAGTCTGCTGGAGAAGACTCATCTGTGAAGACAGCAAAGAAGATTTATGACAAGAAATTCGCAGAACTGTCAGGGAACAACATATTCAAGGGAGATGCGGCGTCATCTTCTGTTGAAAAGCAACTGAGTCAAGCGAAGCTAAAGGAGATAGGAGGAAACAACATATTTGCAGATGGGAAGGTAGAGGCAAGAGACTATCTAGGCGGCGTCCGTAAACCACCAGGTGGAGAGACAAGCATCGCCCTTGTTTAAAACCCTCTTTTCCGGTAACAACTTAACTCTTTAAAAAGGTGTGTTCCTGTGGTATCCCATACACTTCAGCTCAAAGTGTGATTTGTATTTTGCAGTTTCGTCGGTTATGGTGGTTATTAATATTATTATTCAGTTGTGTTTTAAGCCGTTAGGGCTTTCTAATGTATCTCCTGGTAATAGTTAACAAGTTCGAGCTTTAAACTGTTGGGGGATTATTAGCATTACTACGAGACAGAGGATATTACTTGGGTCAGAAGTTATTGTTTTCATTTTCCAGGTCTTCCCAAGCTGGGGAACCAAAGTAATTTGATATGTAATCGTTTCTAGCCAAAAGGAGCCTAATTTATCTCACAAAATTAAGTTGGCATGACACAAAAGTTATGAGTATGTCTTAGTAATTGATATTGCAATGTGGAGTTCGCATGTTACACGTGATTTACAGCATACGCACACTTGGAAAAAAAAAAATAAAAAAAAAGTTGATGGCTTTGCCACTTTGAAAAAAGAAGATGCATTGGTCTAAAAATAGGAACGAGTAATAGTTTCCTAGACAAAGTGAGATTAGATATGATGGACCTCTTCACAATTGTGCTTATGAGCCAAGTCACTTTGACTTCGCTATTGCCTTTATATATATTCTGATTCTCTTTTTTTTTTTTTAAATAAAATATGTTGTAATGATATCCAACATTAAAATCAGACCAACCGTAAAATCAATATGACAATATACGTAACATTGAGATATTTAGGGATCATTTTTTAAGATTTACACCGTACAACAATTAAATAGATTTTAGTGGATCCAAAGTTCAAAACCATTATATCTACTATGAAAGAATTTTTGACAGCCAAAAAGAATTTTTGCAGCAAGATATCCATCTTCTATGATAAAAAAAAGTCGATGCATCTGAGTCAAATTCGGAAATTCCAACCCCAGAGTAACCTTGTGCAACCAAGTCAGCGAATTGTATATCTCGCATATGTTTAGTAAGAATTATGCTTTAATTTTTTAAAAATTACTGATTCAAAATCTAAAGATAATTTATAAAGATTTAGTGTCGATTCAGTCTTACATCAAAATATGTGCAAAAATAGATAACAATACTAATTTCAAACATATAAAATCAGGCAGAAATTTACGTGGATTTATTAATATCTTAAAAGGTTACAATTAAATCATTTACTTAATCCAAAACCGTTAAGAGAAAATATATAAATATAATATTAATATTTTCAAGTTCAAAGAAAACAATAGAATCTACACTCCCTCCAAATACTCTATCTCTCTCTATATACACCTCCTTAATTTTGAACTTTTCACTTTGACTTTAATGGCGTAAACAACAATTAAATAGATTTTAGACTTTTTAGTGGATCGAAAATTCAAAACCATTATATCTACTATGAAAAAAAATTTGACAGCAAGGTATCCATCTCTATGGTAAAAAACCGATGCATCTAAGTCATATTCCAAACCCCAGAAAAACCTTGTGCAACCAAGTCAGCGAATTGTATATCTTGCATATGTTTAGTAAAAACTAAGCTTTAATTTTTAAAAAATTACTGATTCAAAACCTAAAGATAATTTATAAAGATTTAGTGTTGATTTAGTCTTACATCAAAATATGTGCAAAAATAGATAACAATACTAACGTCAAAAATAAAAAATCAGGCAGGCAGAAATTTACGTGGTTTTATTAATATCTTAAAAGATGACAATTAAATCATTTACTGAATCCAAAAACGTTAGAGAAAATATATAAAAATAAAATTACTATTTTCAAGTTCAAAGAAAACAATAGAATCTACACTCCCTCCTAATACTCTATCTCTCTCTCTATATAACCTCCTTAATTTTGAACTTTTCACTTTCACTTATATAAATGGAACCACGACCGTAGGGTTTCTCCTTCAGTTAGGTGAAACAAAATAAAACTAGAAATGTGTATGTAGAGTGCTATCATAAGATTTACACATCTACTACTAAAAAATGATATAACAAACGTTCTTATTCTAAACACACATGAAAAAGAATTGTAATAATGATAATTGATAACTATATATAACTTTTAATATTGAAATGTATAATTATAATATTTACGACATTCTTTATTTAGGAAATAGGGATACATCTCACATATGTTTAGAAGACTTTTTTTTTTTAAGAAATGTTTTTTTTTAATTAAAAAAAATCTAAAATAAGAAAGGTTTACCCATTCAAAACTTATAATTTGTAAGGATTATAAGGTTGATTTAGTCTTACATCAGAATCAGTAAAAGTTAGAAAACGATTATAACGTAGAAAATCAAGCAGAATAATGCGTTGTCGAATTTATTTCTTAGAAAATTAGATCATTTACTTTACTTAAGCCGAAACCGTTAGAGAAAAAAAAGAAGATGAAGAAGATAATATATAATAAAATTTCCAAGTTAAAGATAAACGAGAGAATCAACACTCCCTCTACTCTATCTCTCTGTATAATCACCTCTTTTAACCACTGTGTGATGTTTTGACACCTTTCATTTTCATTTTAATGGCGTAAACGAAGATTGTACGTTTTATCCTTTATAAGGTAAACACACAAGAAAAAATAAAAGGTAAATTATTATTTTTGATGTAAAATCTTTTGATTACGTTTTGTATTTTGAGATCATATCCGTTTCTCATACGTTAGATGTATAGAGAGAAATAAACTAATTCATAGTAAATTTGTCTTTTAGTGTTGTTGTTACAGAGAGTTTTTATATAATGAAGATGGATGAGTTTCGTGAAGCTTCGGTCTCTTCGTCTCCTTCAACTCCACTACCAACACCGTTACATTCACCTAATCTCTTTCATGGAGATTTCTCCTACAGCAACAGATTCTCTTTCAATTCTTCGTCGGATTATTCTCTGTCGAGTTCCTTCTCTAATGGATTCTGTTCTCCTGAGGACAGTTCTTCTCCGTTCGCTTCTCCTCCGTTTAATGGGATCATTCCTAAACACAATCACACTTCACCAGTCTCTTATCATCATAATGATTTATTCTTTCATAAAGATCATGAAAAGAGTGTTGTTATTGGTGACGATTTAGGTCTATGTGAAGATCTCTACCGTATGAATATTAGGGAGGATGTTGAAGAAGATCAAGTACATTACGGACGAACCAAGACTCACGGAGATCATCTCGGTTCGATTCATAAGTCCGATCACAATGTAGATCCACTCTACAACTTTACACCTAAACACTATGAATCTAACAATGGAGTCATTCTTGATGGTGGTTTTGTCTCTCGAAGCTTTCCATATGGATTCTTCGATCCAACAAAGGAGTCTAGTGTTAACCAGGACTTATGGTTGAACAACAATCAAAACAACTCTGGATTCGATCAAAGAAAAAAGTTTGAGAATAATCCTTATAAAGTTCAAGATTCCATAGCCAATTATCAACAAATTGGATGGCCTAGCTACTACTCAAGCAGTATTGGTGGTACTAGTCCTTACATCAATCGTCAGGAGATTTTTGGAATGGGTTCGAATCAAGGCGGAATGAGAGAGTACTCAGCTTACTCGACGCCACAACAACCTGAAATTTCGTATAATCATCAAAGCTACAGAACAACAACAACAACAACAACATCAGACATGTTACCATCGTTCTGCCAAGGAACTCAAGTTCCTATGGTTTCAAAATGTTCAGAGCCATTTAGCTCTGATGATAGTTTCTTTATGGATGATAAAAGCTTGGATCATCAGAGAACTAGTACACGAGCTATGATGTCTGATAATGGAACTACTACCGAGATATGTCATCCGAGTCTGCTTAACATGTGTGACATTCAAGGATATGTATACTTAATGGCTAAAGATCAACATGGGTGTAGATTCTTGCAGAGGATTTTCGATGAAGGAACTTCTGTTGATGCGATGATCATATTCAATGAAGTTAGTGCTCATGTCGTTGAGCTTATGATGGATCCTTTTGGAAATTACTTGATGCAGAAACTTTTAGATGTTTGTACTGAAGAACAGAGGACACAGATCGTGCTCGTGGCAACCGCGGAACCTGGTCAACTTATTAGGATATCTCTCAATGCATACGGGTAAAGAACTACATTCTAAGAGATCATTTTGTTTTGCCGTTGGTTGTTTGATATATCATATGCTAAAAACATGTTTTGATTACCTTTGTTTTGTAGTACTCGGGTTGTCCAAAGATTAATGGAAACAATCAGAACCGGAAAACAGATTTCTCTGGTGAAATCGGCATTGAGACCCGGTTTTCTTGATTTGATCAAAGATTTAAATGGAAATCATGTGATTCAACGTTGCTTGCAATGCCTTAGCACTGAAGATAACAAGGTCAAACAAAATAAATTTATTTCCTTTCATACTCTGAACTCTCTTGATCATCATATTATACTAGCTAAATCTTGTTCTATTTTTTGCAACAGTTTATCTTTGATGCGGCGACAAAGTTCTGCACTGAAATCGCAACACATCGACATGGATGTTGTGTGCTTCAAAAATGCATTGCTTATTCAATGAGACAACAACGAGAAAAGCTAATCGCTGAGATCTCTAGAAACAGTCTCCTTCTTGCTCAAGACCCCTTTGGGTAAATTGATATTAACAAAACAAACTTTTATTTGGAAGAACATAAAAACAAACTTTTTTTTTGGATGATCAATATTTTGCAGGAACTACGCAGTCCAATTCGTTATAGAACTGAGGATTCCTTCTGCAGTAGCGATGATGTTGGCTCAGTTAAAAGGGCATTACGTTCAGCTTTCGATGCAAAAGTTCAGTAGTCATATGGTGGAACGATGTCTCATGAATTGTCCAGAGAGTCGTCCACAAATCGTGCGTGAACTCGTCTCTGTTCTTCACTTTGATCAGCTTCTTCAAGACCCTTACGCCAATTTCGTCATCCAAGCCGCTCTTGTCGCCACAAAGGTACTAATTTTACGTACATGTTATATGAATTACACTCCAAATCCGGTTTTTCGGTTCGGTTATATCGGTTTATGAAATTTGTAACAGGGTCCACTTCATGCTTCACTTGTGGAAGTCATAAGGCCACATTCTATTCTACGTAATAATCCTTATTGCAAGAGAATTTTCTCTAGGAATCTATTGAAGAAGTGAAGGATGATGCTGATTCGCTGAGTCTGTAATTTTTATGTTGTTTTGTTTCTTTTTCTTCCCGAAGCTTATTCTGTGTTTTCGTATGTTCTTATGAGTAAATCTCTGGACAATGGTTTAGATCCAGAGACGAAGAGCTTAGTGTTTGTTTCTTCTGTATTGTTCTGTTGTTGTTTTTGTCTCAGCTAATTTTGGGTTTTGGGAATGGAATTTCTCGTTGTAAAAGATCGGGTTTTTAACCCGGTTTTGCTTTTGAATAAAGTCTTCGGAACACATAACTTTACTTCTTACTGAGCGACATTAGATTTATTCGCAGTTCATATAATCTCATTTCGACATTACTGCTTCAAGATTTTTAATGGCCTTTGTTTTCTGTTTTAATCTGATCAATCAAGCCCATTTTTTTTTCACTTTTTCAGTCTTTGACAATCAGTTGTGGATATTTTTTTTAAAGACATTATAGAAAGATTATCCAATTAATGTTATGGGGTTACATTAATTAGCAGCTTGTAAAGATGGAGACTTATTAGGTTTTAGCCTATTTTAAATCTCTTAACTCTCGGATCCCTACCATTCAAAAAACTATCATAATATTAAATATAGATCTAAACAATAAAGCGTTAAACGATGTATGATCAGGTGTATATGATTTTAGTACCTTTTTAAACAAAATAATAAAGTAAAATAACCCAAATAAATTCCTTAATTTAATTCCCTCGAACTAAAGTTCCTCAATTTCCTTCATTCCTTGTACCAAATTGATCAATTCATATTTTTAAATCACGACACACAGTTTAGCACTATATATATACACGAACTTAAATATGTTATTTATAATATGCCATTTATGTACCCTTTATGTTTTGATCAAACAAATTATTCAAACATAGATGATAAGGATTTTGATTTTTTAAAAGAAAAAAAACGATGATAAGGATCAATAGTCTATAGTATTAGTATTAAATATTTATAGATATCTATGTTTTTCCGGCAGACAATTGAAAACTCGAACATATTTATATCGCATTTACAACTTATTTGACATAATTTATGGGTAATGCATTTATTTCACATGATCAACACATCTTCTCAAACCTAATTCTTGGGCAAATCGACCGTAATTAATAAGGACATATACCATATTTAATGTTCATCGTCACATGCATTTTGTTTCCAGCAAAATTGTTTACTCGCCTAAACTTTACATTGGATGTTATTAATTTATATAAGTTGTTGCCCATTTCAAAACAAAAGCCGATCCTACCAGGTTAACACTAACAGAGTTGAGACACTCAGAAGCATTGGCTTTCATCATTGCGCACGTGAATATATCGTGTCATTGAATTGCATGGAAGTATGGAACCACCCGCACAAACGTAAACATTGGAAGTTACAAACAGTATACCATTTCAGATTCTAGTAAAATATACGTAGTACTTTGTTACTTATTCCGTCTCGTGGTAATTGTTGTTTTAAGATTTTGCATACAAATACAAGAAAATGTTTGAGTTTCTGATAAACGATTTATTAGTACACTATAGAAGTTTATCTCTCTAGTTAATAAATTGAATTAATAAAACTGAAATTTAGATTAAAAATGCATTTCAAATACCAAAAAAAAAAAAGTTTTTGTGAAACAAATATAAGTTTTAAATTAACACGTATTATGAAATGGATGAATATATAATAAGTTTATATTGTATAAATAATAAGTGTAATAGGCATTCTATTTTGTTTCAATTAATATGTAGTCAAAAATCTAAAAATGCAATATTAATATGGATATGAAGAAAATATTTTACATATGAAAATTTCGTAAAACTAATAAGCTGTAAAAAATTTAGCTTTACACATTTGTAATTCAAATGTTTTGATAGATAATTTGTTTCCCTCAAATGTGTGATAAAATTTATTTTCTATTGACACGTAGATATATACTTCAATGCATATAATTTTTTTTTTTTAACTTCAATGCATATTATTGAATTTTGCATTTATAATCGTTTCATAATTATTCAATGGAAACGGGTAGACAAGTACCGAATATTTAATTCTTCCACCAGGAAATTACAACTAATTTATTTCAGAAAAATAACTATATTAACTTGTAATTTATTTATTATTATTTATAATTCGTTGTAGCTTTCAAACACAGTTTTTCTATTTATAATATATATTATTCAATTTATGAAATTAAAAAATATATGTAGTACAAGCTTTAAATAAATTGGAGAGAGGTTGAGAAAAAAATGAAGAGACATGAATCTTTATTGTATGCATGCATGGAGGAGGATGTTGGGAGCTTTAAAATCTTGTTTTTCTAATATTCTTAATATTTTTTCAGTTTTTTTTTAAAATACAGTATATTACATTTGTCTTCATGATATGCATGAGTTTAAAATTTAAAAGGACCGATTTATCCAAACAGAAATATATATGTTTGTGTATTTACACTGTTACTAGTTCAGATATCATATAAATATATCTGCATTTTTACCAAACATTTTTATTTTATTTTTGGTAATCACAAACGCAAAACAAGAATGAAATTCCTTGTTTTATTGGCGTTTTGTTTTGGCAATGAAGATAGCACGTCGTATATCGTCTAATCTCACACTAAAGTGTTATGTTTGTTTTGAGAGAAGACAAACACAAATACAATCAAACTATCAAACCAAATGAAAATTATGGCTTATACGTAATTGGTTCCTAATTTGAAATGCATAATAACAGATGATCACCTTAATTTGAACAAAATACAAGTCAATCTATCTTTATTTTATTTCCTCTGATTGAGATTCGCAATTATAAGTGGAACTATAGATATCTTCTGCATTATATTGTTTTGGTATACTTAGACATTATGCATATTCTGAGTTTTTTGTTTTGTTTAAAAAATAAAAACCATTTCATACATGATACATCATTCTCTCGGTTTCACGGCTTTGTTTTTAGTTGTTCTTCATCATCACTAGACCGACAATTTATCGAAATAATCACTAGACCGAGTTCCAACATTTTCCAATCGTCCTTAAAAGTAAAGTGAATATTATTATGGACAAAGTAAAGTATAAATGGTGAATGGCACCCTAAAATAAAGATACAGCATACACTAAAAAAACACAGTAATATATCGATACATCTTATTAAAAAGGGAGAAAATAAAGATTGGGAATTTATGAGGAAAGTAGCAAAAAGAGCCGGAAATATAAAACGAGGAAACGATTCTCATGACATGACATGAGATAGGAGGCCGTTGAAAGGCTTTAACTATTAGACAATTGTTTAGAATTTCATTTCGAATATCTTAGTTTATTTTTGTAATAGAAAACAAAATAATAATAATAATAAAGTTGTGGAAGGAGGTTGGTTAGTAATGTAGGAGTATATATTTGTATTATACTCCAGTATTAACTAAAAATGGGAGTAGGAGTTAATGTGAGTATTAAAGTTGCATCGGCATTCATCAATTCATCAACCTTCCCTTCTCCCATCTTTAATTCTCTTTATTGTTTCTCCATTTATTGACCTCTCTCTCTCTCTCTCTTTCTAGTCCCCAACTCTTCTTCACTTCACATCCTCCATCTTTATCATCATTCATGACACATACACATGCATGCATGATCCATCCATCCATATGACTTCCACAACAATCTATCTAAGAACAAGAGGTAGTTAATAATATATAACATGAACCACCTACATGCCTCATAATTCAGATGTACATGCATCATACGTCTAGATGACTATATATGATGATGATGATGGTAGAGGTGAAAGCGAAACCAGAAAGAGAAGTTGGTTAGCTCTTCCCATCTAAGCATTTAAATGAGGCTGTTTGGAGTTATTGAACACACCCAACTTGGAACTCATACATCATGTTTCACATTACTTCCCTCTCTTTTCTTTTATTCCTCCAATAAAATATATCGAAATTAAAATGAAATACTTTCGATTATCTAAATTATCAAACCAATTTTTTTATTATTGTAATGATATCTAATTCAATTACTCCATATGAACCGGTGGAGACAATAACTCCCCTGGAGATTTTCCTACAAGTATATATATAGCGATGATCTTCACGTACACTTTAAGTCTATCTGCTCATTTCCTCACGGGATCAAAGAGTTTAAACTTTCCTTTAAAGCATAAATCACTCAGTGGAATCCAAGACTGAGGCTAATGGTTTCTCGACAAGAAGGAACCCTCTATTCTAGAAAGAGAGATTTCACAATCTATGGAGAAGAGTTGCACAATTCATTCAAGAAGACCAAGCAAGAAGATCAATCACAGAGCAAACTTCAGAGCACTCTGTTCAATGAACGACCAAACTCAGAGAGTATGAGATCAATTACCTTTGATTTTGAACTTCATCTCCACACTCCTCTACCTTCAGAATGGCAAGCTAAGGTATATATTCATATATGTATTGACGTATCTTGTATTTGTATCAATATAACAATATCTATGCGTTAAAATATTCGGATAAACATGCATCTAAAATATAAATACTCATATTTTCAGGGAAATTCAAGAACATCTGAAAATCATACGACATGTCCCAAAGATCCGGTGATTGTTGGACGACCTAAGATGAGCCTAGACCTTGAGCTGAACCTTTCACCTTCGGGTTCACCTTCACTAACCACAACGAAGAAGAAAGATGAATCCTCAAATCACAATGAAACAGTGTCGCCAAAGGGTAAAAGTCTGACAAACCCAAGTAAGATGAGCATAATTGGGACAGGATTAAGCCGATCTCCGTCCTGGCTTGCGTTTGAAGGTGTTGATGATGATGATGTTGATCACAAGGAGCAAGAGATGGTAACAACAGTTTGCATGAAATGTCACATGCTGGTTATGCTGTCCACAACAACTCCAGTTTGTCCCAACTGCAAGTTCATGCACCCACATGATCACAGCTCTACAAAACTGTTTAAACCATCAAATTTGCTTAGGCTCCTATGCTAGGCTCTTTTTTAAGGGTTACTGGATCTATGAAATTTGTACTGAGCCAATGAGTAGATATGGACAAAGTTATGTATATACTACAAGTACCAAAAGTTTTATTTTATGCTTCTATGAACGATCATGCTTCTCAAAGTATTAGTATTTGCCTTGAATTGTACTTGGGAATAACACGTACACAGAATAATATCTACTAGTATTGCACTAAAACATTTATGGATAGCTTTATTCAAGGTAAGATATACGAGAGTTTGAGTTCTGCGTGTAGTCACTATCGATAAGAGAACCGCAAGTAAAAAAGGGTTAATTTGAAACTAAAGTAATGGTTCAGTAGCAGCAGGCCACGATGCTCTTTTATTTGTACTATTGACAAAGTCTTTGTATCAAAATTCAAATATATAGAAGATGATAGAATGTGTTTTACATAAAAGCTGAAACATAGAATGAAGCTAATATGATCAGACAGAGATTCAGGTGAGGGAATAATACCACAAAAGACTGGTGAACCAGAGAAGCTCTAGCAAAAAGATCAAACCCTTAATTTGTTCACAGGTAGGGGAACAACACCAAGATGCAACTTGACAAACATAACATTAGACAAAGATAGATTACAGATCTAATAAGGTTTTGAGGATGTACCAATGCAGAAAATGCGATTTGACGGAGTAGAAACTTAACCGGCGACGGCCACAATCAGACCCAAAGTTAACCATTCGTAATTCCCAGTTTCCTATTTGGGTGTTTTTTTTTTTTTAAACGAAGCAATGAAATGAATTGAATAAAAAAATTTGGAGGGAAAACCTCGAAAATAAAAGTGGATATTTTCATTTTCAGGTAGCTTCAACTAATCATATAGTGACACCTGTCAAATTGAACCCGCCCTCCATTAAAAAAAACCTGGCCTAAGTTTTGAAACCCAAAATCAAAAACAGAAAGAAGCAGAGAGACGATGAAGAATATGACAAGCAAAGACGAATTTTCCCGAGATCGAGCTGCGATTCGCTGCGCCAGAGCTACGATGCTCCTCTATTCACTTGCATCGTCCCGTACAATCGATACCGCCGGCGAGGTTAGATCCTTCATCCTTTTTTTCTTCCGATTTGAATCGATTTTTCCCTACAATCTATCCATAATTACGAAATTGCCATGCGAAACAGGAGGGAGGAGAAACGCGAAGAGAAATAGAGGATCTGAAGAGAAAGCTTACCACGGAGAAGAAAAGGATGAATCGGATTAAGCTTTGCGGTTTGATGGAGCTGCTTCTTCTCGTCGTTCTGGTACTGTTGCTTTCCACTTTCTTCCTCGTCTTCTTCCTCAGATCTATTTGATCAATCCCTTAAAATCATTAGCTTTTGCTATTTCCACTTCCAACTTCCAACACAAACAATTTCTTATGTAAATGGATCATCATCACCTTATCAGACCTCCGTTGCTTATTATCTGTAATTGCTAAAAAATCTCAGCTACGTTTGTGTTGGAATCTTTTAAGGATTTAAAGAGCCATCAATTATAGGGTTGATGCAACATCGTAACACTGTTGCTGAGCTCTTAGAGTTAGGGAAAACTATTTTTAGGAGTTGAGCTTTGCAGGCTAGATTGTACTCAGGTGTTAACTCAAATGCGTAGGGATCAATTCATCAGCATAAAGAATCGGATAACTCAGTCATTAGTTTTGACCTCTGCATAAGAATCCTTAACATTTGCATCTTATAATGAATGAATCTTGGTATAAACACTTACTTTTGACCTCTGGAGATCTAATTCTTCTTGCAATCATCTTCTTGAATGCTTTTAACTCAATATCATGCTTCATATTCCAATCGAGCTATCAAATTACTATGTCCGTGCATACCTCTTTTGAATTCAATTTCAGCCTGATTCTGAGCTTATCTCAGTGCTCATCGTGCTTGGCTTTGAGATTGAACTCCCTTTTCTTTTTTTTTGTGTTCCTCCTGAATAATGAGTAGTATCTCCGGAACATGCAGCTTTAACGAGCTATCAAATTATTATGTCTGTTAGTAACTCTTTCAATTTAGTTTCAGCCTGAATCTGAGTTTGTCTCAGTTCCTCATCGTGCTTGGCTTTGTGATTTTAACTCCCTGCTATCATGAAGCTTTATCAGCTTATTTGCTAGTTAAAATTCTGGTAAGTGATAAACTTCCAAACAGAAAAGGGGACTTTGATTCAGATATCTGCATCTTCTGCTACTAAACCTATAATTAAAAAGGGTTAAAATCTTAGAAAAATCATTGTAACAAATGTATAAGCTTATTCATGCTTGGTGATTTGATTCGGCTTTACAATCTGAAAGTTCTTAATCATATTTCTTTTATTTTGGGGCAAAAAATATATTTATTTGATAACCCTTTTCAACCAGAAATCAGAACCAAAAACAGCACTGAGCCATGATCAATTGCTCAGATGATTACAATCATAAGATTCTTTCAGCATATACCTTTTCCTTTTCAGCATTAGGGATTTCTCATGCTTTCTTTACTTTTACATTCGGAGCCATAAATAAATTTATAAAGGCCCAAAAAGGGTTCCACCGGTCCAACCACTCACAATTGGCCTAATTCCAAATTCTTGTCTACAAATTCTAATTTATTTGCTTCTTCGTTATCCAAATGTCAGGACTCCACATCTATCCTCACGATCCTTCTCCTTCTTCTTCTTCTTTTAGCGATCTATCCAATGAAGCTTTCTTCAGCACCGGTGGTTTGTTTCTCGAGCCACCAGGGGTTTCCTCTTCCTTCTTCAACTCGATCTTCTCCAAATGCTCCGACTCAGAGCCCGTACATTTTCCCCGTTACTGGAAAAACAAAACCCATCTCCGCTCCGGTAAGAACTTGATCTTCTTGTCCGTGAGCTTGAGCAAAGACAGATCTGAGCAGCAATGTAAGAATGATTTGGCGGAAATTGACGTAATTCCCGGCAAGGAAAATGGAAAGCGAAGTGTTATCGGTGGAGTGAGGAGACGCGGGACCATGAACACAAGGAAGCATCTCTGGGCTGGTGCTGTAGCTGCCATGGTTTCAAAGTATATATATGGATTAGAGCGCATATAAGCTGTTTGATAAAATGCCTGAACCAAAACTATGATTGTGACCTTGATTTTAGTATTAGTATTAATGTTGCACTTTTTGTTGTTGTTGCTGATGATGGCAGGACATTCTTAGCCCCACTTGAGAGACTAAAGCTTGAATATACAGTTCGTGGTGAACAAAGGAATTTGTTGGTGGTGGCTAAGTCAATTGCGACCACGCAGGGTTTGACAGGATTCTGGAAAGGTAATTTGCTCAATGTTCTCCGAACCGCTCCTTTCAAAGCCGTCAATTTTTGTGCCTACGATACGTACAGAAAGCAATTGCTTAGAATCGCTGGGAATCAAGAGGCAACCAACTTTGAGAGATTCGTTGCTGGAGCTGCTGCTGGGATTACTGCTACTGTACTCTGCTTGCCACTCGACACTGTAGGTCCTTACTCTTAAGACCATTTTAGATCAGTGATGAAGTAATTTCTGTGCTTTAGAAGTGACATTTAAGTCTAACGTTAGTAAGCATTTAGTTTTCAACAGGACGATAAGAACATGTGGAACCATTTTGACTGAAATGTGTACTTCCCCTTACTCTTAAAATTTGAGAAAGTTCTTTGCTTTAGAGTGACATAAGTCTGGTGTTAGTTTTCTACAGAACGATACAAACATGTGGAACCATTTTGACTGAAATGTGTTTATCTACTCTCACAGATACGAACCAAACTAGTTGCTCGGGGTGGAGAAGCCTTGGGCGGAATCGCAGGAGCTTTCCGGTATATGATCCAAACCGAAGGGTTGTTGTCGCTCTACAAGGGTCTAGTCCCTTCCATAGCAAGCATGGCTCTGTCAGGTGCAGTTTTCTATGGTGTTTACGACATCCTTAAATCATCCTATCTACATACACCAGAAGGCCGGAAAAGACTGAAAGACATGAAGCAGCAGGGACAAGAAATCAATGCTCTAGACCGGCTCGAGTTAGGACCTATCAGAACTCTCATGTACGGTGCTATTGCAGGTGCCTGTACTGAAGTAGCCACTTATCCGTTCGAAGTAGTGAGACGGCAGCTTCAGATGCAGATGGGTAAAAACAAGCTCAATGCTTTAGCTATGGGATTCAATATCATTGAGAGAGGAGGGATCCCAGCTTTATACGCTGGACTTTTACCTAGCTTGCTCCAGGTTTGCATTATGGTTTGTCCATTACTAAACTCAATCTGTGTCTATTTTGCCAAAAGCTTGATATGTTCTGTTTCATATCTCCAGGTATTGCCTTCGGCTTCAATAAGTTACTTTGTCTACGAGTGTATGAAGATAGTACTTAAAGTAGAATGACAAGTTTTCAAGATCAGGATTTTGGAAGTGTACTAAAGCTTAAAAGAATCACCCATAACGCATAATAAAAGATGAATCAGTCTATAACACAATGCTTAATTTAAACCTCGTCCTCGTGGAGAAGCATATTGGGGATTCCTTTGTTAACCGAAATCTTCCTATCGGTTCCTGGGCAGACGAATGAGCCTTCCACAAGGTGAAGCTCGAGCAACGAGTGGTGAAATTTCCTGAGAAAGGATTCGTCAGATTAAAGCGTCATTGTATCCGGTGCGTAATCGGGAAGTTTGGTGTATCCCATAGAACGTGCACCGTCCACGAGAGAGCCTTCCAATCAATCTTGGCGATCATGTGCTTGAGAAAATCCTGGTTGAAATCGACCTCTTTCACGATTATCTTCTCGGGTTACGACAACATGTTGTGCACTATCAACCACATCTTCTCTCCCTCTCTCTGTCTCTCCCTGCAACGAGCAAGAGACGCGCGAGGAAAACGAAGTGTCTTGGTAGCTGACGACGATAATATCCTACTGGACTTGCGAGCTTTTTATGAGTATGAGTCACTTGTGCAAATAGGCTTTATCCATCATATAAGGCCCGTAACTAGATACGGGAAGATTACTAAAGTCTTCAGGTCTATGAGTCAACCGTTGATAGACTTACAGTCAACCGTTGACCATCTATGTGCTCATTCTCCCAAACCAAAGTACCAGACCATGGATTTCGTTTATTCCAAAATTAATCCGAAATTTGCCATATAACTAGTGTGATAGAAAAATAAATAAATTTGTTCAAGATAAAACACAAAAGAGTTCAAATAATAGATATGATAGAAACAATTGGAATATGTAATAAAGTTTTAAATATTTGGAAAATTCCATGGAGATATGTTGTGTATCATTAAATTTCAATTTGATATACAATATGTCAATATAGTAATTAATTTACTAGAATGTAATACAATAAGAAAATAAAGAAAAGTATATTATTAACAATACAAGGGTAAAAAAAAGAAAAGAAAAACAATAGCATAGACCTTAATTTGCTTTCCAGATTTTTAGTTGTACTAAGATGTTATTATATTACCAAAAATTAATTAAATACATTTGTGTATGCAGTTACCAAAAAGTAAATGCATGCAAAATGGTTAATAACGTTAGATTTGGTGTGAATAAAAAAAAAAAAAAAAAAAAAAAAAAAAAATCTTGAAAACCATACCAGAATTTATTAATTTCAGTGGATATAAATTGCTCTCAAGAAAACGACATTAACCAAGGAGATCGAAAGCTTCGTCGTCCAATTTTGATCATTCACGTAGTTGCGGAATTGAAGCAACTTAGGGTTTACTAAACCTCCACTCATTTCTCTCTTCAATTTCGTCTCTTTATGCCATTTCTAAACTCAGACTCGGTAAATTTCGCAGATTTTTTTTGTTTAGTCAGAATCAAATGCCCAAGATCTGCTGTTCTCGTTCTGCTACACAAGTAAAAATGCAAACTTTTATTCTTCTCTCAGTGTTTTCTGCAATTTTTATATTTGATGTTGAGATTATTGTGATCTTTGTTAATGTGTTAAGGTTGTAGTAGCACAAAAATCTAACTCGGGTAAAGGAAGAAACGATGAAGGAGGAATCAAGTATGGATTTAGTTTGATAAAAGGGAAATCTAAGCTTTCAATGGAGGATTATCATGTTGCTAAGTTTGTCAATTTCAATGGCAATGAATTGGGGCTTTTTGCAATCTTTGATGGTCATAAAGGTGATACTGTTGCTGCTTATTTGCAGAAACATCTCTTCTCTAATATCCTTAAAGATGTAAGTTATATAAAAGATTGTTACTTTTTTTTTTTTTTTTTTTTGTGTGTGTGTGTTATGAGTAAGTAGTGTGATATGGTAGATTAAACATATTGTGTTGATTTTTTCTAGGGTGAGTTCTTGGTTGATCCTCAAAGAGCAATTGCGAAAGCTTATGAGAATACAGACCAAATGATTTTATCAGATAATAGTTCCGATTTAGAGAGTGGTGGTTCGACAGCGGTGACTGCCATTTTGATTAATGGGAAAGTTTTGTGGATAGCTAATGTTGGTGATTCACGAGCAATTGTTTCTCGTCGAGGTAAAGCAAAACAGATAAGTGTAGATCATGATCCTGATGATGATACTGAGAGGAGTATGATTGAGAGTAAACGTGGATTTGTAACCAACAGGCCAGGTTAGGAACAGCTTTGTTTTTGTTTATCTTTTATAATTTGAGCATTATATTGAGGATGATTCTGATGTTTTGTGAATTGAACAGGAGATGTTCCTCGAGTGAACGGATTGTTAGCTGTCTCTCGTGTCTTTGGAGACAAAAACCTTAAAGCATATCTGAATTCAGAGCCTGACATTAAGGATGTCACCATTGATAGTCACACAGATTTCCTTATTCTGGCTAGTGACGGTATTTCAAAGGTAAAAATTGCCATTATAGATTTTGATTTAATAGAGGAAAAGGGTGTTTTATTGAAGTGATTTAATGGGAATAACATTTGTTGAAACTTATTGAACAGGTGATGTCAAACCAAGATGCAGTTGATATAGTTAAGAAGTTGAGAGATCCAAAGGAAGCAGCGAAGCAACTAATAGCTGAAGCATTGAAAAGAAACAGTAAGGATGACATATCTTGCATTGTTATCCGATTTAGATGATAACCGAACCACAAGACTCAGCTTATATTGGATTTGGAGCTTGCTCTGCTTCACTATATGATTCTTTTGGGTCCAATTCAGATTGATCTAGTTCTTGGTTACGTGTGCATTATCAAGAATAGGAGTTTTACTTTACTAGGACTATTATATTAGTTTGTTTGACAAACCAGATGAGTTATCATATAAAATACATCAAAAGAGATACAGTCGATTTTAAATTGTTTCAAGTTGTTCTTGGAAACAGAGATAATTTATAATTTATGTATCTATTTATCTATGCTAACAGAAACTAAACAATCATTCATTCAGATGCATATTCATATCAGCAGGCTTAGAATTTTGCTGGGTTTTATTGAAAAGGCCCATAATGGCCCATAAAACGTTAAACCTAAAGGGAAATTAGGGTTTCTGAAGCCAGGAAGGAAACTGGAGGCGGCCTCTATATATGCCAATGCTCTTCCCTGTCTACAGTAACGTATTCTTGATGGTTCTCAAAACTTGAGTTATATCATTGATGATAGATTAAGAAGTTAGGGTTTTTTTTGTTTTTTTGTGTGTTGGTTTTTTGATAAGAGAAAGATGCCTCTTCTTTCAGCAGCAAGATCCATTCTTGTTAGCTTTGTTCTGGAGGCACATATCAATTTGCCATTATGAGAGGGATTTCATAATTTTGCAGAGTTGTTTCTTCCTTCTTTGCTGTTTATCCCTCTCCTTGGTACATATATCTCTTCTTCAATCTAAAAGTTCTACACATAGATTCTGCACTGAATAAATGACTTAAACGGCGGTTTAAGTCGGACTTTGAGAATTGTCATGAGTATCTCAATGGTTTTATGCTCATGACAAAGCATATTATGCTCATGGCAATTTCCAAATTCCCACCAAACCGATGTTTGAAAATCGAAGAAGGTGAAATCTGTGTAGAAATATTCCAGAAAATCTTGTTTTCAATGATAGGACCTAATATAACTTGACAATGATTACATTCTTTTTGCTAAATTGAACAACAAATTAAATTTTAGAAATATAGAACATATATTGATACAAAATAATTAACGAAGTGGAAACGTGATCTGATATATATATATGTTAACATAGTTTTAAGGATACATGAAAAGGAAATCAAAACCAGAGATGACTAAGAATCAAACTCTTCCATCAGACACAGCAAGGAATCTGTGGTTTAGACTCTAGAAGAAAAGATTTAAGAAGTTTGATATACGTTTTGGGTCTTTCGAAGTTAAAGATATGGCCAGTTCTTTTGATGACAACGAGTTTCCCATTATCTCCTAAATGCTTCTCAAGTCGCTTCCCCATATCCAATGGGAACACTTGATCATGCTCTCCCCATATGATTAATGTTGGCTGCATTCATTAATGAAAGTAAAACCCATTAATTACATCTATAATAGTGAAGATTTTATGACAAATTTGGGAGGAAAAGGACAGAACCTGTGTTAGCTTTGGAATCTCTGAAATTATTCTGTCTTTTGGTATGGCTTTGATCATCTCCCTCTTCTCTTCCATATTATCTCTGGTCAATGCCTGTTTTGTTTCACATTTTTTTTTTTCACTAATTACGAATATTTTACTGAAATATTAAATGGAAAAACCAATACTCCATAAAGTTTACTCCTTTTTGACCATCTCATAGTATTCAACAAAGAAGTTCCAAACAAATTTTATTTACTATATAAGATCTGAAAATGGAATTATGTTGATAAATCAAGAGAACTCATATAGTTTAAAATTTCAGAAAAGACCAACCAGACAATTAAGAATATTATCTTCAAACAAACAGTTAGAATCTAAAAAAAAGTTTCCAGGTACTATTTCAAACTATATTCCGCACTTACGACATTTTCATCATTTAAAAAACATTTTCTTCTTTTACCTTTTTCGTATCGTGTATGTTCTTAAGACATATAGACACGTGTCGTAATATGATTTGGTTAAAGAAAAGAAGAAAGTAGCTCACATGTTCGATGAAATCATGGAGGAGACAAGTAGGAACCAGTCTCGCCAACGCCGGTTTGTAAAAGATGTAACCCATAAGTTCCCTGAGCTTTTTCACAGATTCCGGCACAAGAATCTTCGAAGCTTCATCAACATCCGACACCTTGAAAACGCCTTCTCTCAAATCTTTCTCCTCCACGCACACGGCGGCGCAGCAAATCACCACCCTCTCCACGGCGTCTCCGTACATCGCCGCCATTCGATAACCCACGAATCCGCCGTAGCTAAGACCGACGAGACTGAATTTTTTTACGGATTGAGCTTCTAAGGCCCGCATGAGTGTTTGGGCCTGGAAAGTGTCGGATCTTTCGGGTCGGGTTGTGGAGGATCCGCCGAAGAAAACGAGGTCGGGGATGTAGAGGTTGAAATGAGACGAGAGACGTCGAGCTACGTCGTACCATTGCCAGATGGCAGTAGCTCCGAGGCCGTGGATGAGGAGGAGATTTGGTTTTAGTTTGGATTCGGGTCGGGTTTTGGATACCCAGAAGTTGACTACGGTTCCGTCTTTCAAATCGATCGTTACGGGTTGTAAACCGGATCTTTTGAAACCGGATTTGTAAGTTCGTTCTATTGCTTCAGAGAAGCTAAAGCAACCTGTCATTACAGAAGTATAAAAAATGTGAGAATACAAAAAGAAAAGAAAAAGATTTTGAGTTGAAAAATATTGTGTTGCGTGTTGTGTTTGGTTCTCTTGTATTGGTTGAGCTATTTATTACGAATGAGCACTTTTGATCATTAATAAATTGAAGGAGACTAAATTGAAATGTGGTTATAAGTTATAACAGTGGAGTCACGCATCACATCTAAAATAAATTAATAATTTACGAATCTCTTATTTGTATAAAGAGAAAATTTAGAAAGAAAGACAAAAAAAATGTTTTTATCGTTCCTCGTAATTGTTGTTAAGTTACGTTTTTTATATTCATTCATGTATCTGTTTGTTTCGAATTCTCATGTAAATCTCTTATTTCCATTGAAGCATCCCTAGGATCCCTGGCTACCCACTGATCCTCCAAGACCCCCTCTACCAAGACCTGAATTTGATCCTTAGAGTTTTTCGCTTGAGTATTTCAAAGAGTCATTCTCGGATCAATGGAATATCTCCAGATTAAGGTCAAGTTTTACAAAATCAGAGGTTTCTCTAATGCTTCAGGTTAAGTCGGATGGTAGATCCTCAACTTCACTGTTCTCATGGATTCACAACAAAGATGGTTTGTATTCAGTTAAATCTGGCTATTGGGTTTAGCAGAGTAGGATTAGATTCAAAGAACAGGCAGGGATGGTCTTAAACCCCAGTCTTAACCCATTAAACTCAGAAATTTGGAAGACAAAAGCTCATTCCAAGATCAAGCATTTTCTCTAGAGATGTCTTTTAGATTGCCTAGCTGTGGGATTGGATATCAAAAAGAAAAAAACTGACAAAAAGTGGTGCTTGTCCAAGATGCTTTGAAGAATCAGAAACAATAAATCACATGTTGTTTTTATGTCCTTTTGCAAGGCTTGTCTGGACTCTTTCACCACTCAGTCACTTATTCTTCCCGAGTGCAAATCCTTTCTTGCTAGAAAATATTTGTTATTGCCTAAGTTTGTGAATCAGGGCAATGCGGAAGAGAAGGGGAGGTTCAGCAACTGGCCTTGGGTTTTATGGTTTATTTGGAAAAGAAGAAATGATCTCATCTACACTGGTTTGAATTGTGCAGCAGATGAGTGCTTAAAGCAAGCTCAAGAGGCTTCTACAGAATGGCTCACAGCAAACTCTAATCCGGTAATCTCTTCTACTATTCCACATACTTCTAGAAGTTCTAGGAATTGGAAAACCCCTACGAATGACTCTTTCAAATGTAACATTGATGGTTCATGGAAAAGACATTCAGATAGGAGTGGAATAGGTTGGATTTTAAGAGATCATAGGGGTAAAGTTATGCATTATGGAGCAAAATGTTTTCCAGCTTTGGTTTCACCTCTCCATACGGAAGCAACATCGATGGTTTGGGATGTCTCATGTCTGATAGCTCAAGGATATCAACGAGTTTGTTTTGCATCTGATTGTCAAAATCTAATCAAGGCTATTCACCATCCGGAAGATTGGCCGGTTTTACAACCTTTCACCTCGGAGATTCTTGAACTCAGCAAGAGGGTTTCGCATTTCAGTTTTACTTTTAGTAATCGGGATTGTAACAGATGTGCGGATGCGATGGCAAAACATATCACAAACTGTCCTATTTATTTTGGAATTCTTGATGTTTTTCCGCCTTCTTGGCTTATGTCTTTAGTTATTTCTGATATTCCGTCGTCATGTAATTGGAACGTTATTATCAATTAATGTAATTAGTTTTATGCGTAAAAAAAAAAAAAGTAAAAGCAAAAAGATTATATGTGCTCATATTTTTAATAGTAAGAGAAAAAGGATTTTTATTTATTTATTATTACAAGAGTCTGGATTATTTAATATTTTCGAAATATTGTGAAAAAACGAATTTGAATGTCAATTCTGCGCAAAATGTATTGTGTTACCTTATGTATAGGTTTTATTTGGCGGTACTATCAAATCTTTATTTATTTGTGATAAAAAGTAGATGGCAGCAATGTTACAAAAAATATTTGTACCCGAAATCGAGAGGCACGTGGTTAGTCTTTAATGTGAACATAAGGTTGTGACAGTTTGTAGGTTGGGAAATTAAATTCGACTATTCGAGTATCTAACTTAATTTTCAATTTTCTTTTATTAAAAAGGACGAAAATTATTAGACTGATACTAAGATATTGAAGACCCAAAATTAAATAGACAACTTGCTAAAGACAGAAGAAAGCTCTGTCAATTTTGGTTATGAGTCTTTTCTTTGTCAAAGTTTGAGGAGTCTTGAATCTGTCAATACTCTAGAAGAATAAAAATATTTCACAGAATTATTTGAATATTACCTTCTTAATTTGGAAAAAAAAAACTTAAGCGTTTGGTTATATGTATGTCAATGGATAACCTAATTTTAATTAGAGCTTAGGATACTTTACGAGGACAACCAATTAAAGCCAAATTGGTAGATATGTTGGTAGCTAACTTATTACTACAGTATTTATATGTTATTTGCATGTATTCTGAGTATATAATATACTTATACTCGGAATAAATATGTTGGATTGAATGATGCTTTATTTTTAAGTAGATTTATAATTAGTTTATGCTAACTAAAATTGTGTTTGTGTGGAATAATTATGAATAAATGGGAAATGAACGGAATGAAAATGATAGATGAATAATTTTGCTCCACTCATTAATTCTTCTTAAATATAATAGAGGAACAATTTTTCATAATGGAAATTTTCTTGTTTCACTCAAATTTATCCTGCGGAATCAATCAATGTAACTTTGTCCCACATATTTTCATTACAAAAGTGAAATTTAAAAAGAATTAGGGATTGATTCCACCATGTGTAGTTTCGGTTTTAATGTCTATCGTAAGATTTTATTGTCTACTACTAAGTTAATAATAGCCAATGCATTACTTGTTTAACATTGTTTAGATATGATATAAAAACAGATTTAATTACTTATCATTCACACATTTTGAACCCAACTCAAACCAAAGCACGAAAGCCTTTAGCTAAAGGCCCAAAGCTATAGGAGACTTTAAAAACAGAGTAGGATTGATTTGCGTTTCTAGGAGTTAACAAAGAAGACTCTTAAATTAGTTCTGTAAACAATATCAAACCTGATTATCACAAGCAATGATTCTAATCTCATATCAAACCTCATCGTCCAAAAGACATGTTCTAATCGCCTGTCTTGTTTTTTCGGGATTTCATAATCCAGTTCTGCAAAAATTCAGTTTTAATTAGTATATTGGTCATGAAATAAAGAGAAATAAAAAAACACTTTCATCTTAGTTCACGGTTCAAATTTTTTTTTTTTTTTTCTCTGACCAGTTTTCCTAAGAAATCCTAGATCTGAGAGATCTTTTGCGTCCGATGGCCTTGGGCAGCGGAGGTTTTCGCCGACGTCGCCCTTGGCTCCTGGTTGTTCTCTACCTGCTCATGTCTCCCGTTTGTATCCCTCTCGTCTTCTTACGACCACTCACCCCGGAAGACCTCGGTCGTGGTACCCACCTTACTTCCGGGGAAGAATCCTGCTCCACCGCTTCTCTTCTCCTCGCGGCTGCACCGGAGTCTTCGCCGCTGCTGCGTGGAGATGTCGTCTCTCCATTTTCACTTCAGTTCGCGGCTGTGTGCCGCCGTTTCTTCAGCTTAACCCGTGTTGTCTCTCAACGCCTGCATGCCTCGGAGGTTAACCAGATCCCGGTCGCTGACCGTCGATCTCTTCCCGCCGAGTCGCCAAGTTCACATGTTAAGCCTTTTTTCTTCAGATCTATCAAATCGCTTACTAAATCCTCTGTTTTAGAGTTGACAGTCCCAGTGTCGATAATCGGAGAATCTTGAGGTGCTCCTCTGCTACAACTGCTGTGTCTAATCCTGCGAAACATTTCATCGCCGTCGTTCTTAGGATTCCAGCGAACTCTTCAGTCGCCGTCAATCTCACGAACCCAGCAAAATCTCCCAGATGTCAATCCGTGAACCCACAAGAGCTTTCCAACGCTCCGCCGCCATTCCGTCGCCGGCAGAGGACACTGCGCGCAACAGCAGCACGGAGTCTAGGGCAAACTCGTTATCTTAACGGGCCTTGGGCCCTAACGTTTCAATCTGCTAATTTTTGAGTCTCCTGCGAGGCCCATTGGCTTATGCTTTTATCAGTTTTCATTTTGTTGAGTAGATCTCTGTGGTCCATCTCCAATTTGGTGTATCTTGGGCCTGCGAGCCCACCTATCTATCTTCCAAAGCTTAAAAACCCTTATGTCTTCATTTTTCAGCTACTTCGGTTTGGATCCTTGTAGCCCATTTGACATTTTAACTTAATTTTATAAATTAAAAGTATATTACCATCGCCTAAAGTCCACACAGAAAGATTATATTTCAGCATCTCTATGATAAATATACTCTCTTCGTATATTTGCTTGTCAAGGCCATCGAGTTCGGCGATTGCTTCGTCGTAAGCTTGTTTAGCCAATTTACATGCTCTGTATATTCAGTTATATCACTACTATTATTTAACTATAAGAAATTATGCATTTCAAATTAATAAGCAATAAAAGTATAATAAATTATATATACATAATTTTCATGATAGATTTTCCAACACCGCTCTTAATCTATTTTTATAGCAAAGGTTGTATTACCTTCCAATGGACTTAAGGATCGCATAATTGAAAACCGAGAAGTTCAAAGCCAACCCAAGTCTAACCAAATTGGTGGGTACTAAACTATTCTCTGCCATTTCCATTGCAACCTACAAAGTATATACCTCTTTCATGTTTTTTTACAAACTTATATATCGATGAAGAGACCAACAAACCACATATCAAAGTTGAGGGAAAAGAAACATGATTGAATGAGGACCTTATATGGCTCAAGAGAATTATCAGCAATTTCTTTACGTTCAGCATCAGAACCAAACTCTGTCATATATCGAAAATAATCTCCTTTCCTACATTTACCAAAAAACAAACTAACCAATAGATAACAAAAAAAAAAAAAAAGATGATGATGATGGGATGTGACTTACATTCTGTAGAATAAGACAGTTGATTCCACATTGGTAGTTGATGGGATGAGATGAGTATCGATGAGAAACAAAATGTCATTACAAACATTGAAAAACTCATATTTAACCTTTTTTTGTTTTCCTTTTATCAATTTCACATTCTGGTCGTTTCCTTTCTTGTCTTCCATTTTTTCAATGAATGATATTACTCTCAATGAAGCTCTCTTACTCTCCATCACATTCTTGTACGCAGTTGTTAATAGGTCTATTTCCTCTTCGCTTAGCTCTATATCATGCTCACATACTTTTCTCATCGATTTCATCATATCTACCACGACAATTTTAAATTGAAAAAAAATCAATACTATTACTCTTTGTTAAGTTGCGGAAATATCTATTAAGTAACCAACTATATGATTTCTTCGAACGCAAGGGTAATTTTATTCATTGCTAATCCCCCGAAATCCCATCTATCCAAAAGATAACTTATATATTAATACATATTTTAAGGAAAGTTAGTGAGAACTATTGATATCTAAAGACGGAAATAACATTTATTTTGTAATCAGACGATTTCAATAAGAATAAGTTTTTGTTTTAAAACAATCTCTACAACCATTGACTGGATCGATGACAACATGAAAGAAACACAAACCAATATGATAATTAACCTCGTAATTTTTTTGCAATATACTAGTTTAAAACAAAAACAACTATCAGTTTGAAAAGGGCAAATATGTGAGAACATGTATACCATCATGTCTTTCAGCTTGGCAGGCGAGCTTAGCCAAGTAAATAAGTTTTTCTCTCTCATTCTTCATAACTTTGATCTCCTATTTCTCTCGGTCTGTTTTTTTAATGTAAATTAAGGGATGATCGATGTTGATAGATATGTAATATATGGTGATAAAATATGGATTGTTGAATCCAATTATGCATCGACACAGATCTAGTTTATTAGGTGATAAATTATGTACTGGAAAGGAAAAAAAACACTACTAAGTTTGTAATAAAGGATTGACAAAAAATAGTTTGTAATAAAGGAAAAATAAGAAAGATAGAAAGGTATATTTCTATGAAATAAACAATATATCTACATTTGCTTTACTAATTACTTTTATATTTAATATATCTAGATATTTTGTTTTCATAAACTTAAACTGAAATATTTAGAAAATATATATTAAAATAGGATGTCGATGACATTAATCTTATTATTATGCTCTATAAAAACATAAAGTATAAGAAGATAGGCACAACATCACAAGTAGGTGGAGAAGTCCATATACTTGGACGATAGTATGGGCTTTTAAAAGCACAATCACAAGAGACTAATAAAATCGAAATGCTATCTATATAACTACAAGACTGAATATATGCAATTATACGAGGTGTTTGTTCTTATATTTTCTGAAATAAATTATCTTAATGTATAAGCGTTTATCTATAGTGTTGACATTTTAGACTGTCCAAAATAATCGATGGGCAAGTCGTCCGAAGTATCGTTATATTGGACCCATTCTTTTAATTTTGTTTAGTATGTTGCGTCATTTCTCCAAAATCTAATAAGATTTATTTTTGGATATAACATAACAAAAATGTTATGTTACTAGATATTTTCTTGAGTATGTTAACGTAACTTGTAACGACACGTATATTTTAAAACAAGGACAACATGTTTTTTAACTTCATATCGCTTACGTCCACTTTGTATGTCTTACAACCGTTTGGATTTGTTTTGAATAAATAAGTTTGTAGAGATTGTGTGATGAATTATGTGTGCCAAGTTTCATGATTTTTTTTCATAAGAAAGTGAAAGGGGAATCCTAGAAACGAAAAGAAATGTCATTTTCCGTAAGGAAAAAGCACTAACATTTTTAAAATTAAATATATTCATATCGGATATCTGATTTTTTTTTGTCCTCGTACAATAATGGAGTATATTCTTAATTGGAGCCTGATTTTTCTAAAATTTTAACTTTGTTAAATCGAACACTCTTTGAAAAAACAGTCACTAATTTACTTAATTTGTGCAGTCGTATTATGTACACTGCATTACCATATATGCTTGCAAAATAATGCTGTGGGATAATAATATTGCCATGTGTGAGTTGTATTTATTTTGTTCTAAAACGATTTGAGTGTTTTTGTCCTTATGGAGCATGTGACACGACATGAGGGACCATTAGTTGGATATAGTATTTTTCAACCATTGAGGTGTAGCCACGTAATCGCTAAGCCCAGAAATAGCTGCGTGTATGATGGTAGGGCCGAAAGATATCTGACATCAACGGCTAGTATGAGCCGAAACAGTAGAGGTTATTTGAGACTGGGTGGACCACAAAGCAGGAGAGAGTTCGATGGACGCCGTTACTTGCGGCTACCGGACGCAACAAACCGGACCTGATGCTTTACCTTCTCTCATTTCTCTTACTCATCTCTCATTTCAATTGTTTGTCTTTTTCTTTATACCTATTAATATATATATATATATATATATCAATTTCCAAGATTTTCTTATTCCTTACATAATTTACGAGGATAAAGTATAAATTTCATTTATCAAAAAAAAAAAAAAGTATGAATTTCTAAAACTCTAACGTATAATAATTTTATCAGTTTTAGATGACAGTTTGGATTTTAGTACCTAAAAGTTTACACTTAAAATCCATCAGAATTTATTTCAAAATCTTTCAAAATTCAGCACATAAATAACTAGAAATACTTTAAATTTTGTAATAAAATATAAACTAGAATTCTTTTTTTTTTAATAAATGTGTATATGTAGATATATATACTAATCCAATGATATGCACTTAGATAAGTTCGAATGCTTTAACAAAAAGATTAGTTCGCATTTAATATTCAAACTTAAAAAAAACAGTGATTGACGCATTACCATAACCTAGAAACATCGCATATTTTTCTGCTTATTTGTATTTAACTAATTTTTTTCTCACCAACTAATCATATTTCCTCAATGCATTGCGATTATTATTCTAACATTATTATACGGAAAATATATTAAAAAGAAACTCCGTGTATTACCCGCGGATTCATACTTAGCTAGTACCCTAATCTTAAATGCATAAAAGACACATAGACTGAAAATGTATTAAAATTTACGAAATGTAAGGAAAATGAATAATATTATTATATTTTGGGTTGAAAATTGAAAGTGAAGAATGAATAATAAATACGTACACAAATCTTTTTCTCTGTCTTTAAGAGTTAACGAAAACACCATAGATTTTAGTCACATGTGGCTCTTTTGCATGTTCATTTCATTCTTCTTCTTCTCTGTTTAGTGGCTGTGGTCGTTTCACGTTTGTATTGGTGAAACAGAATTTAAAACAAGTAGGGCGATCTTTATTTAACTCTGGCCGACACATACGTGGATTCGGCGTTGGTCGGATCAAGAAGTGCTTCCTTTTTTTCCGGCGTCATTTTTTCTTCTATATTCATCGATTTCGTGCTTTCGCAACTTCCAATAGATTACGGCTGATTTTTAATTTACGAGAGATTTGTTTTTAAGCCGACGAGTCTGTCCACAAAATGAAGATATTTCACTGCTTTGCTGGATTGATCAGTAGAAAGAAAAATAAGGTAACGTATTTTTAGTATTCTTGTGAATTTTTTCCGGCGAATTAGATTTTGCGTTGAACTTGTTCTGTTGATTGATGATACAGGGGAATTCAAAACCTCTGCCATCGAAAACACAGAGAATCCTTCAGATCAGATTTGAGGAGCCAGTGAAGCCTCTGGAGAATGATGAGCCTAACATCGCAGGCTATTACAAGTCCCTTGATCACAAGGACAGTCCTATCAAGCACGAATCATATGATGGCGAAGATGAACGCGACGACAAGGATTCAACGAAACGTGAGTTTCCTAAATTCGAAGTTCAAGAACGAGCCAGAGCCGTTGATTCTCTGAAAAGCAAGGAGATTGTTAAGGAAGTTACAGATACTTCTGAAAATGATGATGATGATGACGACGAAGGTGGACACGTTAGCGATCCCGGATTATGTAGAGCCACGGCTTGGGTGGCTTCTCCTAAGCTCAAAAGATCCTGCTCCACTCTCAGCAAGTTCAATGGCCGGCTCCACGGTTCTGATCTCGATGACCTGAGAGAGACCGTTCCAGATGGTACTGAATCAGTGAGGTCTCATAGAAGTGCAGATAGAGTGATGCTCAAGAAACACTCGTCGATGCAGATACTTCCCTCTGGGAGCCGGCGGCTCTGGTGGAAATTGTTTCTATGGAGCCATAGGAACCTTCACAAACACCGTGTTTCGCTAAAGTCACAGCCTTTAAACAAGAACCATCAGTCTGGATACACCTCTGACTTTGCTGAGCACAACCAATCGAGCCATGAAGAATCTACAAACAATCGCACCAGTTTCATCAACCAATCCTCGGACTTATGGCCTTGTCAAAATCAGTGGGTAGCGTTCTCTGCCGAATCCTCTTCAATGAAACGGGTGGACGAGTGGGTAAGAGGCCTCAATATCGAAACCACAGTTCCAGTAAACGATGACAAGGATGTCTTGGCCGGCTTCCCAACCTCTCCTAATACCGAGAGATCACCCTTGCGAAATGTGGTTCAGTCCGGTAATGTCTCAGAGGCTATAGTGCATGCAAACAGCCTAATCCAATCGCTGAGCAAATCCTCGAGCGTGGCTCACATCTCGAGCATAGGCTTGAAAGCGATCCCAAGCATCTCACATTTCACCAGCCTCAAGTCGATTGACCTATCAAACAACTTCATAGGTAGACACTCTTGGTTACATGTTTTTAAAGTGTGTTTGTGATGCTTACTAAACATTGTTAATTCTGTTCATTGCAGTTCAAATTACTCCTGCATCGCTTCCAAAGGGCCTTCACGCGTTGAACCTGTCCAAGAACAAGATCAGTGTTATCGAAGGACTGAGAGATTTGTCACGCCTAAGAGTACTCGATCTAAGTTACAATCGTATTTCGCGCATCGGACAAGGTAAGATTGTAGTCATCAAGCAGAATCCATACAATGCTTGTTTGCTTACCTGTCTTAACCAAAAGCTATTGATCAGGTTTATCAAACTGTACACTGATCAAAGAACTATACCTCGCTGGGAACAAGATCAGCAATGTAGAAGGCTTACACAGATTGCTGAAACTCATCGTTCTCGATCTTAGTTTCAACAAGATCGCCACCACCAAAGCAATAGGCCAGCTCGTTGCCAACTATAACTCTCTTGTCGCTTTGAACATTCTTGGAAACCCGATTCAGAACAATGTCGGTGAGGACCAGCTACGTAAGACTGTCTCCAGCCTTCTCCCTAAGCTAGTTTATCTTAACAAGCAGTTCGTTAAGCCACAACGAGCCAGGGAAGTTCTCAAAGATAGTGTAGCGAGAGCTGCGTTTGGTGGCGGAGATTCTCTGCACCGCCGACGCAAAAGAACATCCACCAAGAAAGTTGTGGGATCAGCCTCCCCTAGCGTTCACCACCGAGGCCATATTGGAAAGGAACGTGGATCCAAAAGCAGAAGCCAACATCAGCTTAGAAAAACTTCAGCTGCAGAGACACCATCACATTGAAAATCTCTTTGTATGGAATTTATGAATTGGCCAATGCAAAGAGATCTCCAGATTCTCCACCATAGCCACCATTTTCTGTTTTCCGAGTAGCTCCTTAGTCCGTATCTTCACTTTTGTAGCTTAAACAAAGTCATCTCTATTCTTTGAAACACAACATCTGTTTCTCTTGGGCGAATTTGCGTTTTCTAAAGCTTGTTTCCGGTTCCGTTTCATTCTGTTTTACTCTCTTCATACTTTTGAGTTGATTCGGTTCGTAACATGTAAGTTATACTTCCGGTACGGTACAATATTCAATCGTAACTAATTTCGGGTTTGACAAGAGTAGTTACTTATACTCCCGGTACGGTACAATATTGGTTAACAAACAAACAAAGCAGTGAAAATTTACTAAAAAGCTTTCAACTTATTTCATAAACATCTTCACAAATATGAATCATATTCTTTTCGGTGTATAATAAAAGTTAATAGAACCAAAGTTATATAAGAAAAAGGAAAAAAAATCTAGATTCTGTAAAATGGGAACTCACGAAACCAGATAAAGATATTTCACCGGCGGTCTTACGTCCCCGGCGGGATATATTTCATCTCTTTCTCCTTTCTTTCCCGTATCGCCAACACAGTTGGATCATTGATTCCAAAATGTGAGGCTTGGAACAAAAAATTAAAAAGTGGAGAAAAACCTGTGTCTATGTTCTTCTTCTTCTTCTTCTTCAGATTGATTGTTGTCTTTTGGTGAAAGGTTTTTGGCAGATGAGAAGTCTCTGTTCACTGCTGCTTTCAACCTCTATTACTCGAGCCTCCCACTTCAACTGCGTTATCATCGCTCTCGCCTTTTCCACCAGCTGTGCCGTGTCACGGATTATCACCCATCCCTGTACAAAATTTTTTTCATTATAGCTACCAGAACTACAAGAAACAATAATGTTCTTTCCAAAGTAAACAAATGTGTACCTCTGGACGAAGCAATCGGTCAATCTCTGTGAATATATCAATAAGTGAGCATATTTTTCGGCGCTGACTTGTCTGAAGCGACAAGAGATTGTCTGCATGCACCAGATCATATGTTCTCGGGTAAGTCGGGAATGGTTCACACCTGAAGAAAAAGAGAAGTTGAGAAACTATTCTATGGCGAAAGAGGAAAATCCAATAGACTTTTGGACTGACCAATCGTGCAAAACTCCGACAAAGCCACGGTCAAGAATCATGGGGAGGTGGTTAGGTCCAGCTGTAGGGACCACATTCATGACCCAGACTGATTTCCTTGCTTCCAACAAAGCGGAATTGAGACCACTGAATTGAGCATTCATATCCAATACGTTTCTGAGCATGTTATAAGGCGGTGATGGATCTTCATCGCCGGGTCTCTTGGGATGATCAGAGAATATCAGAGGAGACAAGAGAGACCAGTATTCTCTTACTGTTATTTTCCAGTTCTCAGCATCCTCTCCAAGCACCTCAGGGTGAAGACCTGAACCAACGCCAAAATCAAATATGAGAAAACAAAAACTGCAGACAATATGGATTCAGAAGCAATTGTAACTAAGGAGACTAACCATATAATGAAAGTTCAGTCTTGTTCATGTTAGACCGGCTAGGCCATCTTGTCCTGCCTTCAATGGGAATCCACCTCCGGCTACGTGTTCCACCAATACACATCTGAAGCGGCCTGTAATAAGGAGACTCAACGTCGTGCCCTTTGGTACATACAGAAGGGCCCACCCCAGGTTTCCTGTTTATAGGCAAAGCGTCCATTCTAAGAAGACTTGATAAATAGCAATATGTGTGTAGCTCTTATGCAGATTCTGAAATACAATAGTAGTATGTGTGTCACTGACCGAGAACTGTAACATTTGGTTTTGATTGTTTTTTTCCAAACAACTGTCTCGTCTTGCTGAGATAAAAGTGTCCAACAGATACTTTCAGCGAAATCACGGACAAAGTTCCATCTTTTAAGATGATCCTTGTTACGAGGGTTTGTGAGCGGAGATGTCCATACAAAGTAACCACCGGGTTTGAGAACCCTGTCAATTTCTACAAGGAGAAGCCCATCTACACAGCAGATTGAAACAGTAAAGTTGGGTCCTCCATCGGGTTAAGGACATGAGAAAAATCATTCTGAGGTGTCATTAAAATTGTTACCTTTCTGGTCCCAATCAATGCCACATCTTAAGCAATGCAACATATCAAAGGAAAGAGAAGGATATGGCAATTGCTTTGATATAAAAGAACCAATCATCGCAGGGAGACCCCTTTCGAGTGTTAGCTGAACTTGGCTACCAGACGCTTCATAGTTTGCTATGCACATGGTTAAAATCTGTTTGGACAGTAGATGTGCCCCAAAGCTACCATAACCACATCCAATATCCAAGATAGTTCTCACCTGAAACAGTATTACGAGGAAAATAGTAAATAAGAAACTGAAATGATGAGAGAGATAAAGGTTGACTCTTCTGAATGTGTGACTTACACCAGCTTCTATGAAGTTATCCTTCTTGATCCCGATCATTTCAGCGATCTGATGGGAATAGTCTTCAACCTCATCAGACATAGGAGATGCTGACCGGAAAGATATCTGATCGTCTTCCATCATCATCATCCTGGAAAAGAAAAAAAAAAAGGCAAAAGCTAGGCTTAGCAATGGAACTAGACAACTTTAGCAGGAGAGACCAAAGAAGCAACAATTCCTCACCTCTTGGTTATGCTACCAGAAGACACAATTTCTTGAGCAGTAATATTAACATTAGAATACCAGATGACATCTTTACCAGTCGGCCACCTAAGAGGAACCCGATATTTCACCGGTGGCAAAACTAAACATTCTTTCTTTGATCCAGGCCCACAAAACCGATCAATTTCATCACCGTTGGAGTAACCCAGTGCAAGATTCTCAGAGACATTAAAGCAAGGAACAAAATTCTCAGATTCTATATTACAATATTCCAACTCCTTCCACCTATTAGGACCAAGAGAAATCTCCTCAATATCCAATAAGTCTGAAACAAGCTGCTCCTGTAATCTCCTATAGTTGTGATATACATGACCTCTCGATGAAGTCGAAATGGAAATAGTCCACCAGAAAGATCCAGCTAGAGCAATAACCACAATAAGAACCAAACTGATCTTAAGAAACAGCAGCATCAATCTGTGTCTACTCCTTGCACTATATGGATCAGCAGGGAAAACGTTTTCGCCACCATGTTTGGAAGAAGATTTATTACTAAAGAGGAAACCAAAAGGAAACCTTAAGGTTAAGTGGGATTCTGTAGAACGACCTCGAATCAAATCTTCTTTTTCAGTTTTGTCTTTCATTTGAGAGTCTCTCAAATCATCACTGCTATCAGAAACTCGTACTCCAGATATGCCACGTTGTAGTGGCATTGACATTTTGTTCTGCTATAAATCTAAGATCCCTGTAAGAAAACCCAAATCAAGTCGTATCAGATATTAGAAGCTGAAAGATAAAAACTGAAGCTTTTGGATAATCAAAGATCTCTGCAACTTGAGATCACGCGTTTCAAACAAAAACAAGTACGAATAAAAAAAAATTTCAATTTTACATAAGTAGATCCACGAATTTTGAGCAGAGATGAAAAATGGTAAACTCTTAAAACACAACACATCAAATCAGCATCAGCTCGACGAATCCCAGTAACTCGATTTTAGATAAGATCAAGCAACTTGGAAATCGAAATCGAACGACAACACCAGAAAAATTGTACAAAAAAACCCCACCAACCCCCCAAATTAATCGAGAAATCAGGGGAAGAAAACACCCAATCGAATCAAATCAAGAAAGTGAATCAAATAAAGAAAGATGAATCCGAGAAGAAAGAGTAAAAGAGTGAGAAAAAACAAACCTTTTTTTTTCCTTTGCAGTAGTGTTCTTGGTGCGGAAGATAATACGCACTGTATTTACAAACGATTAAATCTGAAGTTTTTCCCTGAAGAAAAAAAAAATGGAATTTTGAGAATTTCTTCTTCAATCTTCGTCTTCTTTTGGATTCTCTTCTCTAAGAGCTCTTTATATCTCCTCTCTCTATTACTAAAGACTTGAAGCTGGAACAGTGAGAGAGAGAGAGAGTGAAGAAGCAGCGTTGTGGAGATTTTGTATGGATCCAAATCTCGGCACAGCTCGTGAGAACTGAATAATATTTATAAAAAAAAAACCAAAAAAAATTATTTATATGAATCAAGAAACACTTCCGTTGGCAAGCTCAATTAGATTACCAATATTTTTTTTTTTTTGGGGTATAAATTTAGTGGAATCTTAACTCTCTCGCCTTGAATAAATAATGGAAAATCTCATCTCTCTGTTGTTTAAATAAAATATTTGTTTGGGTGTGAGCGTATTTAAGGGAGAAAAGAAGAGAAGCTTCCCATGGGTAGATGTCTAATTACTATAATGATCGTATTAACTCACGCTCTGTTTTATTTCTATTTTTTTAATGTTTTGACCTTTCTATCTCTCTCTCTCTCTTTCTTCTTCATGATGAAAATGAAATCTTGGCGGTGCATAAAAACAAGATTTATTTATTGACTCTTTAAATCCAATTTCAGCATTTCCGACTGAAAAAATCTTGGAGGTAGAAGTCGCTATTGGACCGGTAGAAAAAATACTACTTACTATGTGGTTTGGTCTCACATAAGATTTTCTAAAGGTTATTTTGTCGGTAGTTAATGATTTTTTTTACGGGAATGATTTAGAAAGAGTTAATGATTTCTAAGGTAGATGTGTATAAATTCTTTTATACCGTCAATTAATTTATATAAACATAATAGATTTTAGATGCAATAAAAAATATACAATATGGTGTTTTAGATGCAGATCTGAATGTGTAAAATGTTGACTTTTTAGATTATTCATCATATTTGGAATGTTTAAAAAACGACAAAACACATGGATCAATTCCTTGTGAAAAAAAAAATTGTCGGTTTAGGCCAAGTTCCTTTCAAAAGAAAACGAGTCCCTTCTTAGCTTTCTTCAGGCAATCAAATACGAGTTTATGTTTAGAGCTCAGTGTTTTCTTAAAAGAAAAAAAAAATGCATGTCTTCTATTTGGTTAATAATGTGTATCTTCTTATCCAGAACCAGAAACCTAATGTTTTCAAAAAGATATTTAAAAAGAAAATCACGATCATTTATTATCAAACGCATTATTAGGAGACCAGTTTCCCACTTGTACACGCCAACCACGATAAGGTTAACATTGTGGCAATACGAGGCAAGATTTGTACTTTTAAAAACTTCATTCACGGCCGACTAAAAAAAAAAAAAAAACGTCACTCACGATATACTTACTATTCCTAGATATTTTCTACTTTTATTTGATCTTGAAAAACTGTATTATATGTACAAATTTTCTTATATTCGCTATTATTTAAGACGAGTGAGTTGTTTCATGGCTCACGCATATTTATTTAGTGGGATTATAAATCTGCATGTACGTAAAAAAAAGTGGGAGAGGATGGTGATATTTTTGCAATTCTTTTGTTAAAAGTATATTTGCAATTTTGTAAGTATATGTTTGTAGTTATCAAATAGATAGATACTACGTATGAATTGACATGACATCACATAAAACAACGTACGAATATAATCAACGTAAAATATGAATGTCATTCATTGTAAGAATGTAATACGAATCAGCCACAGTGTATATAGTTTGGATGATTAATGTAATACAAAACTATCCATGCTTTTGTACGAATATAGTTTAGACCTTATAGACGATAGAAAGTATTTCTCACATCAATCCTTTCCGTTTGTCCCTTAACCTTCACTTTAAACAGAAAATACAAACAAGAACCCCTAAAAACTTGGTTACTATCTGCTCCAGTATAGCTCTGGAAATTGATTATTATTTCCCTTTTTGCTTGATAATTGTTGACAAGTAATAAGAAAAATGATGATTTAAGTTTTGTTTTCCACCGACGATTAACTATCAATTAAATCCTATGATAGAGACCGGATCAGGACCATCAGGTTGCTTCACTAATTTCCAATATGCAAACAGACACCAGGCACCCTTCAATATTTATAATTTTATTGTGTTTGGGGAAATGTATGATTCTACTAACAAGACAAACAAACGAAGAGATAAGTAAACATACAGTTTTCTTATTAATAATACTGACTTTTGGGTTAAACGAGATGTACATCAAAAGAATGAAAATTTTAAACATGCATGGTATAATACAATAAAATTGATAAAATAAATCATATGTGATGAATAATTAAGTTCATAACTGTAACTGTAACAACAGCTATTCAAAGCTAGACCAGTTTATTCACACGCAAAAGAAAAACACACGTTAGACCCATAGTTATAATCACTTTTAGCTCATAAATGCGAATTAATCATTAAAGTTTCTTTATCAGCCACAAGATTAGATGTTAATTAGTTACAGAATCAACGTCTTCCATTGCCGTATGGCCCGTACCCTATGCCATCGTAGTTTTTTTTTCACAAAGATTAACTTTTACGTTTTTTTACATTTTTATAAATTAATTTTATTAAATATTAATTTTGTAAAAAAATAACTGAGACTATTTGAATTTATTAAATTACTAAGTATTAGTATAATTATAAAAAGTGTTTAGTGTGAAAATATAGTGCATGTATTACTAAATATGAAATAATTTTTTAAAATTTGTATGAAAACTTCTAATAAATATAACTTTTTATGAACAAATGGAGTATAAATTCAACAAAATTGCATGTACATATATACACATATATTATACAAATGGAGTATAACTTTTTATATTTATGTATATGTGATTAAAAATGATTAGTGATTATTTCAAGATTGCAAAATAATTATTCGTTCTTGCATTCTTATGTCTGAAACAGAATTTATTGGATCAGTGCATCACCATATAAAACTGAAGAAAAAACGAATTGGAGCTTTTTTATTTTATTTTTGAAATAAAATAAGATAAAATGGGGGATAGTGGGTCCCATATTGAAACGCGGTAATATGTCGGTGGCTCCATATATCTGACGTGGCATATGTGACGGTGTCTGTAATCGTACACCCGTATACAGGCGATTACAAGATGTTTGGGCACAAGGATAATAATAAAACATGGATAAGTTTAGTGCACGGTATTCGAGTTTCGTGAGTTGTGGCGGACCGTGACAAAGAAAACTTCACGGATCGTTAATTTTGGATCACATGTGATGTTTATCTATTTCCCATTTTTCTTGATTCAACATAAAAATATGCAAAAATTTATGTTATATTTATTCAAAATTTATGCACACAAAAGAAAAACAAAAACAAAAATAGAATTGAAAATGGTAGTTAACTCAAGACTTAAGAACTTTGGAAATTTACAGATAAAATGCATTTATTTATATGATTATGTGAATTTTTATGTGACGTGCAATATATATCTTTTGGATTTTCTTTATCGACTTGTAATTAATCAGAATTTTGTTTGTGTGTATACACAGACACATTTGGCTTTGTGGATCTAAAACACGTGATGATCGTGTGATAGAAAATTTAATTTTGGAATTCTACATGTACTTTTGTCCATAGGTCAAAGAATGGAACAGTGACGTTTCAGAGATTATGAATCTAAGCATGAATTGCCGACCAAAAAAAAAAAAATCTAAGCATGTATAGATAGCGTTAATTATCATAAGAATATACTACTTTTATCAGGATAATATTATGCCGATGTTTCATGTTTGACATAGTAAAATAGCAACCAAAATAAGAAACGGATCGTATAAATTTGATTCATGGTTGAGGAAAAAGATTGAAACTGAACAAACCCAACAACGAAAAATCATAGCTCTGATAATTAAGAAAGAAAACATATATATATGATGATGATTGATTTAGAACAAAGAGCAGACAGAGAGCTAAATTTAAACCACCCGGGCAGTCAATTGTTACTGAATTTTGTTTCCAATGAAATCTATTCATTTCTATTTTCTAACAAACGAAGATCTTTTTTTAATCAAGAAACAAAGATTTATTTGATTCAAGTCGTCACATGCGACTTATTTTTTCTGTGCTTAAAAAATTATCAGATGGAATAGACACCGACATAGTTTGAACTTTGAATTAACCGATGTCGACTGACCGAGGAATATTGTATACGATGCCGTTGTCCATATGTATAATATACTAAAACTTTTTAAAAGTGTAATTAATACATGAGATGGTTAATTAACAAACAAAAAAGTGTAATACATGAGAGTAAAACATCTTTGATCCTGTGGTTTTTTTTTTTTTTTTTTAATATATACAAAATGAATGTTAATGTAGGTATGACTTATGAAGAAGACCAAACACATTTTTCTTAATGATTTACAAAATAATGTTGGTGAAATTTTATGAAGACGTAAGATGGAGAGATGTATAGATGACAACTCAGGGAATAAAACAAATATATATTAGAGACAAAACGGTCCAAACGTTACAAAAGTTATGTACAAAAGATAAGCAAATAAAGTTACTTTCACTACGTTCCATTCCATCATCTCTTCCGTTATATCGACTTGGCTACAGTTTTATTGAACGAAAAATCATATCTTAGAGTTTACAAAATGTAGGAAAAAAATAATAATAGTAACAAAAGATACTTTTTCTGGTCCATATTTTACTAGATAAGTTTTTGTCAAAGATGTTACTAGATAAGTTAGTCGTACAATTTTGGAATTTTTAATGGAAATTTGCCTTTTACCGGCAAAAGAGGAAACATAATGCACTAGTTGACTAGCTAGTCTAATATTATAAGGTTTTGCGTAAAAGCTATAGATATTAACTGTGATTTGTGAGTAACTCCGAACTATTTAGTAGTCTAATTATTTGACAACTACTCGTGTGCATCCCCTCCAAATTTCGTTGCCTTTTTTTTTGGTAATTACATAAATAATGAATTACTACATAAATACATTAAAGATTATATAGCATATGTTATATAATAAGTGTTGTTTTAAAACTTGATTTTGTTTTTAATAGAATAACATTTGTATTTTGAGTGCAGATATTTGAACAAAATTTCAGTTTCATTCTTGTTATTGAAGTTTATTAACTAGGAAATAAAATTATATGGTGTTGGAGTATGATAAAAATCAGTAATTATTTTTTTCTTTCAAAAACACTAATAATTATAAGATCCACGGATGGAACAATTAAGAATATAGATAGATCTGTATCACACAAAGCAATTTGGTAGTTGATTATCTGCTCTTGTTAAGACCAATAACAAACGATAAGTCAAATTGTTCCACATTACATAACCGTGTGTCGTGGATCTCAACCCAAAATTTGACTTGAAACAATTTAAAAATTAATTATGAATTCGACAGAGAGTGGATCTAGAACTTATTTATAGGTTAATGTGGAGTCGTTGTCGTTCCATTAATGTCAGTGCCCTATTTCCTAACCTCACTACGCTCTTTCTTACTCGATACTAGTATTTACTGTATTTCCTACATTTTAAACACAAAGTGATTTTATTTTATTATAGGACAAGTGGACTTGGTTCAGTGCTAAAATAATTTGAATTACAACTTTTGTATATTAAAGTACCAACAAAAGGCGATCATAATTCGTAACTAGAAGTAGAACCGTAGTTGGGGACAAAAGTCAAACGACTTCACTACGTTACGTACTGCCAATTCATACAAGCTGTCAGAATAAATTATACGGAACTTTTTATTATACTTTCTATTTTAAATAATCTTTTCGAATTTTGTCGTTTTTACTCTACTACTCTGTTTTATTTTGGTTTTCCTCCATTATTAAATTATTTATGTCGGTATTTTTCAGAACTTTACTTTAAACGTCACAATGGACGAAATCCTAATCGTAAAGAAATAAAGATGGTGCTTTTTACGCGTTTTTTGTATCTTATGAATTTATATCGGAACCAATAATATTATGAAATAAAGGTTAATATATACTTAAAATGACTAATAACATTGCGTCAAAGAAAATTGATTAATGACATTTTGTAATGTTCATAAGCCAAAAACAAAAATCATAATTACAAGATAATATCGTCCAATGTCCATCATTAGAGGCGTCTTTTTAAAAACCTTTACCTTTCTAATCACCGGATATTTTACAAAATACGAAGTTGCTCTTGTCTACCATATATTATAATTACATTGATATTCGTCTCTGTGTGTGACGGTAGATCTGGACGACACTACGATATGGGTCATTTTGTCTTCGCTTGCATCACTCTTCCGAGTTATGATAAACTGTCCACAGTTATGACTATTACATGCACGTCCCAGGTTTATTATTACGTGACCAGACCTCGTAAAACTATACATGTTCATATGAATCATATTTATATTAAAAACTAGGTTTTTTTTCGTTTCTTGTTTTACAGCAGAAAAGTCGGTTTTTTATAATTAACACAAACCCACACAGTATATATATATAATTATAGATCATAGTGACAACTCACTTCCTAATTCATGAGTCCATGACGCGTAGTCCAAGCCCAGACATATTAACAAGTGAAGTGAAAATTTGAAAATATTATAAATTCAAAGAGAGTGAGGAACAATATGATATTAAGATTAACAAAGTTTCGGGGACTTAAAGACTATGTTCTTTAAATCCGAAAGATATATATCAATATAGATGATCAACAAACGAGAATTTTAAAATTCCCAATTGCATGAAACAAAAGGAATTTCGCATTCTTAATATACAAAACATCTGTTGACCAAAAAAAATATATATATACAAAACATCTTGATAGAAACTTGCACCTAATTTCCTCAACTAACTTGGCCCCAAGTGCTACCAAATCCACCACTCTTTATATTATATATATAGGGGTTTAACGTAACTATACATCAAATATCTGTTACGATATGTAAGCCCAGTGGAATCGCACTGTAAGATCGATAAAAATTTTCATTTATAAGAGAATTTTCAAACATATATGTACAAATACACACAAAAAAAAAAATGAAATACACACATTACCGGCGATCGCGATATATAGATATTACAGTTCGTGGAGCAATAAATTATTTCAGTGTATAAGAAAAGATTGGATTTTTTTTTTGTTTTAGTGGCGACAAGATCAGACTTATCATAGTAAAAACTATTCGATGTATACATTAAGATTAGAATCTATAGCGGCCAGAACACAGGCTTCATTATTGTCTACTCGAGTCCAGGACATCGTAACTCAAAGTCGACATTTCGTTTTCCAGAAGTTGATAGCTATCCATCTTTTGTCCCCTCATGTTGAAATTATTTAGTTTAGTTTTCTTTTGACAAATTAGATATATAAAACCAAAATTGCATTCAAATTTAAAGATATAATTAAACCCGTTTTATGCTAAGACTTGTGTCTTGACTCTTGTCATTTAAAATGCCAAGAATGATCAGCTATGACTGAAATCGTAATAGGAAGATACGGACGCTGGTTCTTGAATTATAAGGTAAATCTTTTAATCTAAGGTTTGCTTCACACGTTTATCTAGTAAGTCCACTTGTTGTTTAGTATATCTAAATTTTTCCTTCATCGCTGGTGATCAGCTTGTAATTTCAAACGATGCCCTTTTTGGGGAAAGAGGAAAAATAATATTATTATAAAAAACAACAAAATAGTTTTATAAATGTTGGTGACGAATGATCTAATATACCAGTTATTAATATATTTGTTTGGTAATTACACTGACATTAGTTTTATACATTGTAATAAAGTTTTCAAAAGCTTAGCAAATTCCAAAAATTGTTTATAAAACGATAATATAAAAACCGCTTAGGAAGACAAAGTAATATGGTCTGCCATAAGTCATATAAAATTTAAATAAATAAACCCTAAAAGAGAAAAACAAAAACTTGAAAGAATTATTATCGTAGGATAACGATAGAAAGCACAAATCATAAATGATCAAATGGGAGAGAATGAGATGGACCATAAATATCAAAGAAAAAGGGGCTTTAGCAAAATTCTCAGAGGAATAATTATTGAAATGAATAGTAAAAATAATTAATTAACAAAGAAATTACATGTGACTTCTTTTAACATTGGTGGGGCACTCTTCTCCCTCTCTTGCTTTCACGTCATTATTATAAAAGGCATTGCCACAATATTACTCGCTCTTTAAGTTCCTCATGTGCACACATGCCATTGCATGTGGATCTCTTATCAATCATCAAAACCCTTTTCTGTCTACAAAATCCGACCATTGATGATTGTTCAACACTCAAGATGAAAATTTGAGTGACTGGAATTGAAAGATTTTTAAACGAATGAATTGAATAACAATATATAATTATTGTTTTGTATAGATATCGACGATTGAATTTTTGACCAGTTTGGGTGTGACGGCTTTCCTTTAAACGTGTAGTTGTAGGGACGAATTTATACGAATGAAAACTTAGGGAACATGTGAGAGAATTGAAGAGAGAGAGATAATGTAGTAATGAGCCATATCGTTGAATGATACATATGTGGAGTTTTCAAGTGATTTAGATGGGTACCAATACCCTCATGCTTTAATCTCTTTTTATCATTGTACTAACTTATCTCTCTCGAATAATTGCATAATTGCTTTGTGACGCCTTCATGACCATGACATGACTGATGAGCCACTTTGTCATTTATGAAAAAGAAAAACCTTCAAACCTGGTGGGCTTCTGAGAGGCCCAATTTTGAAAATATAATGAATGGTTTCGTACTTTCGTTTAATGAAGAAAACTATAATTTAGGCCCTTTGTGTAGTAGTATATCTGCGAAAATCATGGGCTCTCAAAAAACAAAGTAACGTTGGTTTTTTCAAACACGTGGATTTGATACAAAAGGAAATGGGGTGAGAGAGGCTCGACTCAGTAGCTATGAATCCTTATAGATTATCAAAGGCTAGCCTATGTTGTTTTCTCAAGGTTGGCTCTTCTTTTCTTGTTTTTCTTTTCATCACCAATCTTTCATGATACGAAATGCCAATAAATGCCAACATGGTCACAAGGATCCAACAGTTCCCAATGGGATACCGAAACCACCCACACCAATCCCACAAACAGAACTGAGGGACTTAGCCATTTATGCATCACATTATCCTATAATTCCACTAAAGATTACTTACAGAATACGTGATGACTAACACAAATGGTCACAAGGACCCAACAAAAGAAAACAAGTCCGCACAATAACCAACACCAAGCCGGAATATCAGAAGAGAAACTTCAACAGACTACCGAAAAGAATCAAAACCCGAACGACGAATAAGAGCGAGCATCATTGAGCCAAAACAAAAGCCGACATGCAACATGTCCCGCTAGCTCGAATGTGCCAAACCGATACATTCTTTTCAAACAAGAGATTGTTTGCTCTTCTTTTCTTGTTGATGTTAGAATATATACGATTGAATCTACAAATAAATTGGAATGTTTGTAAAGTTTGTTTAAAAATTTTAATCAGTGAAGCGTGACAGGAAGTCAACTTAGAAGGAGCTGAGAGACAGTTCATGGAATCTCTTCCAATTTCGTTGGTACAGCTCTCTCTAAACTTACTTCCAACTGTCTCTCCTCTTTGCCACGTTGCCTGGCTCCACTTTGCTTTACCTGTCTCCTTATTTTGATTTTGATTTTTTTTTTTTTAATCCCGTTTATATAAAAAAATAATCAAACAACAATATTTGTTGTCTTTTAAAAATATCAACCTTTCAAGAATATTCAAAGACTTGCGCAAAAAGTCTATTTGATTAAGTATAGTAGTTAAGAAACAGTTTTCTTCGGTTTTAAATTGCTGAATCAAAGCGTACTTTGTAAGGGAAAACTAATTTGTCGTTTGGGATAATGTAATATCTGAATAAGCAGGCAAGCTCGCTGGTACACATTTAAGCAAGATATTAGCTTGAATAATATTTTTCTAGCCTTTCTAACTTGGTGATCACATACACAAAATCGAGTGGTTCTATTATACCGAGGCTTTATGAGAGATTTGATGCAGATTATAAATATTGAGTTTCTATTATATTTAAGGATAAAAATTCAACATATATGGGGTGGATTTAGTGGATATATAAAGAAAAGCGAAAAAGGGGTTTAAAAATGATGATGAGGAATAAGGATGGTCGTGCGTGCGTGCGTCTATGGAAGCTGCTCTGCAATGAGCTCATCTCATGTAATCCTTTACAACATGTAATGTATGACTTTTATCTTCTTGTTCAAACTGCACACTACACCCATGTATATTATATGAGCACATATAGAATGTACTATTTTGAAGACCAAAATAGTTAGACAATTCAATCGATATGTTAATAGAAAGCGTTACTAGATAAATGATTCGTGGACGGATGATTCTTTTTTAGCTAGGGGTCTAGGATATTCAACTAAAAATAGAGATTAAATGTTTATTTTTTTTGACGGCGTCAATTTTTTTATATAGTTCTGCAAGGACCATGTATTTTTTTTATAAGAATGTAAAATTTGGATTATACACCAACTAACGTGGCTTGAAACCATATATATAATGCATTTAAATAAGGAATAAGTAAGGACCATGTATTTAATATTGCACTAGACACTTACTATTATGGCTGATATAACATGACTACATGATCAATACAATCATAGTTTCATAGTTGTAAATGTGGAGGATGAGAAATCTTTAAAGGGATCTATCCGAAAGTCAAGAGCCTCTTCGTCAATATTTTGATTTATTTTTCCCATATGGTTTGGTGGGAAAAATAATGGACTTCCACTAATCATGAAAACTCATTACAAAATCTGTTTGGCTTAGTCATTAAATAAATATATGATATTTGACACACACACACATACTTTAATTTACATCGTTTTGACAATACGATTGAGTGCATATATATTTATTTGTAGAATATGAAGATCGGGTTGTCAGTTAGCTATATACATGTCATTCTTTATGATAATATACCCGAATAAGATTATGGAATCACAAAATTATGCCCAATAATTATTCGGAAATAAATCTTCGAATTTAGAATTATATAACTATATGAAAAATCTAAATAATAAAAAGAATGTAATTCTAAAATCCAGACTGTTCTTTCTTTCGTCCGTTCATAGCTTTCCAGTAAGCTAATGATTAAAGAAAAGGTTAAGTACATGTTAGCATGTGAGAATAAGGAATAAGTTCCATTATTCAATACAAAAAAAATATAGATATGCGTTTAAGTTAATATTGAAAAGTATATATTAATTTCATTGTGGAAAGATATTAAACTGTTATCAGTATATGTATCACACGAAACCTACAGAGACAAGCAGGAGGACGAGAACAAGAGACCAACTCAAAAGAGAACAAGGGAAATGATAAACAAACTATGAAACTTATCAAACAACTGTAATGTTTTGACATAATCTGCATATTATTAAATGTACTATAGGGATTTAAGATAAGTTTCTTTAAATCACCTAAAAGTTTGATGACAGATTAAAAAAAAAACATTAAAATGTTGAATATATATATTTCTAATGACGACAGATGATAATATATATTTTCTAAATCCTTGATTGAAAAATGTAAGATTCAGTATTAGTACAATATATGTGTACTTCTTTCTTAAAATTTGTACCATTATACTAATTAAAACTTAATACAAATCAATCACACTATTTGGTAAACTATATACCTTGAGTATTTAAGATATAGTATAGTTAAGAAAGAACTCGAATTACATAAATTAATAAATACACCAGAAAAACGTCGTTATAATTGAAAAGAAGATATCTAAATACATTATAGAGAAGAAAAGTTGTGGAGGAGCTATAATGTTAAAACCTGGCAAATTAGACAGCGGAGACATACTCAAGTGCTGCCTTGTCACACTCTCTCTCCTTCTTCTTCTTACAAAACCCTCCAATCCCAATTCTATCTTCCCCAAACAATCTCTTCTCTCTTCTCTCTTCTCTCTTCTCTCTTCTCTCTCCCTCTCCGTATGTGTAGGGTCGGAGTCAAATACGACACTGGTTTAAGGGTTGCAATTTGCAACCTTTTGATTGGTCTCTCTTCTCTTTGCCCAACCAAAAACAACCTTTGATGATATAAAGATCAGCCAACTTTGTCCATTCCAAATCTCTTTTTCTTTTCCCTAATGTTTTAGACAATCCCATTTTTCCATATTTATTTATTTTATTTATTTTTATTTGTTTTTGGGGTATATATATCATCATCGTCATCATCGGAAAACTCCATATTTGTTGATCGTGATATTAATTAAATAAATGTCTCAAACGAGCTATTACCGATCACCGTTCGGAGACACGACTTACACCAAAGTGTTCGTTGGAGGATTAGCATGGGAAACTCCTACGGAAGAAATGCGTCGTTACTTCGATCAGTTCGGAGAGATTCTTGAAGCCGTCATCATCACGGATAAAAACACCGGCAAATCTAAAGGCTACGGATTCGTAAGTTCCTTTTTCTCTAACTTCCTTTATTCACACACACACTGTCTATTTATATGTATTTGGTTTAGAATTAAGGGTTTTATTTGTTGAATTTCTCGGATAATTTATTTAGGTGACCTTCCGGGAGGCAGACTCTGCGACTAGAGCCGTCGCTGATCCAAATCCGGTGATCGACGGAAGAAAAGCTAATTGTAATATTGCGTCTTTTGGACGGCCTCGACCATCGCCGCCTCGAGGTTTGTTTCTTAAACTTGATTTATTCCGTAAAATCTTTCTTTATGTACATTCTTAATATGATCATGATATATTAAGGTTTGGTACGTTATCAAGATTTTCTTTTAAGGTAGTTTTGATCGTATACAACATTAGTTGTACTCGTTGGAATTAGAATAAGTACATTTTTCAATTATGTTATGTGCGTAGTGTAACCAATCGTCAAATCCAGTTTTGAGATCGTGAATTAATAGTTTTTGAAACCTCAATCAGCAATGTACTTAGTTTTCAATCGCTTTGTTTACTATTTCTGTATAGGTCGAGGACAAACAGGAAGTCCGAGTCAATACCAAAGTGGAGGACCATCAGCCTATACGGGGATTGCTGCACCGCTGCCACCGGCTGCAGCTGGCCAGCTCATGTATCCGTCCTACGGGTAAGCTATTATATATCGATTTTAGAAAATTAATGGCTCCAATTATTTAAAATCCCAAGGATTTAGTTTAGAGATACTTATAAATGTTTCGCATAGACAAGGACATGGTCCATTGCGATAGAAATGGTAGGAGACATTTTAATGAGTCAATCGGGCCACTTGTTGTCAGGCTATAAATATGATGATAGCATAAATATGTAGATAAAAAAATCCTGCTATGTATTATATAATTGATCATCTTTAAAATTATAGTCGGATATGTTGAGAAAACCCTTAACGTGCAAGACTGTAATACTAAAAGGAAGGTTTTATTTATTAATTATTTATATAATATGTTTTAAATTTAATAATAAACAAGTATATATATTTGTATTTTCTGAGGAAAATCATAAATTTTCTAATTTTGTTTTACAGAGAATCATTCAATTCTTCGTTTTTTCAGGTACACCTATAACCCTGATCAATTTGGGTACCACCAAGTAAGTCCCTCTTTCTCTCACTGACATATACATACGCAGCATGAAAAACAAAACCGAATTTTAATCATGAAGTGCAAGATATGAAATTAATAATAGATTTTACGTACAACGTATCTTGCACATGTCGACCACTTACAGATATATTGCATGAAAGACACTAGCACATGCATGTTTGTTGTAAACATAGACATCTAGTATGATGATGAAGATGATGATCATATATACATGCAACAGGCACTGTACAACACACAGTTGCAGCAAGCTCAGTACTATCAGCAGCAGCAGCAACTATATGGAGGGGGAGCAACATCACCATCATCATCAGGAGCAACCATCATGCCTTCTCCTTACTATTACGGTTATTCTCTTCAAGCCCCTAGAGTACCATACCAACATCATCATCATCATCTTCCTCAACCATATAATCCTCAACAACATCATCAACGGTTTTCTTCTCCTTTCCTCGTTTACCCATCCAGTTCCTCTTTTGCCCCTCCTCTCCAAGGACCACTCTCTTCTTCCACCGGTACGTACTTACCTTCTTCAACTCTTTCTCTTATTTTATTTTAATGTTTCTTAGGAATTTTACGTACATCTAAAATAACATCGTACTTAAATATATATACGTAACATGTGTTAATCTACTCATGCTAATTAGTTTTGAATTAGAAACTCGTATAAACATGTACATGATATCAAAACCATAGATTGTCAGTCCAAAAAATGTCATTCAGCTCGAGACGATTAGAAGAACCATCATACCGAAAACACATGTTAGAAATCACGTGTGATTGCATTAACCATTCATGCACGTAATTGATCCTTCATACCGTTTTATGCACGTAAAATGGTGAAAAAAAAAACAAAAAAAAAAGTTATGCACTCTAAGCAAAAAAAAAAAGAAGGGATTTGGGTTGAAATGGAAAAGAAAAGGAGAGTGAATGATTGGAGAGAACCGTGAATAAAGGATAGCATGTGGAGTGAGCTGTCTATTTCAATTACATTGGTATATGTGTCTCTTCTATCATCTGTCAATTTGGTCGCCAATCGTCATGCCAGTGAAGCCACCACACACTGACAACATCTACACAAACGTATATGTATATGCATTTTCGTTTTGGACACTCTGTGTGTGTGTGTGTCCAACATTTGATCATTGCATTTTTTTTTTTTTTTTTCACCATTTTCAATATTATTGATCGATTTAGCTGAATAAACTTCTACTCAAACTATTCTTTTAAACTAAATCAGATTAAGTTGCAAAATTAGTATAAAATACATTATTGTCTGATCTTATCCGGATCTATAATTCTATTTTATGGCCTTTCTTTTTTTCTTTCTCAAGAATCTGAAGCAGTACCACAACAAGTATCATCAGCAGAAGGCGAAGCAACAACAACTGCTCCTGAAATTACAGCCAGCAACACCAAAGAACCTATTTCAAGTTCTTGATCTCTCTCTCTCTCATTTCCCAATTTGTACAATCTTCACATTTTTACCTCAAAAACAAAAAAAAACAGCTAATTCATTTATTTCTCAACCAGAGCAATGACTTGAGCCCCAAGAAGACGACTCAAGAGTCAAGACTGTCAAAAACTTAAAAGACGGCTCTATCTCTTGTCACAGTTTTACTCTTTTCTGACGGAATATATATAAATTGAGTTCTTCATATTCTTTTTTTACTCATTTATTTTATTTCTAATAATCTCAACTTTATGCTATATTATTCGTATTTCTCCTCTCTCCTAAATCTTTTTTACACCTTTATATCCTCTCATCTTCTTGGGAGTTTCAATGTGGAGATATAAATGATATGATCCAAGTGAGGAAAAACTATAGATTATTGCAACTTGCAAGTACATCTTCTAAAATTGTGATTTATATTTTTAGTTAATTTCAATTTAAGCAGCCCAAACGATAATGAAACAATTGGACCGTTTATAACACGGGCCTATGAGTACGTTAAAGCCCAATTACGTCGATCTAATCGTGACCTGTAAGAACTAAATTAACCACCGTTTCAAAATTAACGTACGATAATCCCAACGGTGGCGCCGAAGCTTCTTCCGCCATGCGCCGCCACTCCACCACCTTCTTTCTTAACCTCTTTCCCTTCTCTCCGTCCATAAGCTCCCTAACCACCGCCTCCACTCTCTCCCTTTTCACCTCCTCGCCGATCTCCATCCCTATTCCCCAATCCTCGCAACAGAACTTTCGATTCGTCAACTGATCGGCGAAAAAGGGCCAACAGATCATCGGAACACCGGCGAACATACTCTCCAACGTCGAATTCCATCCACAATGAGTCAAAAATCCTCCGATCGCCGGATGCGAAAGTACCTTCTCTTGAGAACACCATCCTGTAATCAACATTCCTCGATTCTCCGTCTCCGATAAAAACTCCGCCGGAAGAATCGAATCATCTCCATCGATCATACCTGATCGAACCACCCAGAGAAACTCTTTCCCGCTCGTCGCTAAACCCCAAGCGAACTCTAAGATCTGATCTCTAGTCAGAACCGTTAGACTCCCGAAGTTAACGTAAAGGACGGTCTTCTCCGCCTTAGTATCAAGCCAATTCAAAGATTCCGTCTCTTCTTCCCATATATTCGATCCTAGCTTTCCGATCTCGCTGTTCTTATCGATTTCGCGATTCTCCAGAATCTGAAGCGGTCCAACGGAGTAGATCTGTGGGAGAAGAGATCGCAGAGATAAGAGAACGTTATGCTCGAGGTTATCAAAAGTGTTGATGAAGATCGCAGAAGCTCGTTTGATTCTTCCGGTTACATGGAGGATGAAACTAATCATCGGATCTTGAGGATCCGTCGTGGTGACGAAATCTGGAAAATCCTTAAGCTTAATGTTCTTCATCGAAGGTAGCCAATCTACCTCCGTCTCTAGATGCTTCTTCTGGTCTCTCGAGTCTGGTGGAATTTGAAATTGTTATAGAGAGATCTGTAGATGATGATAATTCAGTCGATTCATACATACATACCTTTGAGAGGAATTAGATCCTTATCGATGAGTTTTTGATAATGGAGATACAAGATCATAGCAGTAGCACTGTTAGTCCATAGGAGAACCACCGGAATTTTTAGCTCCTCCGCCGCGTCAATTGTGAAGCTCATTGAAGCGTCGGAGACGATACAGCTAACCGGTGGTATATCAGAACCGGAGTTTAACCGGATGAGGAGATTTTTGAATGGAGCTAAACAATTGTTGATGGTGGAGTCAATAAGTTTGAGCATATCTTGTTTAGCGTCGACATCGGTCCAAGGAAGACCATCGGGGATAGTTTCGAAGCGAAACGAGGAGAGATCGTCGAGAGCGTGAGGGCCACGTGATCGGAGGATACGGCGGTGGTTGTACTCGGTGTTGACGAATGTGACGTGGAAGCCTCTTGCGTGGAGGAGCTTGGCTAATTTCAGCATTGGGTTGATGTGGCCTTGTGCTGGATAGGGTATGCAAACTACGTGTCGTTTCTGTGAGCTAAAACCGGCATGTTGTTCCATTTGTTATGTTTGTTCTACTACAAACGTTGTGGGTATCGCCACCACGAACGTTTGTTATTTATATATGTACTCTTATTTTGGATTTGAACATCTGTCTTTTGAAACATCGGTTTATGCGCATATAATATCTAATCAACTTCCGCCTAAGTTGCAGCATGCCAGCAACCTCAAGTAGCAACACTATCGTCCCGAAACTCGGATGGTTGTATCAGCTCGGACCAGAAAAAATGGGGAAGGAGAGTTGTGGCAAAAAGTCCTTGGTCTGCGAAAACCAAGTTAAGACCAGAGACTCAACCTCGACATATGTATTTACTTATTTATAATGGATGCCTGAAGGAACCAAGGTCGCACTTGCTAATTAAGAGCTCCGTCGGCGTTTAGAGACCCATTCCAATAGTCCTTACTCTTTCAGTACGCCCAAGAACAGCTCCAACAGTTTTATTCTTTTCAGAAAATACTCATACTACACAAAGTGAAGACAACAATTTCCATATACGATATCATCGAAATACAGAAACACACAACGTGTTCAACATCATAATCCCTTTATCGTTTCATTTCTGTAATGAGATTTCTGATAAAAGAAACTAAAAGATAGATTTATGATTATTATTATTATTATTTTATGAGTTAGTTTTCTACTAAACACATATAAATGATTTAAACGAACACAACCAAAGTCTTTTGACTTGTTTGAATTTTTGTTTTGTTTGCTCTCTATAATTACTACCAAAAGGTAGAACAATGTTTCGGTAATGATGATGACATAGATTTTAACATTTTATAAATAAATTAAAAAATGATTTAAACGTAGCAATGTAAGTTACGTATTTATAGTGATGTACTTGTAACGTAAAAGTTACGATTTTAGATCGACATTAGCTTTTGATTATATTTCTACTTAAATCATGTTATATCTTAAAATGACTTGTGCCTGACTAGTTTAAAAGTAGTGGGTGTGGGAGTTTGCAGAAGCGGATGGTTACGGTTTTAAGCGTTATCAAGCGATTTATATGACTGATTTAACGGTTAGAAATAGGTGCGTTCGCAAAAAAATTATGATTAGTTAACAGCGGTTTGACATAAAATTTATCAAAATATATATAATATATAATTTATATCAGAAAACCAAAACTCTATCATTATAATAAAAACTTTAAATTCTAATTTAAATAAATAATAAAGTAAAATATTTGTCTAAAGTGGTTTAAAATATTTTATATTTTTGTAGTATAATCATATTTTAGTTTAGTTAATATCTTATTATATAAAGCTGAACGTGTTTAACGTGAGCGTGACACATGTCATCGTTAATTTAGATTGTGACACGTGTCTCTTTCTGGTAATGGTAATTTTCTATATAAAAATATAGAATAAATAATTAATTAAGATTTTTATCAGTTTAAGCAAAAATATCAATATCAGAAATTTTAGTAATTTTGAACTTTCTGGTAATGGTAATTTTCTATATAAAAATGTAGAATAGATAATCAATAAAGATTTTTGTCAGTTTAAGTAAAAATGTAAATAACAGGAAAAATAAAAAATAATAGAAAAAAATAACTTACTCTTAATGTATCATCAATAAAACAATTATCAGTTTTAACAAAATATATAATATTTAATATTTTACATCACAATTATGTTAATTTTCTACATTAATATTGTAGTAGTTAGCTTATAAATACCAAAATATAGATTCTTAACAAATCATCTTCTCATTCATATTTTATCTTTTGTTATTCATCATATTAAATTAGAAAAATAAATTCAGAAGTTCTTTTTATCCTAAATCAATTAGACAAAAATCATGTTTCGTCGTAGTATAGCACGCTTGCTTCGAACATGAGAAGCAAGAAATATCAAAGCAAATAATATAATCATGGGAATAGAGTTATTATTGGTTGATAAAAATGTAATAATTTGTTCTAACAAATTTTATTATATTTGTAGATGATGTTTTATATTAGTGTTTAATGTATTTTATTAAAATATTATTTTAATATGGTTTGTTAAGAGTCTTTATATTAGTGTTTAGTGTTTAATTTACTTGATTTTTTGTCAAAAATATTATTTTAAAATATTAGTTTAATTTCAAATTTATGTGATTATTCACATAAAATACAAATCAAGGTTTTGTGCATCATTTTTTTCTTAAAATATTTGGTGATAAATTTATTTGTAAAATATATTATTTTGATATATATGTATATAATTTGATATGATCCAGATTAATTTTGGATCTGTACACGTATATGCACTGTAAGCCCATTTTGAAGTATATGCCTATGTCCAACTTTGGGAGTTAAAGACTACTCGTAAAACCCATTTTCCTGACGATTACATAATAGCCCAAAACGCCATACCATTATTCGAAGACTACGTGCCGTTCTCGTTCTCAGCGCCTGTGGTGTGCACTGTGCACTGCAACACGATGTTTACAAGACGTCGTCATTTTATTTGTTTTTTTTTATTTCTGACATCATCGTTTTATTTGTTAAGGTTCCCAAGTTTTGCGTTCTAGATAAAAAAACGCGTTTCCGCGTTTTATACCTTTACAAAACGATTTGCGTAAGCTAAACGCGATGAACCCTCTCTTATCAGATTCGATCATCGAAACGACGCCGTAACAGTAGTTCGATATCTTTGAACGCGTACAACGTGCGCCAAGACATTTACGCGCACTCGGTGACCACGAGACTCGGAATCATCACGCGCCACCGCGTCGAGACTCGAGAAAAAGCTGAGATTTCAAATACCAGGAAGAAAAGAATCAGATCTCAGAGAGAATTCGAAATTTCGTTGAGGCTGTAGCAAATGACGACGTTAGAACAGAGAGATCGTCGACCAGAGGCTCTCGGTAGTCTCAGTGTCCTCCCAGATGAGACCATCTGTGTTCTTCTCGAATACCTCGCTCCCCGAGATATCGCTCACCTCTCTTGCGTCAGCAGGTTTTCTAAATTCTCTCTTTATAGATGACTTGATCGAATTTTGATGATCGAATTTACATCAAAATTCGATCAATTCGCATTCTGAGCAAGTCAGGATTTTGATTTCAGGACGTTTATGAACATATGAGGATATGTTGAGGCATTGTTTGTGATTAATATGTTATGTATATGTTTGATTTGCAGTGTTATGTATATTCTATGTAACGAAGAACCATTATGGATGAGCTTGTGTCTCAGAAGAGCAAAAGGTCCTCTTGAATACAAAGGTTCTTGGAAAAAAACGACATTGCACCTGTAAGTTCTTTAAAATACCTCTAGTTTTATGTTCAATGAAACATACAAATTGTTTTTTGGATATGTGACTTTTGGCTAATGTTGAAAGTTTCAGACTCTCCCTGGAGTTGTGTGCTTATGAAAATGTTGACTGATTGGTTTTCTGATATACAGAGAAGGAGTTGCTCAAGAAAATGACGCTTACAGGAAACCTTTGCATTTTGATGGTAATTTCCTGATGCATAGTTTACTTGTGGATGACTTTTCTGTTTATTCTATTCTCTTACGATATGATCATATTGGTTCTGCTCTTGTGCAGGATTCAATTCGTTTTACTTGTATAAACGATTCTATAGGTGTAATACATCTCTTGACGGGTTCTCTTTTGATGATGGCAATGTGGAACGTAGGAGAGATATCTCCTTGGATGAGTTTTCCAAGGAATACGACGCCAAGAAACCTGTAAGTTCCAATCTTTTAATTCATGTATATATACAAAGTTATGTCTTGTTGTGCCTAGTAGGAGATTTTGATCTGTTATACATTTTCAGACATGTGAATTTTTGTGATGTTGTTCCTGTCTATGGTTTAGGTTTTGCTTTCTGGCCTTACTGATTCTTGGCCAGCCAGTAATACGTGGACTATCGACCAACTCTCAGAGAAATATGGTGAAGTCCCGTTTCGAATATCTCAGAGGAGTCCCAACAAAATTTCCATGAAGTTTAAGGATTACATCTCGTATATGAAACTCCAGCGGGATGAAGATCCTCTATACGTTTTTGATGACAAGGTACGAGGAACAGTTTTGTAACTTAATACAAAACTTTCTTCTCATCAGGGATAGAGTTGTAGCATAACCCAAACTTCATAGTGAAAATATTTGGCACATGGATTTAAGGATTCAACATTTCATGTAGTTCGGAGATGCTGCTCCTGAATTATTGAAAGACTATAGTGTGCCTCATTTGTTTCAAGAAGATTGGTTTGAGATCTTAGACAAAGAAAGTCGTCCACCATACAGATGGCTTATAGTTGGTCCGGAGAGGTCTGGTGCATCTTGGCATGTCGATCCAGCTCTTACAAGCGCCTGGAACACCCTGCTTTGTGGCCGGAAAAGGTAGGCACTTTTGTGGACATAAATACAAGTATTTCTCTTCCTTTTTCTGCTCTAAGTTCTTGTTTCCTGCAATATTTTCTCCATTCCTCCATTGCTTCACTGGAATTGGGTGATACTATATTCTGAGGATGATGTCATTATGTTATAAATAGGTGGGCATTGTATCCCCCTGGAAAAGTGCCTCTAGGTGTTACAGTTCATGTAAATGAAGATGATGGTGATGTCAGCATCGATACCCCCTCATCTCTGCAGGTATATTGCTGAACTCTTTAAGCATTGTCATTTGATTGTTCTTTACTGTATCCCGTTGAAAGTTTTCTATCCATGAACAGTGGTGGCTAGACTATTATCCCCTCCTTGCGGATGAAGACAAACCGATTGAATGCACACTACTACCTGGCGAAACGATTTATGTTCCAAGTGGTTGGTGGCACTGTATCCTTAATCTTGAACCAACAGTGGCTGTAACCCAGAATTTCGTGAACAAAGAAAACTTTGGGTTCGTGTGTTTGGATATGGCGCCTGGTTACCATCACAAAGGGGTTTGTCGTGCTGGCCTTCTTGCTCTTGATGATGGAAATTCTGAAGATTCAGAAAAAGAAACACACGATGAAGATGACAATACTTTGAGCTATTCAGACCTTACCAGGAAAGAGAAGAGGACACGAATGAATGGAGGGGCAGACACTGAAAAACACAAAGAGGATGCGAATGGAGCATCGAAGAGATACAATATGTGGAAGAATGGATTCTCGTATGATATTGATTTTCTGGCCTCGTTTCTTGATAACGAAAGAGACCATTACACTTTCCCCTGGTCTATGGGGAACTCTGTAGGTCAACGAGAAATGAGAGCCTGGCTATCCAAGCTCTGGGTTCTGAAACCTGAGATGAGAGAACTAATATGGAAGGTAAACCTAGTATTTGAAATTTTAGGTTTATAGCTTTATAAGTATCTCTCCATAATCAATTCTTAGCGCATCCTCTTTGGTTGCTGTGCTAGGGAGCATGCATTGCTTTAAATGCTGAGAAATGGTTGCGATGCCTAGAGGAAGTATGCACTTTCCACAACCTGCCGTCAGTTACCGAAGAAGAAAAGCTTCCAGTTGGAACTGGCAGCAACCCTGTGAGTTGATTGTCTCTCTTAGAAAACTTGCGCAGAAAATGTTCCTCAGTATTCCTAATTATTACACCAATCTGCTTCTGACTTCTCATATTTTTTTCTGTCAGGTTTATCTGTTGTCTGACTATGCGATTAAACTGTTTGTTGAAGGAGGGCTGGAACAATCTATGTACGGTCTTGGAACTGAGGCAAGTAATATTTATACAATAATTTTTAGCACCCCATGTGCAATAGTTATGATTGTAACTCTTCGTCTTCATTTGTGCAGCTTGAGTTTTATGACATTCTTGGCCGGGCTGATTCTCCTTTGAAAACACACATTCCTGATGTTCTAGCAAGCGGGATTCTTTTCTTCGAAAATGGATCTTACAAAGTTGTCCCTTGGGATGGCAAGAGAATCCCAGACATAATCTCTAGCTCCAATTTCTATTTTGATGCATCAATGTTGAACAGCGAATTCCCATTTGGTATTTGGAACAAAACGCTACGTGAACATAGAAACCAGGGGAAGCCAGCACCCGATTCTTTTGGTTCATTGAGTTCACATGTCTGGCCGTATATTATAACAAAAAGATGCAAAGGGAAGATATTTGCCCAACTGTGAGTGCCCTTTTTTCTCCTTATTTTTTATATACGCGTGACTCATTTTCAAAACCAAGTGCATGATCTCTAACTTGAAGCTGTTCTTGCAGAAGAGATGATCTGACGTGGGACGATGCTCAGAACTTGGCGTCCTTTCTGGGACAACAACTACGCAACCTTCATCTATTGCCATATCCACCAGTCACACGTCCTGAGTTGTTGAACGTAAATGCTGTACACGAGGAGTTGAACATTCCAGCAGAATGGAAAGTTTTTGTCGATGCTCTGGCCCAAAAGAAGAAAGACGTCACTAGCCGTCTGGAAAACTGGTACATTTCTTGAAATTTTGCCTAATATGGCTCTGCTTCCATTAGCTTTTGCTCTAAAAAAAGCTTACTGGTGTTGATTATCTGGTCTGAACCTCTCAGGGGAAATCCTATTCCGCGGGCTCTGATGAACAATATAGACGAATACATTACCGATGATTTTTTTGTAGATTTACTCAATGTTTTCAAGGTTGCTTCTCTTATCTCTCTCTTTTTTTCCCGGAATCTATACCTTTATAAAATCATTTTAACATAACCTTTTTCTGGGATCACAGGACACAAATGGTGGAGACGAAATCAAGCCCTGCACCTGGATACACTCAGACGTCATGGATGACAACATTCACATGGAACCATACGCAGATGATTCAGTTGATGGTCAACACAATTCATGGCGTCCCAGTCATATTCTAGACTTTAGCGATTTATCCATAGGTACGTTTTACTCTCAAATTCATAACTAAATGCCCAAATTTGGAGACTTTTGAGCGTTCTTGGAGAGTTTTCTGAAAGAGTGAGGAAATTGCAGGGGATCCCATCTACGACTTGATACCAATATACTTGGACGTCTTTAGAGGAGACGCTGATCTTTTCAAGAAGCTTCTAGAAAGTTACGGGCTTCCATTAATCAGAAGTAGGTCACCGGAGAACGGAACTACAAAAACAACAGACAGTACAAGGAAGAAAGTATTGTGTCCTTCCTACCGTACAATGTAAGTAGTAAAGCTGTTATAAACATGATTAATGATAGCCTTGAAGCCTCTTCTGCTGAATGATCTGTAACTGTGATTGGTTGCAGGTGTTACTGTATATTACATGAAGAGAATGTGTTGGGTGCAATGTTCAGTATTTGGGATGAACTTCGGACAGCTGAATCATGGGAACAAGTTGAGCAAACTGTTTGGAATCTACTTAATAGCTACTGATCTCTGTTTTCTTCGTTTTCCGTTTACAATTCTTGTTAAATTTGTTGTGTTGTATTTGGCAAATTGCAGAAAATAAAGTATTTTTGTTTAACGGTGACAGAGAAATCTTTATAGAAAACTCAATTGATATATGATTTATTCAGAAATTATAACGTGATTAGAAATTTACGTATAGTATGATTCTGTTTTTATACGTAACATGCATGTACAAAAATGTCTAATATAGTAAACATTTTTATAACATTAAAAATTAAATAGAATGCTCTCGCACTCAAATTTTAAGTTTACAATAAATAAATAAAACTATAAAGAACAATTATACTCACGTGTGTGTGTATCAGTGTATCAGCTTCAGAAACATGAAATCTTTTGGCTTTTGTTTGGGTAATAAAATGGTCACAAAGGAGAAAGGAGATCAGCGGTATCGATGTCGTCGAAATCTGTGTCCAAGTTATCAAGATCCATACTGCTACTTCCAATTGCACCACTACTGCTCCCACCGGAACCACCAGCACCGGTGAGTCCACTAGCTCCAGTGATCGGTTTCCGAGCTTCCTCAATGATCCACACTATCTCTTCCACTGTCTGAGTCGATGGACCATTCATCTTCAGTGATCCTTCCGACAACTCCTCCGGCAAATTCTTGAGAAACCAAGAATGATTCTTTATTTCCTCTATTGTTATTCTCTGTCGAAATCGAAAGAGTTAAGGATTTGAGGTTAGATGTCCCATCCACACGGATTTTAATCATTGGTCATTAACGTTTTGAATGACAAAAAAGAGAACATTATTATACCTTTTCAGGGTTGGCGACGAATATGCGAGAGAGAAGATGTCTGCATTCATCTGAAACTCGGACATAATCAGGAATAGAATACTGAGCTCTGAGAATCCGACCGATCGTTTTACGAAAATCTGTAGGATGGGAAGGATCTTCAAAAGGGTAAGCACCAACAAGCATAACATACAAAGTGACTCCACAAGACCAAACATCAGCGATTTTGCCGTCATACTCTTTCTTGGAGAGCACTTCAGGTGCAATGTAAGCAGGTGTTCCTACTGTTGTCTTTGGTTGCGAATGAAGAACTCCTGATTTTGAATATCCAAAGTCGCATATCTTTACACGTGGTGCTTCACTTCCATCCAATAACGTGTTCTCTAGCTTTAGATCTCTATGGCATATTTGCTTCATTTTCCCGTACCAAAAAAAAAAAAAAAAAAAACACTTTGAATTGTAAATTTTTTTCATTGCAAACAACAAAAGATAGCAAAATGTGATTTATTTGGAATGTTTCTTACAAGACTGTGACAGTAATTAACTCCTGATATGAGCTGCTGAAAGAAAAACCTTGCCTGAAACAATCATTTGAGATTTTCTATTTATTTTCAACAATGTTTATTTAGATATAATTACTGACATATATTTAATATAATATAACAAGAAAGACCTCGTCTTCGCTGAATCTTCCGGCACTGCAGATTCTTCCGAACAGTTCTCCTCCGGCGGCGTATTCCATTACTAGCGCCAAATGTGTTGCCGTCAACAAAACCTATTTTTCAATAAAATTATCAATTTTATGTAACTTTGAAGAAGATAATAGATAAATTAACCATTGATGTATATACCTCCTTGAATCTTATTATATTGGGATGGATGAGCGACCTATGGTTCATGATTTCTCTTTGTACATGTTCGTCAATCTTCATAAACAATCACAAATAAATATATAATGATAAAAAATCAGAGAAAATTAACATAAAATAATATAATCTTGATTGAATTAGCTCAGAGAGAAAGAGCTAAAAAGAGACCTTTTGGCCTCTCTCGATGAACTTAACAGCGAAAAGCTCTTTAGAAAATTTGTCACGAACAAGCTTTGCTACTCCGAAATTACCAGACCCAATATCCTTCACTATCTCAAACCTCTCCATAATTCTACAAACTGCAACACAAAAAAAAAAAAAAACAGAGCTGCTCTGTTTCTATATATATATATATGCTCTGTTCTCTCAAAACTCAATTATATAAAACAGAATAACACTTTTCAGAGACAAAAACAAAGACGGAAATCAAAACACAATTTGAGAACTGGAAATAAATAAGAGGAATCAAGACAGAGCTCCTCTGTTTCTTGTTCAGAAGACAGAAGAACCAATTAAAATTAATTGAAGAGATAACTTCGAGAAAAAGGAACCAACATTTTTTGGAAGTATACGGGAAAGAGAGTTTTTACCGGAACTTTAGGAAGTGATGTAATAATTAATACAAAGCGATTAAGCTCGATCGCACATTTCAGGTTTTGATCTTCTTGGGAACCTGCTTTGCTTTTGGAACAGAGTCACTGCTTTTGACTCTGTTTGTGTGAATATGAGCGAGGCAAAATTTGACACGTGTCAAAATTCGTGGGATACAATTGCCAACTGTTAATTTTTTCTTTAAATATCTTATATAAACTTTTTTTTTTTAACAACAAATTCACAAAATAATTACAAATAAAGGAAAAAATTATAAGAGACATTTAAAGAATGTCGTGTCGTGGGGTTTCTATTCCACATGTGGTTGATTTCGACCTCGTAGAAATTGTTTTTAATTCTCATTTTACAAAATTCGGAATCTTGGTGACAAAGGAATTTTTATTTTCCTTGTTAAATCATTATCTTGTGACCTTAAGAAATAATAAGATGAAAACGATTACTGTCCAATGTTCGTCAAAAATGAGATATTATTGCAATGACTTAACTTTTACACTATTTAGGAAACAAATATTGTTAACTCGATGACTAAACGAAAATATACACACGAAAAGTATCAACTTTTAAATAGACTTTTATTATGTTGACAAACAAAATAGACTTTTTTTGTACAATGGTTAGTTGATTAAAATTAAAACAAAAGCAAGTTTGTATTTTAAATGTGAGTTTCAAACTCTCAAAAGATGTGAAACGTTGCACATGCTAATTTTGATTTTAAAAAAATTATAAGCTTCCATACACAAACCATAACTTAAGAGAAATCATATCTTCTATGTGTTGCGAGTCTGTTATAATACTATAGTCTCGTAGACTACATATTGTTTCATTGATTTTGGTTAGATGATCTATCCATTATTAGCGAGTATAAACTATATTTGGTACGATGCATAAATTTTGTTTAACAGATGAAGGAAAAAAAAAGACTTGTCTTAGTAGTTTTAATAATCTAGTGTAACTAGTGTCAAAGTTCATGGTTCTGTTCTTTATATGGGATTTTATATTTGCTTTTATAAGAGAATTAACTAATAAGTGTTGTTTTGGAAGAGTTTTAAGTATTTGATCGTTATGTTATGTATAAGAAATTATCGTAAAGTTTAATTGTGTAAAACCATAACAGTATTGTAAGCTCTTTTGTTTTCGCCGACAAACAAAAAGAAAACAGTTATCAACTTGATTACAAGATAGACTCATCGATCGCATCAAGATGAAAGTTTTTTTTAAGTTTATTAAGAACTAAAAGAAAAGAAGATAACTAAAATTATTGGCAGGGGAGCTTCGGAGATATCATTATTTTACAGACGGAGCTCGAAATCGTTCCTATCGCTAAAAGAAACTTGTGGATATATGATCACTACTTTTCCTAAATTTTTATTATAACCCTTCTACAAAGACACTACTTTATCATTGGTCGGTGGTGTGACTGTAAGTGTATCTGTATGGCTAAGGTCGTGGTGGATCATTCATCAAACTAACGAATCAAACAAGGACACAAAGTTTTTCTTTTACCATTTGTTAGTTTCCATTTATCTTCTTCTCAACTTGTATATATTTGGTTATGCTTGTTTGGAAAACATATAACAATATACAATAGTCAATCGCCCATTTCTCTGCTACGCGTGATCGAACCCGACCACTCGGAGTTAATCTGGTTTACGAACCTGTTCATGTAATCTTTGTTAATACCCTTATATGTCCCAAAAATAAAGGGGGATGGCAATTAAACTCTAGATGGAGTTCATGATGTCAAACTTTACGCGGATCTCGAACGACATGCATTGTGGAAGTCACCATTCCTCCTTAAATACCTGGAAAACGGCATGTCGTTGAGAGGTTGAACTATAGAGGCACAAATGTCATGTCTCCTTACCAAACATACCGAGAGTGTGGCTTCTAAACCCTTATTTTATCTTAGAGCATGCCAAGACATTTCCAATTAGGGAATGGAATCTTCGAAGGTTTAAACCTCATACTTAGCATCGATACCTACTCAACTACTCTTGTCCCTTTTCCCCGATTCGTCGGATCAAATAGTCGTTTAACCGATCCGACTCTCTTCTCATAAACTTTTGATCTCCTTGCGAAGGAGCCTTGCCTCATTCTCTCACCTCCTTTTTTAAAATCACCATATAGCTGGACAAGCCATAATAAATCTTTTAATTTTATGACATGGCATAACCAAGCGAACTTTCAACTTTTTTTTATATGGTTAAGCGGGTGGTTTTTTTAATAACGTATTCATTATATAGTTTACATTTATGCTAGAGAGTAACTCTTTTTACTTATTTCATTGAATATAAATCATCATCAAGGAAAAATTAATAATACAAATCAAACAACTTCACGAAGAAGTAAGATATGAAAAAAACATAATAGGTGACCAAAAAAAAAAAAAAAAATCGTGGATAAGGATAAGCACTAGATGAATATAACAATAAACAAAACTGTAAAAGAAAAACAAATCTCAAAAAAGACTTTCGTGTAAAGCGTATCTAATAAACTAATATATAAATTCGAAGAGGCATCCAAATACGACTGATTTAACTCGATTAATATTTTATTTCAGTACGTGTTGTAAGGAACAAATGAAACTCTCATAGCAATCGCCAACTATTAATTGAATGTTTCCAGATTTGAAGAAAGAGAATGAATATTCAATAATTACATAAACCGAAGTTTCTAAATTTTCGAAAAAAAACGTTTTGAGGAACGCCACGAAAATGTGAAAGATGCGTTGGAGAAGAAAAAGTCCTTTGGATCCCCTGACATGCTCACAACACATGTGTCCCTCTTAGCTGTCTCCATTTTTGTTAACCCAACTTGCTTCCATTATTGATTGTATCATGGTAGTATCAAATCTAATAACTCAATTTCTTTTTGCCTTTAATAATTTGGTAAATAATTATATTTACAAGTCTATAAAAACTAGCCTTTATTTTTACTGCTAGACCCAAAATATTAGCATAGTATAGTATAATATATTCCTTATAATGCATATATTGATAGTAGTAAAATCACATTATCATTTATCTGTTAATTGACCCACAATTTCCATAAATCACATTACCAATTTTTTCTTTATTTGAGGTGAAAAAAAATAAAATAAAAACAGGCCTTTCCCCTTTAAAAGCAGGACCGGCCACAATAGAAGAGAGGAATCCAACGGCCCAGATTAAATCTTGGTTCCAAATTTAACTCTTTTCCTCTAAAACGCATTTATCACTTTCCCCTCATTAAACACACCAATTTCATTAATTCTCATCGTCCTCTCTCTCTGACCTACACACACACCGATTCTCGAATCCAAAACCGTTCTCTCTCTCTCTCTCTTTTGAATCTTGATCAGACCTCAGATCTTTTCTCTTTGATTCTTCCTTAGATCGATTCTTTGCAGGGACAACAATGGCGGTTTCTGCGCGTGAAGAGTTCGTATACATGGCTAAGCTCGCGGAGCAAGCGGAAAGGTACGAAGAGATGGTAGAGTTCATGGAGAAAGTATCCGCCGCCGTAGATGGCGATGAACTCACCGTGGAAGAGCGAAATCTTCTCTCCGTCGCTTACAAGAACGTCATCGGTGCTCGCCGTGCCTCGTGGCGTATTATCTCTTCGATCGAGCAGAAAGAAGAGAGCCGCGGTAACGATGACCACGTCACCGCGATCCGTGATTACAGGTCTAAGATCGAGACGGAACTCTCCGGAATCTGCGACGGAATCCTCAAGTTGCTTGACTCTAGACTCATCCCTGCCGCTGCTTCTGGTGATTCCAAGGTGTTTTACCTGAAGATGAAGGGAGATTACCACAGGTACTTGGCTGAGTTCAAGACTGGTCAAGAGAGGAAAGACGCCGCTGAACACACTCTCTCCGCTTACAAATCTGCTCAGGTTTGTTTTTCTCACAAATCCAAATCTCAGATCTAGTCTATTTGAATTTTGTTAGTGATCTGTGGATGTTGATTCATTAGGATTCGCAGTATAATCAGAGTTGAACTCTGATATCGGATTAGATTAGGGATTTGTATACTCTAGAATAAGATCTTGAGATTGTCTAGGTTTTGATCTTATTGCCATTATATGTGATACTCTATGCAGGATATTGCCAATGAAGAGCTTGCTCCAACTCACCCAATTCGTCTTGGTTTGGCATTGAACTTCTCTGTGTTCTATTACGAGATCCTCAATTCTCCTGACCGTGCTTGCAACCTCGCCAAACAGGTATTTGAATCCACTCATCTTTCATTTTTCCCAAATGTGGAATTGGAATTGCCATATTACTTGACCTCATAGATCCATCCACTTGTGCTATATCATCTGATTTGATTATATCAAGGACATGAGTTTGACTGGTTTTGTTGTTGTAATGTGTCATCAAGGCCTTTGATGAAGCGATTGCAGAGTTGGACACTCTTGGTGAAGAATCATACAAAGACAGTACCTTGATCATGCAGCTTCTTCGTGACAACCTTACTCTCTGGACATCCGATATGCAGGTTTGTCTATATAATCCTCATCTTTGTTCTTTTGTTTTTAGTATGTATGATTACGCATTTCATTGACTAAATTCTGTAATGGTGAATCATATTAGGATGATGCTGCGGATGAGATCAAGGAAGCAGCAGCGCCAAAACCGACCGAGGAACAGCAGTGATCTTTTGAGTGAAACTGCTAGCTCTCTAGGATTGGAATTTCTTCTCTTCGTCCATATGTTTTCTTAATCATCTAAAAGGTCGCTCTTGCCATTTCGCTTATCTTCAAGCTTATTCATTCATCATATTTGTGGCAAGTCCGAACCATCAATCTTTTATCTCATTTGCTTGTTTTTCTTTCTCTCTTTTCTTTTGTTATTATCGATTTCAATGTCTGTGCAATCGAACCTTGCTTTGTTTTCTCATCAATTTGAAGATCATAAAGTTTCTTGTCTCTCTTATCTTGTAGCGTAGATTGTCGTCAATTTTAAAAGCAGAGACTAGTTTATTGGACTGTGTAAAGCCAATTATTTTAGCTGGTCTGAAGATCAATCATCAGTTTGATTATATAATGATATCTTTGAAAAGAAGTATTTAAGTATAGACACTCGTTAGTCATTTACACTTTTAGAGGTTAAATTAATGATCTCGTCAGAGTTTGAAGTTTCAACTGAAAATGAAAGCATCAGAGCAAAAATTCAACAAAAGGAACAGTGAAGTGATTGGTCTTAGCTAATCAACCAAACAAAAAATATAATATCCGAACGAATAGACAACGAAGAAAAAACAATTGTATGCAATTTTGATCTAACAAAGATATGAGAATGGCAAACTTATAAGAATTCAGTAGAGTTGCAAAAGTGTATACCTTTCTTTTTCCTACTCTTTGTTTCTAACATGAGCAAACATGGAAAGAAAAGAAAGTAAAATAACGGATATAAGTAAATTCGGAGTTAATAAAAAAAGAAAAAACAAATGATGCACCACTCCACTAATGATGTACAAAAAGAACAAAGGGAATTTTGTCGTGAAGATCAAAACGACGACGTTTCCTCAATCTGACCGACAAGAAGGGTTTCCGACTTGATCAATGACCTTTGTATTTAGGGCTAGGAAGCGGCACCGTCGTCGGAGATACCGGAAACCCTAATTGACCTGACGTTGGTGATAGAAGTATGCTCGGTGAGAGTAATCCGTACGGCGATTTAGGCGAATTTAAGCATCCGAACGGTGGAGGCGCAGGAATCGATGTCGGCGCCGTCTGCGAGACTGTTCCGGAAGCGGCGGAAGGAGGATGAGGATGTGGTGGCGGGAGACTGTTTTGCAACGGCGGAGCGTTTTCCTGTTGTTGTTGTTGGTACCAACGAGGTGAGACCAAAGGAGCTAACGGAGATAATCCAGAGAACTCTTTACGATTCGAATCGATTGCGAACATCGAGTTCTGAAGGTACCGCATGTACGAAGAGACCGGAGATTCCGCCGCCGCGTGAACCGGAGGAAGCGGCGGGAGAGGAGAAAGTGGTGCCGTCGGTCGAAGGTTAAATCCACCACCGGTCCAGTTTTGATTAGGGTTCATATGATGAGAACCTTGGGGCATAAGTGCGTCATTTAGCAAACTAGGAGGACGATTGATAACGTGAGCCAAAGGAGGAGGACGGATCCTGTGTAGACGCGAACTCTGTTGAGGCTTAGGGTGATGAATCGGTTGTTGCGGCGGAGCAGAGATCCGTTCATGTGCAGGTGACCCGGTGAGTTTCTGAACAACATCTCTGAAATCGTTTTTGTTGATATTGTAAACAGGAGGTTGATGTTGGTGGAGATTCCCTTGATTAATTGGCGGCGGCGGAGGAAGAAGATCAATTTCACGATTCACGGCGGCGGATGCGGAGGAGGATGAGTTTGTCGGTTTTGATATCTTATGAGAAAGCTTATTGAGTTGTCTCACGTAATGATCTCTGTTCGTACTATTGTTACCGGTACTAGTCGTTGCGGAGGCGGATACGGCGGAGGAATCGCCGGAGGAGTTACAGCTCTTATCCATTAAAAACCTAAGATTGATTCTTCTTCTATTTTTTCGTTTTTGTTATTTTCTCTGCCAGATTTGGTAGAGAGATAATGGAGAAGAGGAAGATGATGAAAATGGCTTTTTCTCTTTCATTTATTAAGTTTAAAGATATTTATAAATAAATAAATAAATAACAATTTTGTTTTTTTATAAGGGGAGAGATATGTTATAAACTATAGGCTATACGGCTCGAAGGCTCAAATAAGTAGCTTTAATTGGATTTTTCTAGAATAAGATGAAAAGGAAATAATTTGTCTGTATGTTATCTATGGGATTCTCTCACCATCGGCCTACTATAATGCTGATTATTAATATTTAATGCGTGTTATATGTATGAACATGTACCTTCAATAATATTCTATTAGTGACCAAATTGTAATTGTATAATCCATATACTGTTTACTGCATTTAGTTCGCTTGTAACTGTTTTATTAAAGAAAATTAGATGTTGTGAGTTGTTGTAATTTATGTTATACTTGTAGTTGCATATACATGGGAAATATCATCCACATTTCAAACAAAAGGGTTGTGTAGTTCTCTTCTTTTCAAGTTTTGTTTCTTTATTTTCGTTTTTAAGTCAAGCAAATGGCAAAAACTGCAAGTGTTGAGAAGAGAATATACAGATTCTGACTAGTGTTCATTGTTCATTATTATTTTTATTTTTTAAGAAAAAGAATTTGTAAAATGTATTTTTCATCTTTGGAAATGGTGTGATATAAATAGGAAAAGTATAATAAATTTACCATTTTGGTTCGCTAAAATAATCATAGTTCACAAATGTTTTTGTTCAGATAACTTTTTGTAATTTTCAGTTTATCTAGTAAAAATCATGCATCTAAGTATACAGTGTATAAATTCAAACAAAAATTGCTAAATCAAGCCAATAATATACAAAAGAAAAATCTGCAAATTTCTGTTATACCTCAAAAAAAAAAAAGTTGTAATTATTTTATTCCCAAAACAAAATCGGTCTATGCAACAAATAATAAGCTCAAGAATGAATTAATATATACAAATATCTTGGGTTAACGGGTCGGGTTATTCAACGCCCATTTTGGTCAAAAGCCCTAAAAGTATTACCGAAAACGACATTCGTACAGCCTTTTAATCTAATGAGTAGTTATCGCATACTTCGCACTCCACCGAAATCTCCGATCCAAGTCAGCAAACGACTTATCCAACGGCTGTGTGAATAGCACGAGACAGACAGCTATCACGTGACTTTTTAGCCCTTTTGTTTTTTCAAAAATTATTACTTACACTGTTAATGTCTGATTAATAGTAGCGATATTGATATGAATGGGTTTGGCCAAAATGTCTTCCTTTTTTGGGTGCAGGAATGTTTGAAATATTCTCCTTTTTTTCTCGTTAAAAATAAAATAATGTTTGAAATATTCTTTCATTGGTAAAGCATGTAGTTAGCTTACATTGAAACGTATCATTCAATAAATTGGTTTTAACTTATTTTAATTGGAAACGTTATATCGTAACTGTATGTTTTCTAAGTTTTCTGAGACTAATAAATTCTACTTATTTCAGTAAATACTATGCGGAGTTGTAAGTTGTTATATTTCCGAGGGTTTGGTACAACTCCATATTCATCTTTTACAACTTTGTATTAATAAAATATGTAAATAACATAGTTGATAAATTGTAATACATGGATTGTGATATCGTTTGACAAAAAAAACAAATAGGATTGTGATATCTTGTTTTCTTTATATAATATATATATATATATATATATGTGTAATTATTTGACTCGATCATTCCCGTTGATCATTTGGTTACATCTTACTTTAGAATAAACTTGTCAGATTCTGTAGATTTTATGGTTTTTAACAAAAGACAAAGTTCTGATTGTTTCATTTTACCCAACAATTGACGGCAAAAAGTCGTATGCTTATGATATTTATCCGAAAAGTAAAACGGTTAAGAATTTCGTGATCGATATATAAATTTTCTACAAATAATGTGATTTTGAATTTTCTTCTTCCTTGTATAGTTAAATCATTCGTTTCTGCTAATCGATTCGAAATTATTCTTGCGTGCTATAAAGGAAGAAATTTAACATTTTGTTTGTTTTATAGGTTGAAAATTATGCTTTAGTGTGTATTAATTCTACCTGGATATTGTACAACCAAAAAAAAAAGGTTATTGGCTAAAGGTAACACATTATGTGGGGCTCATTAGTATAATTAAAGAATCATAGTACAATTCCCCATGTAAACGTACTCTCTTTGGTGCGTAGCTCTTATTTTTTTCTTTTGTACTCTCTGTTTGACAAATATTTTCAAATTTTGCCTTTAACGACATTAACGTTAGCGACAAAAAAAAAAAATTCTTTTTTTTTTGCTTTTAACTCATATCTAAACCCCAACACAGAAAAAAAAGGAAAAGATTAGCAAGCAATTCATGACTTTTGTTTTTCAGGCTTCCCATTTCTCGAATGGTAGGATTCCGTCTCGAATATATCAGGGGAATCGGGATCCTCCAGTCAGGTTTTCGGATATATTCATCCGAAAGAGTAAAAAGTCACGGATGCCAGAAGAGAAGAAGAGACAAGAGAGTCTTCGGGGTGTTGCATCGGCATAATACATTTTCTCAGAGATTTCCGACGGAATTAAAAAGTTTGTTTTTTTTAAAATAAATTATTTATTAATTAAATTTATTTATTTATTTATTAAATTAAATAATTTTAAACGAAAATAGATTAATTATATAATTAAAATTACAAAAATCTTTGGCCCATACGCGCAATAGGGCCTGGAAGAGATCCATCAGATTGTAAAATTCATATCTTTCAGCTCTGAAGCGTCGTTGATGTGAATCAAATTTTCACGGCTTCTATGATGAATCTAGTTTCCAAAACAAGTCGGTTTGTAGCCTAACTCCTCCGGGTTTTCATTTGCTTCGTTTATAATTTCTCCTTGACCTTCCTTGACCAACGGGTGAGGACTCTTGATGTTGGTCTCCGGTTTATGGCTTGAGGGGCCACGACTTTGAATTCTTCTTGGGCTTGGTGTGTTGCCAGCACAACACGTTGGGCTTGATTATCTTTCTTGCCCCGGTTAATAAGCCCATGATATGCTCCATCGAGTTCCTTTTTCCATGCCATCGTAATTAGTCTAGCCGGTCTGAATATTGTTTCCACATGTTCTTCCTTGACCGTGACCAGTATCATATCAAATCCCTATATCCAGTCTCAGCACAACATTTGAGAAACATAAAGAACTGAGTCTCTAATACCGTTATTTGCATTGAATTTGACGACTTCTAGAAACGATTAGATCTCGTCCAAGAACAAAATTTTGGACTACAAAAGTCATCAATTTGCAACAAACACAGAAATAAAAGTGCTTAGTACAAGAAATAATCTGGTGAGAGTTTTGGTTTCATGCTTTATTGAATTCTCCGAGCCTTTTGTAGAGCTTAGCGAGCAACAGCCAGCAAATTTCCGGCGACGTGCAAGGGCCGCACATGAGGTAGACGACGTTTCCGAGAGGGCGCATGAAGATTCCAGTCTTCTCGGAGCATTTTTAGAAGAGACTTTGCATACAAGGAAGCATAGCCGGAATTGGAAGCATCTACTTTTAGTTCTAGAGCGAAAAGGGTTCCTAAGACAACCACCCTTTGAACAGCAGCAGTTCTTCGTCCCACAGCTGCAAAAAAACGTGTACGATGGAAACCCGTTTAAGGACGTTGCTATTGATCATGTGTCATACGTGTGCCTGGATTTGCGAATACTGTGAGGTGAATTAAAGAATAGAAATGTCCTAGTACCTCTCTTAATTTTCCTCCTTGTGAAATGATGTTATGGTTAGTCTCTGGATCTTTGAACCATTGGATGGCTTTGGCGGCTGTTGCGCAGCCCATTGCATGAGCTGAGTATGAGTGGCCATGAAGCAGGGCTTTGAGTGGCCCTGAAGCAGGGCTTTAAGCTACAACCAGTAAGGAAAATTAGATGCGTAATCAGAAATGCATGAGGATGGTTTTGATTAAGAGAGAGCCTTCTACTTTCGTTTTTACCTTGGAATCTCCAGAAAACGAATCGAACACAGCATCTGTGGCAAGAGTGACAGCCAAAGGAACCATTCCACCAGTCATCAATTTGGCGAAGCAAGCAATGTCCGGTTTGCAACCGAGAAGTTCAGCAGTAGTCTTGGTGAAATCATCGTAATTTGTTAGCAGAATGTAGATGGAATACGGGAACAGAAATATACAACAAGTTGACATAAAAATCAAGTCGCAGTTTACTACCTCTACTCCAAGACGCCAGAAACCTGTGAACACTTCATCGAAAATGACTGGAATTTTTCTTTTCCGGCACTCATTGACCAGAACTCGCTGGAAAAGCAGATCAACCATGTGCATTCCCCCAGCGCCATGAATTACTGCAGATAAAATTACCACCTTAAATAAAAGAATAGCTTGAATCTAGCAATCTACATAAAGAGGCCAAGGATGCTATGCCTATAATATTAGGAAGTTACATAGGTAAACTATATGAAGCAATACTGATGAAAATACTATCATACCTGGTTCTATTATCAATGCTCCAATATGGGCGGATTGTGTAGTTCCAGAATACTCTTGTAACTGCTCTGATACATTGGCCGAATAGATTGTTGCAAGAACTGATGTGTCTCTACTCTTGTCAAAAATCTCACCACGGGTGGTGAAATCTGTAAGAGTTTGGGAATATTAAATCATACAACTAAAGGAAATGTATAGGAAGTGTTGGATAACATAAATAAGAAAGGATGCTATTTACTTCCATGATCTTCTGGGACGGTTTGAGAAAAACTTCCAGGGAGGGAAAGATTCCAGGCTCCATTGGAGAGAAAGACAGTAGGAGGATCTAGAAACAGTCCTCTTCCAGTATACCTATAATCAAACAATAGATGAGAACATCATAAAAGGGCAAGCTGAAAATAACGTGACAAAGAATGCTTGCTCAAGACAATTTGAGTGCGTAAGATTTGAATTTAAAAAAAGTGAATTTTCCACAGGTGCTGATATCTCGATGTAATCATGATTCATCCCTAAGGCAAGATGAATGTTGGAAGCAAATTTCTACAAAAATAGTCAAAAGTAAGAATCATGACAAACAATCAAAACTCCCTACCACGGCTGCTGGAGGAAACCTGTATAAGGTAATGGTGCTTGTGCTTCCATCACTCCTAAAATATCCCCATGATAAGACCCCCGAAGAGCTAGGACCTATAATAGAACACACATTCACATTAGAGCATGTAACGCAAATGACAAAACTACATAAATGAAGACAATCTTGCATATGAAAAAATATGAGAGGGGCAACAATTGCATCTTAGTAAGCAGCAAAGTGGACAACACATGTTCAATAACTGGTACAATAAAGTGCATTAGCAAGACGACTGTACCTTAACCACAATATCTTTTTTCTCTTCTGTAGCCTCACAAAAATCCAATAGGGTCCCATGATCAATACAAAACTTACGAAACGCCATCTTCAGGGCAATTTCGATTGCTGTGGATCCATTATCCGAGAAGTATACTCGAGAAGCCCAGCCTGCATGCATAAACTAATTAGCCTCCCCAATGCTTGCAAATAGAAACAATGTGACAGAACAAGTTTAGAAACCTTTTCCCACTCCATCTAATCAGAGCTCAGCACATTTCAGTGCAGGTTCATATACATTCTCAGGGAACATAACATGCCCGAACCTAGCAGCAGTGTAACCCATTTCTCTAGCAAGCTCAGCCTGACACAGCCTAAACAAAAGATCAAAATGAACTTCAGAAGAGTCATCACAAAGATTCATATCGTCATAACGTGTTAGGAACTGATTTTCATCATAATACTGGGAAATAATGAGCACAGATGACCTGGAAAGCGGGGTCTGGCCCCTGTGTCCACCAGCTTGCACAAGCACCAAATTGCTGGGTTAGAGAACTGTTATCGGAAGCCTAGAAATGATGACAGATAAAAGTTACATTAGTTACGGAAAATTCTACACGGAGATATCTGAGACCATAAAGTTCTTGCTTAGGACTATACTAACTACATGTGATGAGACCAAAATGTGGAACATGCCAAAATGATTAAGGATCTTTCTCATACCAACCTTGTATATTGAAAAATTTTCACCACACCGGGAGTCTATTACTGTCACAGTTTCTTCAGGCACAAGTTTATGCTGAGTAAACGGCCACCAGAAAACCTCTTCTGCTTGCTTTGCCATGCAGTTTAATCTTTCTACTCTCTCCAAATAAGCTGACGCCATTGTCTCTTTCAAAGTTTTAAACATGCCATCAGACTCGACAAACCATTCAATAAGATCATCTGAAAGGTCCTTGGGGACAGGTGGAAGCACGAGCATGGGTACCCTACCAGCCAGGAGGTGTTCAAACAAGAATAGCAAAATTAAAAGTATGATCCTCTAATGAAAAACACACATAAATCGAAAGCACACGAACTGATACTTGTTCGTTAGATATGACGTTAATGGAACTTCATTAACAAGGCCATGATCTTCAAAAACAACAGCAGCAATGTCATATCCTCGAAGTTTCAAACTCTCGTAAGCTTCAATGGTCCCCGAGATACCACCGAGCCGACCGTCTCCGACCAGAATTCCGGGCAATCTAAAAGGCCTAATTTCAGTAAACAAACAAAAACAAAGTAACACATCCATGAGTAAGAGATAAACCAAATTCGATCTTCTCGCATGTACTCACAAAGGAGGAGATAAATGTTACCTGTAGAGGTGGCACTGAAGAGTTCCCGACGGCCCAGGACTAGCAACTCCACCGGCAGTCTCCACCAGACATAGAATATTCGTTTCCTCGGTTTTACTTCCACCAAACTCCATCTCTTCTCTCAAACATTGCTCCACCATCTGTTGCAAATCGGAGTCCTCTATCGGCGCGTTTTCCCTCTCCGCCGCTAAATGAGGTGAGATAGCCGCCTCCCAAGCATACAGCGTCTTGCACAAGAGTTCCGGCGCGCCGGTGACCGTCTTCTCCTCGGAGAAGTTCAAATCGCACATCCCAGTCTCGCCGGCTTCAACAATTCGTCCCATCGATTCTGTCGGTAGAGACGAGGGTTTTGCCGAGAGAAGTGTTGGCTGACCAAACCAAGTAGGTAGGGTGGTTGAGCGGTAAACGGAAAGAGTGAGGAGTAGAAACAGCGGTGGAGTTAAACCTAATGTGGTGGCACAAGTGCCGGAGACGGTGGCGGAGGAGGGTGGCGGTTACGGAAAACATTATCGGTGGGAAACTGAAGTGAACGGAGAGAGTAGACTCTGGAGTGGGAAGTGAGGGCATATTTGGTTATTTACTCCTTTTCGTATTCCGGGATCACCTAATGGGCCCGAACTTAGATTAATGGGCTAGAAGACCCATAGTTTTGTTTACATTTGTGTTTTATCGTATGCTAAAAAAAATGTTAATTATTCGCATTTTTAGTATTTGAAAGGGCTAGATGGTATTTCGAAAACAATTGAAGCATGTGAGAGTTTAAAACCTCGACCTCTAGTTTACTAGTGGTTGTTTCTTGTGTAGCTATTACTTTGTTGCATAATTTTACTATAGATTATGAATACCAATATAAGATTATAAATAAATATGGATGGTGACGTGATAATAGCTATAGAATTAGGATCTAGCACGAAAATACCTTTGAACAATGTACCAACCGTCACTATATGATTTGTTAGCACGTGAAGCAGATTTATTATACAAATTGTTGCGTGAAAACTGAAATTCAAAGCTAAGCGAGTAAGTTCAGTGTGTTGAAATAATAGCGGCTACACTTTAATTACTTTAAGGTTCGTTTTCAAAGTTACATTTCAAAATGACTAATTTTAAACTATCCAAGTTCGCCATAGAGTCTTTATGGATGCATGCATTTGAGGTCTGCCTCAGATTTACTGTACATCTTACACGATAGTCTATATGTTCTATTGTTTTTAATTTGGCCTCAGATTTACTGTACATCTTACACGATAGTCTATATGTTCTATTGTTTTTAATTTGTGTTACAATAATCTAGAAAGATGCTTAATTCCTTTGTTTGTAATTTGAATGTTTCACTTAATGAAGGAAATGTTGGAAAAAAAAGAACATTAATTACTTTTTCCATTTTTGTTTTTCGATCGCAAAAACACTTTGATGTTTCTATATATACGTTTGATGATCGATTACATAAATAATGAAAATTAGAATAAATTGGGCGGGTGAAAAACACGCGCAGAGGCGGTGGGCACATGGAATCTACGGACGAGGAAGAAGCATATGCCCCAGTCCCCAGTTGATATATGCCATGCCATACCATCTCGGAGGAAAATTAATACTACTATTTATTTTATTTTTTTAATTTAATAAAAATGGCAGAAATCGCCATGTGGATCGCTACCTGGCGGTACAGAAGCATCGCATCTTCTAATTCTTAGCCAAAAAAAAAATTCCCAGAAAAACAAACACTCGAAACTACAAGAATTTTTTTTTTTTCAATTTTATTTTGTTCTCATCATCAAAATCAAACCAAGAAAACTCTGTCGTCGCCGCTCTTTCTCAATTATTCTTCATCTTCTTCCTCCCTCTATTAATCGAAATCACACGAATTTCCCACTCTTAAATCTTTTCTGGGTTTTCTCCACAATCCATCAAAATTTCCGATTCAGATTTGTCACTCAAACCTAGTGATGTTGTCAACAGGTTGAGCCCTGCGTTAGCCCGGCCCTGCGCTAACCTTGCAAATTATAGACAAAAAATATTGGCCATGAACCCTGCACTAACCTTGTAAACTGTATTAGTCTTTTTTTTTCTTCTTTATGATTAAAACAAAAATTACATTTACTTTTACATCATTCAAGTTATTTTTCAAAAAAATAAAACAAAATATTTGTTTTTCATTGTTTAAAAAAAAATTGATTTATACAATTATGATTATTTTTAGAAAAAAATATTGATTTTGTGCAATATGAAATAATAATATTAGAAGTCAATCATACTCATAAAACATAAAATCAAATGTTCTAACATACTCAACAACAAAAAAATCTCATCATACAAGCAATATCCATAACATAAAAATTAAAAATCTCATCATACAAGCAATATCCATCACAAAAATTTTCATCATCACTTCCATCGACAATAATTCTGAACAAATTCAAAAATACAAATAAAAATAATTTGCATCAAAGTATCATATATGTATAAATAACTAACTAACTCATTATATCACTAACCTCGTCAAATGCTCGACCCTCCAACTCCTGAGCTACTAGCCATCTTTGTAGCATCGTTGTCTTCATCATTAAAGTAATCTTCAATGTCTTCTGAAATTTGTAAATATAAATTAATCCAAATAATACAAAACACATGAATTAAATTTTACCAATAAAATTTTTGGTTTTATTATGTCCAAGATAAAATTCAAGGTTTTTTTGGTGAAAATTGAGGGGTTTTTTTTTGGCATTATACAAAAAAAAAAAAAAAAAAAAAAAAAAAAACTAAAAACTGAATTAGTGGATCTGAATTTAACGGATTAAGACTTTGGGCCGAAAGTCGCTAAAGAGACCCAAAATAAGGAATTCGGTGATGGTTTAAAAAAAATGGAAGGAAAAAAAAACAACAAACCATTAATACGGTCTGGAGATTAGAGAGATAGAAAGTTTCCATTTGTGGAAAATGGCATGTTTTTGCTGATTTAGGAAAAGGGAAAATGGAAGAAAACAAATTTTGGGAAGGGCAAATTAAAGGTGTGTCCTTTTTTTCTTTTTACTTGCTCGCTCCTTATAAGAGAGACGGACGGCGATTAGGGTTTTGTTTTGTGGGTTTGGGAGTGAGCAAGCAAAATTGAGTGTTATCAAGAACCGGAACTCTCCGCCGTCTATGGGAAGTGCGAGTTCTGTGAGCATGGCCTATAGCGAGGCGGATCCGTCGGCAAATCAGGGACAGCTTTCGCGATATGGGGGGGAGGAATCTAAAACCCTAATTGAAGAAGTTTCGAATGGAACAGAGGAAGAGGAAGGGGAGTGCGGTGGATGCAAGTACATAAAGGCAGGTGTGTGCAAGGAACAATGGATAGCATTGGAGAATTGCGTGGATGATGAAGAAGCCGAGGAAGAGGGTAACAACGCACCGAAATGCAGTGAGGTCAGGAGGATGTTCAAGACTTGTATGTTTGATAACCCTGTCTACTATGCGCCCGTTATTTCTGCCCACGCCCGAGTGGTTGCGAGGATGATAAGGGAGCTTCAAGCGGAGAAGGAGGCCGTTTTGGCTGGTGAAGCTACAGTCATTGCCAAGGCCTTGAGCAATTTGCAAACAGAGGAGCAGCCCCCTCTGCCTGCTGAGGTTGCAGCCATTGCTAAGGCGTTTCAAGAGATGGAAGCGGAAAAGGAGGAGGAGGAGAATGCAGAGGTTTCCGAGGAGAACGCGTGATCATCAGCCGCAAAAAGGTAATGTGTGTGTTGTATTCTATATACATATAGGGCATCGACCCTAAATCTTAATTATAAAACCTGAAGAGACTTAGTTTGGTAATTTATGGTGTATTGACTCTAAGCTAGTTGTTGGCTGGGATTGATCCTTTTTGTCAATCTGTATTATTTGTTGTTCCGACAAGTATTTGCGTGTTCACAACTCCTTGGTTCTGCTTTGCTCTTGTCTTGGCAGAGATTCCTTACTTTGACTACACGTTCTCTGCTTCGTTTTCCAGTCACCTTCTACTTAATCGAGTTTGTTATTACACAATTTGCTTAGGAAACAAAAAAAAGAATTCCATCATTTACACTCTGAATGAGAGAACCAACCCTTTGGGCTTTGGGATCACCAAAAGACATGGATTCGTTCCATTCTCTTCATATATTGTCTTCATGTCACTGCAACCTGTTCCATCATCATCGTCGTCTCTCAATCTTAGTCTTCATGTCGTTTGTATGAAGCTTTTCTTTCTTCTTCTTCATTTCCTACTCCATTTCAAATACGTAGTCTAATACTCGACCTTCCAACTATCACACGTGTTCATCATTTCATTTCATTGGTAACCAGGCCATTTCAATATTTGTTGATATTTTTTCTAACAAATATTGTTGCTTTTTCTACGGCTAAACAAAATTGATTAAAAGCAAAATTTGAGGTGGTCGATTGCAGCGTTTTGTTTGTTTGTTTGTTTGGGTTTATAAGTGGATACGGATTTTTTAATACTACTCTAAATTTATAACATCTGTGTATGTTTTGTTTCATTGTCTAGCTTTGATTTGTTTGTGCCATAGAATCATTGATTAGTGCTGCCTTTAGTTAAGTTGGCACAAAAATAATGGGCTTATTTCCACTTCTAAAGGCTCATGTATATAAAGATGCGACTCGTATTTGAAACTTGAGAGACAAGGAAGCAAAGTAAACTTTAAAATTAAATAATTTCCTCAACTATAAAGTAAACCACTTTTGAACATTTGACCAAAATATATTAGTTGATGTGATTATAAAACATGTAAATTTCATTAGATCAAACGTCATTCGTAAACCGGCTAGCCATATTTTTGTATTCAATAATCTCGCATCTATTATCTGTTTTAAATCCATGTAAAACTACAATATAATTTGATCAATTCTATCCACAATTAATAAATCATGGACGATCATCTTTTGCTTGTGCCACTTGATCATTAAGAAATCAATTAAAATATTAACCCATGCGATTGATCGATACATTTTCATTGCATACTTAAGGTTCTAATTTAAGGCCACCGGTTAATCCTACCCCATATGTCCCTAAGCCACGGCCCATGAGTCCCACTTCCAAGCCCGAGCCCCAAGTCTATATTTTGTTTTTTGGTCACACTCACATCTTCTGTTTTTGGGTTGACAATTATCTTTCGTATGTCCAAATTAAACCGAATGTTGGTAATTTTTCTTTCTTTAATTAGTTGCCACAAAACTTTGGAATACAATTTGGTAGCAGAACTTTTGGAACTCAAAGAAAAAGAAAAAAAAAATTACTTAATTCTGAGAAATTGATCTCATCTGTTTCATTGCATTATTAAGATTTGAATAACATTCCATCACAACATTTTATTGCATATTGAATTCAAGTGAAGCCCAAACAGTTCTTTCTTATTTGATTAAAGGTAAGAGAGGGAAAACTTCGTACGTAAACTGAAACTAATTCTCTAATCATCTTTTTAAATACTTTATTTTTCGTTACCTTTTTTAGTTTTCAAACTTCTAAAAGATATATAAGTCTTCTTCTATTTTTAATATCTTCGTGAAATTAAGATTTCCGGACGACAGAGCTAAGTAATTAGTATGGAGCAATATCGTTATATTGTTGTTGTCGATGATGATGTTTCTAATCGTTTGAATCCGGTTTTCATAACAGACGAAAATTCATTCCTTACACACAATTTAAAACAAGACATAATTGAGAGAAAACCAAATTACAGCACACACGAGAAGCTTTATTGGAAAAGCAAACAACACAACACACACGAGAAGTTTTATTAGAAAAAAAAACAACACACAGCTTCTCCTTCACCGGTTCTCCTACCAAGCTCCGACGGTGGCTCTCACTTACTTTTCGTTCTTGAAAACCATTTCGAACAACTGTTTCTCCATCTTCTGACGCTCCTTACTCTCGGACGACGGCGGCCACCCCGCGGCCGGATCATCATCCTTCGAGAAGCTCAAGATGTTTATGCAAAAGATGACGACGTCCGAATCCTCCCCACCGCCTCGCAACGATCCAGCAATTGAGGCGTTTTTGGAGCGAGTCAAGCTGGATCGTTGCGAGGTGGTGGGGAGGATTCGGACGTCGTCATCTTTTGCATAAACATCTTGAGCTTCTCGAAGTATGATGATGAGGACTCGGCAGAAGACATCTCTAAATTTTCTTTAGGTGTTTGTTGTTTGTGTTTTGGGATGAGTGTTTAAGGAGCGTTGAGGGTGGTTTTATAGAGCAATGTAGAACTATATAATCATACATACGTGATGACATCAATGAATTCCAAGAGTATGTTTAGGAGATAGATGCATGTGACTATAATTGAGCAATATAGCTCAAAAGAGTCTCTGTTGCTCTCCATGTCCAGAGACTAGTGGGACACAAGTAAGTAAGCTCAAAGCTGAATAATGAGAAATCAAGTAGGTGGATGTATTAAATGGGATGTATTAAATGGGATGTTGTGCACACTCATTACAATAGTTTTTGAAAAAAAAAAACCCTTATTACAGAAAGGTATAGAAGTTGTAACCAAATAAAAATAAAAATAGATGATATCATAGCTTCACTCAACCAATACGGCAATACAAACATACATCGAGCTATACCCGACTTATGAAAACCTGAAATGCACACCACATTATAAAACCAGAAGAAATAAACATGACAAAAACAGAGCAAAGCATAACAGGGGAATCTACTCGATTCCTAAAATAATCTTCCGATGATCAGAGACAGACTTAAGAACCTTATCAGAGTCAGCAAGGCCTTAGCCACACACTCTCTCTTCAAGCACCTCTGTGCCCACGAGATTAGCTTAGGAAACTTTGCTACGATGCTGAGATTCGCTACGTCCTCGTACGTACGGAACCAGCTGTAGAATCCGATAAAGGCAATATCCACAAGTCCAAATTCGTTTCTTCCAAAGAAAGATTTGTCTCCGAGCTCCGAGTCAAGTGTCTTGAGTACTTCAATGAACTCCGTCTTCGCTGCCTCTTGTTTCTCCCCTGTCTCTGACCATAAAGCCTTGCATGGTACGTATGTCTGATCCCAGTTTTGTCCAAAACAACAATTAGCAACTCATCATTCGTTACTTACTTACTTATATATTTAAGGGATTAGAGGAAGTGACCTTCTTGTCAATGTAATCTGCCCAGAATCTAGCTTGAGCTCTCTTGTAAGGATCCGAAGGAAGAATATCATGCATTTTTTTGTTAGAGAAATGCATGATATTCATATTTGTATATCACAAGAGAGGTTGAATGATTTGACTATCATATTTATAGTGAGTGAGTTGGTTAGATAACTCGAGGGTATATAATGTTAGTTTTCATTATCACTGTTTCATATGTTTAGAGACTTTTTTTTCAGTTTACAACAAATGCCACACTTTTTTTAAAAAATTGTCTTAAGCCTACATAAGCCTAGGCACAACACTGTAGTCCTCTTTAAATCGAGGAAACATATTCTTCAGTGACAAGAAACAAATCTTATTCGGTGAAATAAAAAGAAAGGGACAATATTCCTAGAAGACGCAACAAACTTTAAAAACCAGAGAACATAGAAACGTGAGATGGAATCAATAAGACTTTTAGACACAATATATCTTCCTAAGCTTATAGGCTAGCGCAAGGATCTTCTCAGAATCATGGACGGACTTAACCACGCTTTCTCTCTGCAAACACCTCTTGGCAGAAGCCATCAGTTTGGGACACTCTGGTTCGATGCTGAAGTTAGCTAATTTCTCTGATGCTTCGAACCAGCTGTAATAACCAGTCATGGCAATGTCTACGAACCCGAAGGTATCTCCACCAAAGTAAGGTTTGTCTCCAAGCTCAGATTCAAGAATCTTAAGTGCTTCGATATACTCTTTCTTTGCTGTTTCTTGTTCCTCGCCTTTCGTTTGCCAGAGCTTATCCGCCGGCTCGAATAACTGCTCCATTTCACAGATTGGACCCAAAACATTCTCAATTACGAGTATACAAACAAAACCCTAAAAGGTGTAAGAAAAAACCCTAAACAGAGATTTTGGATTGGTACCTTGGTGTCGACGAAATCGACCCAGAATCTGGCTTGAGCTCTCTGGTAAGGATCGGAAGGGAGGATTGGGTTTTTGTCGGACCAGACCTCGTCGATGTACTGAACTACGTTCATGGATTCACAAACCGGTTTACCATTGTGGATGAGAACCGGAATCTTCTTGTGAACCGGATTCATCTGGAGAAGCAAAGGGCTCTTGTCTCTCAGATTCTCTTCTCTGTACTCAAACTCAACTCCTTTCTCTCTCAGCGCGATTCTCGCTCTTACTCCGAATGGACTCGGCCAGAAATCTAGAAGGATCACTTCATTCGCCATTATTGTGATCGATATGTGAAGAAGGATCTCTTCTTAATGTGTTTTGCTTAAACCTTTTCTGTACTCTATTGGCTAATTCTTAATAGAGTAAAACAGTCGAATTATATAAGGAGTTTGTATGCACTGCTGATGTGTATATTATTGACTGTGAACAAAAATTAAAATTTAATTGAATCTTAGAAGCTAAGACACGAAGCAAGCAAGGTGTAAACGTTAAACAAGTCAAAATTCGATATGTTTTTTAAATGGAGTTTAAAAGATGCTTTATGCTTAGGCCACCGCTTACGTCATTTATGCTTATCTGTTCTTTTTTTTTATGTTAATAAAAAATACACGACAATAATCTCTTGCTTAATAATCCAAACAACTTTTAACTCAAAAAAGATATATTTTTCTATTTTATTTTGTTTTTCACATATACTGATCATATACACACACAAACACCAGTGAATTCAACTAGCATAGTGTGTGGTACTAGTATTAGACTACAAACTTAATCACCGCATAAACTTTTTTTTGTTTCTCTTTCCATGTAAAAGTAAAGCAAAATAAATGGATTACTATTAAATCTATGAATGACAAGAAACAACATCCGTTAGTGACAATAATCCAGAAAACATAGACCTTAAAGGAAACAGAACACAATAAAGCATCTTAACTAAAAAATAAACAAAAAACAAAGCAGAATTCACAAACCAAACGGTAAAAGAGTCAATGCTTTTTTAAAATTGTTATATATACGTTGATGTAGTGGTTAGCGACGATGAAGGTCTAAGAAAAAATGATGATACATCTAATATCTTGAATTACAATAAGCTTGTTTGGTTGTTTTTCACAACAGAGATGATGTTTAATGATTCCAGTTTGAACACCAACTATTACAGAATCTGAAACAGTGAAAAAAGGAAGAAGAATAAATCTGTATGACAAACATATATATATATATATATATATATGAATAGATAATAGAATCAGACCATTATAAAACAATCGGCATGATGGTCCTCCTCCAAGAGTTGGCGTATCCCACATTTACCTATCTCCCATTTGTCACTTTGGACTTTGAACTCAAGGAAAAGCTTGCTGGATTCCACGTTTTTTTTGCCTCAGCTTCGTATTTGTACAGAGATGTAATAACAGAGATTCCAAGTTGATGTTCATCGGAAGAACCTCTAGCTTTGAGCATCCTTGCAACATCAACTTCGTCAACAAACGCAGGTTTCCAATAGAGGAGGGAAGTTTCACCAGACTTGAGCATCACTCAAGATTCCATTTCTCGAGACTTTAGATATTCCCAATAGAAGAGGGGAGCTCCAACAGACTTGAACAATGACTGAGATTCAAACTTTGGAGATTTGTAAGAATCCCAATAGAGGAGGGAAGCTCCACCAGATTTGAACAATGACTTTATAATATTTCGTATTTTAATACTGCTAGTGGTGTACTAAGATAATATGTGATATTATATGCGCGCGGCTTGTTATACTGACATAAAATTCTTACAAAGTACTTTTTGCAAAAGTTGCTAGAGAAGAGTAAATCAAGGTTTACAAAATTTTGGTGATGACTGATGAATATGTCCAGCATTTTTTCTCGCTATTTAATGGTGACTACAGTAATGCAATACATATATGAAATTTTGACTAATTTTCTAACACTTCAGAGTGACCGAATTTTTTTATATAAATATAATTGTATTGATTCATATAATAAATCGTACAACATTTTAAGAAATTCCTATTTATTTCAAAAGCAAAATAATATATTTTTTTTAAAACAAAAGAATGCACCACAAGCGCATCATATTGTGGTGTATTGGATGAAAAGGTTCCAAATGAATTGTAAAGCATGAAGCATAAGTTTGAATTATTGTTCTAAAATGAAAACACACGTCTAAATTATATTATTGGTTGAATGGTGACAAAAAAAAAAAAGATAGCTAAAGAAAAACTGCAAGTGTGCTCCACCGTAGTGGAGTCTCCACTCAAAGCCTCCAAGTGAGGGAACTGAGCTGATAATGGATGAGAGGTGTTTTTAAGTGGAGTTTAGAGAGTGCTTTAGGCTGCCATGTCCTCCCAAAAATTGGTTGAGAACCCAACACACTTTTTTTTTAATTTGATAAAACCCAACAGACTTTTTATAACCCAATTTTGCTTTTTGTAGGGCCACTGTACTTGCATGTTTGTAACGTGGCACCACCTCATAACCTATGGGAAACAATCAAATATTGCTTAGTGATTAGTGACGAAGAAGTCCAGCATTTTCTCGTGATTCTTGGTTTTTTTGGGTACTTTTTGACTTTTGAGAGGGATGTTTCATCCAAACGATTTTTATTTTACTTATCTCCTTCGTCAATACGACTTCACATTTGGACTCTTAAATCAAAACAAATTTTATTTAAAATCCATACTTAGGAATTAGGATCCATACATGCCACCACACAGTCATTGATGCTCTCTCGCATTATTAAGGAAAACAGAAAACCAAATTTAAAAACAAAACAGAACAGAACATAGATTAACGACAAAGGAACAACAATATCTACTCAGATCCGAGGTTGTTCTTCCTAAACTCAGCAACATATCCAACAATCTTCTCAGAGTCAGGGAGAGACTTCGACACACTCTCTTTCTCCATGCACCTCTTTCCCCAAGCGATCAGTTTCGGACTCTCTGATTCGATGTTGATGTTACCAAACTTCTCGTATGCTTGGAACCAACTGTAGAATGTAATCAAGGAAATGTCTACATAGCCAAAGCTATCTCCACCAAAGTATGGTTTGTCTCCAAGCTCAGATTCAAGAATCTTGAGTGCTTCAATAAACTCCTTCTTCCCTGCTTCTTGCTCGTCACCTTTCTTCATCCAGATCTTCACTTGTGCTTCGGTGAACTGAATCCATTACAGATTGTGTAATATAACATCAAACTTTGTCAGATGAACACAAAAAAGTTCAAGTCAAATCCCAAGTAGACATCAAACAAGCTTAAAGATCTACAAACAAAACCCTAGGATTTGTCTGATCCTGCCAATTACAAACTCAAACAAATCCTAAATCGACATGCAAAACTCAAACTTAACCTATATCCTGTTTCAGACTCAGATTACGAAAACTAGGGCACAAAAGGGATAAGTTACCTTCTTGTCCACGAAATCGGCCCAGAATCGAGCCTGAGATCTCCCGTAAGGATCGGAAGGGAAGAATGGGTTCTTGTCGGGCCAGGCCTCGTCAACGTACTGGACGACGTTGAGAGATTCACAGACCGGTTTACCGTTGTGGATCAGAACCGGGATTTTCTTGTGAACTGGATTACTCTGGAGGAGCAAAGGGCTCTTGTTCTTGAAATCCTCCTCTCTGTACTCAAACTCAACACCTTTCTCCCTCAACGCAACTCTAGCCCTCATACCGAACATACTCGGCCAGTAATCAAGAAGAATCGGCTTGTTTGCCATTGATTTAGATATCTGAAGCTCACAAATGATATTCTTGATTTTTGTTTTAGGTGAACAAGTGAGTGTGTGATATAAAGAAGAGGTGTGACCGAGTGAGCAACGGTTATTTATAGAGGGAAGGAAATAAGCATACACGTAAGGATTTTGCTTTCCGTTACGTCACATCAACTTTTAAAAAAGACATTATGGTTCAAAACTAAAGCTTTTACAAAGTAAGAACTTTATAATTTTTTTCTCATCACAAAATTTCCCGTCGATAAATATCTGTTCTAATAGCATTTTCATTTTGAACTTAATATTATTATCGTATGAACTTGAACAATTATCACTTGTAAAATATGAAACTAAATGATAATGTTTCTAAGAGTTTGACTAAAATTTTAGAAACATATCAATTATTGTTTGACTTATCTTTAAACATTATTTTGTCTGATACATCCGTAGAGCTTTCACACTTGTATTTTTCATACAAATTTTAAATTCATCATGTGGTGACACACCAAAACACTAACAAGATTCATATAAGCTATAATTCAGAGTCACTAAAAAATCTAAATAACTATTTCATTATTTTAATTACTATATATATATTTTTTATTCTAATAACATCAAATATAATTTGTGGCTAACTGGCTATTCTACTCAGAAAAATTATAAATCTGAAATGAATAACTTGGTAATATTTTTTTGTAAGTCGTCAGAAACACCTTATATTTACATATTTATTTTTCTTTGTTTCATATAAATGATGTTTTAGTCAAAAACACTTGTTTATTTTTATGTGACATTTTGCTTTTTCAATGCAATAATATTATTTGTTTTTATTCTTACATATATAAATAATTTTTATATTGTTATATTGATATAAAGTAGAGATTCAAAATGTATTTTTAAACTTTGGCTTGCAACTTGATAGTAATAACTGTCAAGAATACACAATCAATCACATAATTCTCAATCATTTATATTAGGAATGTTTCCATATGTACAATAAACCTAGAGTTTCCTTGTCACTATATAATCCCTTGTACAACTTTAGTGAATATTAAGACTCTCTTCTTACATGGTATCAGAACCATAAAACCTAAATTTTTCTCCGGCCGCTTACCCCCTCTTTCAATTGACCGAGTCTTCATCCTCCTTTCCTCACCCATACCATGTCTTCCCACACCTCTGAAACCATAGATTTCTCTCAAAATACAGTGCTCAATATCAACATGTCCAACATCACAAAATTGTGCTCAACAAACTATCTCATGTGGAGCCTTCAAGTGCACGCCTTACTCGATGGCTATGGTCTAGCTGGTTACCTTGACGGATCTACTCCTCCTCCATCCAGCACTGTCACCACCAATAATGTCACCGCTGTCAATCCAGCCCACACAACATGGAAACGGCAAGATAAACTCATCTACAGTGGCCTTCTGGGAGCCGTTTCTCTCACCATTCAACCAATTCTGTCTCGCTCCACCACAGCCGCAGAGATCTGGAAAACTCTGGCTGACACATATGCCAGCACCAGTTGGGGACACGTTCGTCAACTGCGCCTTCAACTCAGGCAATGGATCAAGGGTACCAAAACCGTTGATGAGTATATGCAAGGCTTCATCACCAAATTTGATCAACTCGCACTTCTTGGCAAGCCCATCGAGCATGAGGAACAAATCGAATATGTGCTCGATGGTCTCTCTGAAGACTACAAGTCAATTGTGGATCAACTCGAAGGAAGAGATCGCACCCTAACCATTCCTGAAGTTCACGAAAAATTGTTGAACCATGAAGCTAAGATTCTGATCGCTGCAGCCACAGCTTCCACGGTGGTTCCTGCCTCTGCTAATACTGCAAACTATCGCCCAAGATCTACTCCAAATCGCAGCTTCCAATCAAACATCAAACCTTGGAATTCTCAACCACACCAAAAACAGTTCAATAATCAAAAACATAATGGGAAAGGAAGAGGCTACCAAGGAAAGTGTCAAATCTGTGGAGTTTTTGGCCACAGCGCCAGATGGTGTTCACAATTTTGTGACCAGAACGCGTCCAATTCAAGGTCACAATCTCAACCCAACACACCATGGCAGCCACGTGCAAATTTTGTCACCACACACTCCCCATCTGACAACGGTTGGCTCTTGGACAGTGGGGCAACTCATCACATGACAAGCGACCTTCACAACCTCTCCCTTCATCAACCATACCATGGAGATGACAATGTTCAGATTGGCGATGGCTCTGGCCTTGCCATCTCTCATACGGGTTCCATATCTTTACCCTCAGCTCCCAAAAATATACAACTTCATGATGTTCTCTGTGTACCACATCTACACAAAAATCTTATTTCTGTGTATCGTCTCTGTAACACTAATGACGTTTCTGTGAAATTTTTCCCTGCATCGTTTCAGGTGAAGGATCTTCGGTCGGAGGTCCCATTGCTCCAAGGCAAAGCTAGAGACGAGCTGTACGAGTGGCCGGTGTCATCCCATACCATCACTTCACTCTTCGCTTCCTCCACACTCAAACCATCAATCAGTGACTGGCACCACCGTTTAGGCCATCCTGCAGCCCCTGTTTTACAAACCCTTATTTCTGAATTTTCTCTACCTCATACTCAACTTGTTTCCCACAATTTCTTTTGCACCGACTGTGCCATCAATAAAAGCCATAAGCTACCTTTTTCCAACAATTCAATTGTCTCAACTCGTCCTCTCGAATACATATACAGTGATGTTTGGTCCTCCTCTGTTGTGTCCATAGACAACTATAAATACTACGTCATTTTCATCGATCACTTTACACGATACACTTGGTTTTACCCTCTCAAAACAAAATCCCAAGTTCGTGATACCTTTCTACCATTCAAGTCTTTGGTCGAAAATCGATTTAACACCAAGATAGGAACACTTTACTCTGACAATGGGGGGGAGTTCGTCGCACTTAAACAGTTACTCGCCGAGGCTGGAATTTCTCACTTCACATCACCACCGCATACCCCCGAACACAATGGTGTCTCTGAGCGGAAACACAGGCACATTGTTGAAACCGGCCTGACGATACTCACTCACGCATCCATACCAAAAACCTATTGGAGCTATGCGTTTGCTACAGCAGTTTACTTAATCAACCGCCTACCAAGCCCGGTTCTCAAACACCGCTCCCCCTTTCAGCAGCTCTTCGGCAACCCACCTAATTACACCAAGCTGCGTGTGTTTGGGAGCCTCTGTTTTCCCTGGTTACGGCCCTACACAACCAACAAATTAGAGAATCGCTCAACGCCGTGTGTCTTCATCGGTTACTCTCTCACTCAAAGCGCTCCAAAGACAGCGACAAGCTTCAGCCACAAACGACGATCCTCCACCAGAAAATTCTAATCATCACCCAATGACAACTCGGCGCAAAAACAACATCACCAAACCAAAATCGAAGTTCAATCTCGCTGCCCAAACTGTCTCTCAAATTCCAGCTGAGCCGTAAACCTAGAGTTTCCTTGTCACTATATAATCCCTTGTACAACTTTAGTGAATATTAAGACTCTCTTCTTACAATAACATCACTTGATATAGAAGAGTGGGAGTCTCCTTTTTTCCTGGTTTTAAGTGGGGAGTGTATTTTTCTTCGTGTTTATAAGTTCTACGTTGATGTATAGATTAGAATGACAAATTTTGTAAACATAGAAATCGAGTTAAATTGTATAAGATAGTAAATTACAAGTAAATCCATATTCAGGAACTAGGATCCATGCATGCCACCACACAGTCACACTGATGCTCTCTAGCATTATTAAGGAAAACAGAAAACCAAGATTAAAAACAAAACAGAACAGAACATAGATTAATTAACGACAAAGGAACAACAATATCTACTCAGATCCGAGAATGTTCTTCCTAAACTCAGCAACGTATCCAACAATCTTCTCAGAGTCAGGGAGAGACTTAGACACACTCTCTTTCTCCCTGCACCTCTTTCCCCAAGCGATCAGTTTCGGACTCTCTGATTCGATGTTGATGTTACCAAACTTCTCGTATGCTTGGAACCAACTGTAGAATGTAATCAAGGAAATGTCTACATAGCCAAAGCTATCTCCACCAAAGTATGGTTTGTCTCCAAGCTCAGATTCAAGAATCTTGAGTGCTTCAATAAACTCCTTCTTCCCTGCTTGCTGCTCGTCACCTTTCTTCATCCAGACCTTCACTTGGGCTTCGGTGAACTGAATCCATTACACATCAAACTTTGTCAGATGAACACAAAAAAGTTCAAGTCAAATCCCAAGTAGACACATCAAACAAGCTTAAAGATCTACAAACAAAACCCTAAAATTTATCTGATCCTGCCAATTACAAACTCAAATCAAATCCTAAATCGACATGCAAAACTCAAACTTTACCTATATATCCTGTTTCAGACTCAGATTACGAAAACAAGGGCACAAAAGGGAAGAGTTACCTTCTTGTCCACGAAATCGGCCCAGAATCGAGCCTGAGATCTCCCGTAAGGATCGGAAGGGAAGAATGGGTTCTTGTCGGGCCAGGCCTCGTGGACGACGTTGAGAGATTCACAGACCGGTTTACCGTTGTGGATCAGAACCGGGATTTTCTTGTGAATCGGATTACTCTGGAGAAGCAAAGGGCTTTTTGTTCATCAAATCTTCTTCTCTATATTCGAACACAATACCTTTTTCCCTTAACGCAATTCTAGCCCTCATACCGAACATGCTCGCCCAGCAATCAAGAAGAATCGGCTGGTTCGCCATTGATTCCGATCTCTGAAGTTCACAAATAATATATATATTCTTGATTTTTTTTGGTTGTGAACAAGTTAGTGCGTGTAGTGACCAGTGAAGCAGAAGTGTGAGTCACGTTTATAGAGGAAAATTTGGACACGGTAATTATTTTTGCTGTCGGTAATTATTTTTAAAAACACATTCTCCAAATAATACTATAAAGCTTAAAAAGGTCAAAACTTTACCATTATTTTAACCAACAGAATACAACTCATTACATAATTCCCCACCACTAAAATCTGCTTTTCTAATAGCATATTCTGTTTTAACTAATATTAATAATTTAATATTGTAAGGACTTGAACAATTGTTACTTTTGTATAAGATGGAAGTATATATTTTTGAAGTAGTTCATTAATTTTTAGGTGGACCAAACGCTTCGAATTCCGTCTAGTGTTTATATCACTTTCTTGAAAATTGATAGATACGTGTACGTTTAGCATATAGATTGTTATATATGTAGATGCTTCAAGACCACTATCAAAGCTATTATGCAATCAGTCGTGCCGACCGACTCATTTTTGCTCTATGTGTCGTTTGGGTTCTTGGACAACATTCAAACATAACGCCTTCATCGTTGATTCCATATTCTTCCTTCACACGGTTTTATCCCACAGGGTTTTCCGAGTAAGGTTTTAATGAGACAAAATCTCTAAAGTATTTCTTTCACCTCTTTTTTATTTTGCCTTTTTCTTAAAATTATTATCTCCCACCTATAACTTCTTTCTCTTTTCCCCTGCAAAACATTCTTTCATTTGTAATGGTTACCTTTCTTAAGCACCAGCAGAACGGGTGCAGCATACGGGTTTCTTTCACACAGTTCTTTGTCTATATTTGATCTTGATGCATGTGGTTAGCGTCATGAACTAGCTACTGATCCCGGGGAAGAGACTCATCAAAAGTGCAGCCTATTTACTAGAACCTAGACTTGGACGAGTTTCATCTCATAACAAGCACATACCATTTAGTTATGGTGTTCTTGTGAACTAATCGAACCTGATCTTAATGCTTATTTAATTGCGTTATTACCTGCGATTGTTGAGTAACGGAGTAGTTAGATATAGGTTAATAAACTCTACAAAATATATTTGTTACATAGTCGTGATTCGAGTTCGAGAACTTGATAGGAATCGATTACATATCCTTTAATTCCTTGGTTGAAACATGCTATGAATCCCATGCGAAATTCCGAAATGCCCAACGCTTCGTTTTATTGATATTACTTGCGTCTTCCCTTGCTTTATTATTTACTTGCTTATTTTCGTCTGTGACAAACCCCAAAAAGCAACTTCATCTTTTATTTAATACAGATTAACCCTTTAAAAAAAAAATAGTTATAAATTAAGATCAGTCCAGAATAATGTGGTCTAGTAGTAGAGTTCGTACTAATACCATTGATGTATCATAGATTCATAATCTAAACTCAAATTCAAAGATATGGATATGTGAATTATATCAATCCCACAAATTTATACGGATCAGACTTAAATTTCAAAGGCCGATGTATCCAGCCCACCAAACACCAAACCCGTGGCATTGCGGATTAAAACCCGATCGTGCTTACCGAATATAATATCCCCATTAGTCACATAATTTTCAGTTAATTACAATGGGGATGTTGATTCAGTTTTTAGGCCGATCATCTGCACCATGTCTTCTCCCGCGATCATTGAGAACTATTGGTGTGATCAACTTTGATAGGTTGAATCAATCTTCACAGATGCACAGAAATCACAAGATATTAACGATCGTTAATTAAAGACTTACTTAATCAAGTTGCATACAAACTAGGACAAACCCTTAAACCCATAAAACAGATGAATCTGCTCAAGCACATACATTCTCTATACCAAAATCACCTCACAGATGCTCTGCATTATTTAAGAAAGAAATCACACGAAAGTAAAACAGAGAGCATCAGAACCAAACGACAACGAAACAGATCTACTCAGCTACAAATTTCTCCCTGAGCACGGAGACGAATTCGGTAACCTTCTCAGGATCAGGCAAGGACTTAGCCACGCTCTCCCTCTGCAAACACTTTTTAGCCCAAGCGATCAGTTTCGGACACTCTGATTCGATGCTGAAGTTACCAAACTTCTCGTATGCTGGAAACCAGGTGGTGAAACCAATCAATGCAATGTCAACATAGCCAAAGTCATCTCCACCAAAGTAAGGTTTATCCCCAAGCTCAGATTCAAGAGTCTTGAGTATCTCAATGAATTCCTTCTTGCCTGTCTCTTGTTCCTCACCCTTGGTCGCCCACACCTTCCTCTGAGCATCGTACATCTGATCCATTGCACAGAGTAACACAAACATTGAGCTAAGTCAGAAATCAGACCCAAACAAAGCTCAAAGAGGATGTCTAAGAAGCAAAAACAGTATTTGAAATCCCCAAAATTGCACAAACATTACATCGAACTATCTCAAAGATGAGTCCACAAGAAAAACCTAGACTTTGGCGGTGATATCCCTACGCCTTTCAACTACAAACTGAAATCAACATTCAGTATTTGAAATCCCCAAATCGCAGAAGTAACATAACAACATCAGACGGAACCCTAAAAATTTGGGCGTGATTTCTCTAAAGCCTATCACTTGCAAACTCAAATCAAGTATCAAATTTTAGAAATCCCCAATTAAATTTCAACATTACTAAATCAAGGGCACAAAGAAATTAGTTACCTTTTTGTCGATGAAATCAGCCCAGAATCTAGCCTGAGCTCTCTGGTAAGGATCAGAAGGAAGGATAGGGTTCTTGTGAGACCAGACCTCATCAATATACTGAACCTGAATGATAGATTCGTTAACCGGTTTACCATTGTGGATGAGAACCGGAATCTTCTTGTGGATTGGATTCATCTGGAGAAGCAAAGGGCTCTTGTTCCTCAGATCCTCTTCTCTGTACTCAAATTCTACACCTTTCTCCCTCAATGCGATCCTCGTCCTCATCCCAAACATACTCGGCCAGAAATCAAGAAGAATCACCTCATTCGCCATTGTTACGATCCCTACAGCTCACAAAGAGAGGTTTTTTACTGTACGTCTTTCTCGATTTGTTTGTTGGACTTGTGTGGATAATAAAAGAGAGAGTGAGGCTATTAGGTTATTTATAGATGAGGACATTAATGATACGAAATGGATTTCGCTTACTCTAGTCGTTACGTCACACATTCTGCAAAGCTGTGCCAGATTTTAAAAGTAATAATTTTATAATTTTATTTCATTCCTGTTCTTTTGTTGTTATCGTTGTTGTTGAATGTCGATAACTTTTGTGGTGACTATTAAACTATTTACAATGACTTATTGAATACAAATATTTGTTGAATTATTTGTTGAAAATAAGGTATATTAAAATATGTTGAATTTATTATTCAACATGTTGAATCTCGTTGGAAATGACTTCAACTTAGGCCACGTGGTGCAGAGTAATTGGACAAAAGTTAGTTACGAAATGAGAAAGAGATTGGGACATGAGATGGTTGGCTACTGATATTGATATTTTTTATCCAAATTATTTAAAAAATCAATTATTTAATAATAAATTAACTAATTGTTTTTTAATACCAGAATTCATCATTTTTATATTTTATAAATTGAGATTTGTTTTATTTGATTTGGACCAAAATAATCGTCTATAAAATAAATCTTAATAATAATATTTTTAATACTCAAAATTCTACTAGTTGCGTGAATCAAATGTATATCACGAATTACAAGTTGATCTAATCAAATATATATATATATATATAATTCAGAATGTTCACATCTATATAAGTGATTTAAGAGATTTATTATTTGTGAGTTGAATATATTGTACTAATTAAGTTATGTATATTTAATAAAAGTTATGTGTTGTAATAAAAAAAGTAAGGTAAGCTGTTGAATTTTATTAAACAAATTATTATTTAATGTAAAAATTGAATGGATGTTAAATTATTAGGTGGAAAAAAGAGAAAATAGAGTATTAAAATTAAAAAAAAGGATTTTAAATCTATAAACTATATGGTCTTAAGTCTGCTTTATGAAATTTCTTCGATAGTGCATCTGTTTTATTATAAAACATATATATAGACTTATTTTAAGCGGTGCAGTGAGTATAGGATTCTACTGGAGGCTGCTTAGGGGATATAAGTTGCAAATATTCGTTTGGACTCTATTAATAGTAGCAAATTTGGATTTCGGACGTCAAAGGAAAAGATGAATTTTGTTTGGCAAAGAAAATGATGGATATCTAAATCAAGAAACTAGAATTTTCTTGAGAAATTCTAGAAACTAGGTAGAAGGTGGTAGAATAATGTACACGTTGACGAATCAACTGGAGTTTCGAGGTATGTCAATCGAAGTGTAAAGATTGTGTGCTTGGTTACGTCATTGTATTTCTACTACTGACGTGGCCACATGTGTTACCAATTGCGTTGTTACTCCCTATATTTTATTTATTACTATCAAACTTGTGTGTGAATTCATGACCTCGACCATGATCACAAAGGCGAGAGAGGTCCATATTAATATATGGGTTTCCATCTCTTTAATTATATGACAATTCCTGGTTCACTATTATTGGTTCCCATCTCAAATTTGTTTTGGTTATGTGATGTGGGCTAACTACACAAAATGGGTCTGGACCGGACTTGTAAAAACAGTTTTTCTTCTTTCTGCATTTTGATTTGAAAAAACCCATTAATAAAAACAATTATGTTTTTCAATTCAATTTTCAAATTGAATCCAATGTTGGTTTTGATTAGCAGCTGCTTAAACTCATTCAAGTAAATAGAAATATAACATGTTATAATTTTCTTTTGAGATTTGGGTATAATCTGTGTGTTTTCAGTTTCCTCTAAACTAGATTTATACCCTCTCACTTTCTAGAGGTGATTCATGGATTGGAAAAAGATGAATTATCTTTTTTTTAAACAACTCACAAGTCACTCGCACCCTTTCTCTATTTGTTGTAATAAAACCTTGTCTCTCAAATACACATATATTAACATGATCGTACAATCATGTTATTATCGTAATTTTTTTTTCTATACACATTAATGAAACACCAATCATAAAATCACATAATTCAAAAAGGAAAAAAAAATCACAAATGGTCTCTACTTTTCTCCTGGGGATGAGAAATGATAATGAAAAAGGAAATAAACTAAACAACATAAAAAAAAAAAAAAAGGTTTGTTTTGGATAAGAACTCTCTTAATTCGTTTGGTTCTGTTTCCTCTCCAAATCCTCACCTCCAATTTGTCATCCTCTTCACATAAATAAGTATATACACACCAATGAGCTTTTTTTGTCCTCATGCAGAAAAATCACCTTTATATGAAATAGTTTATGTTACCAGCAGCTTAGTCCCAAGTCCAGAGTCTCTTCTATTTCCTCAACTTGGTGAGCTTTCTCTCACAGATCCTTGTCCTTACACATGTATGTATGTCTATCTGCATAACTGCTCAGATGTATATAAATATTGATATTGTCTTTAATTTACTCTGTTCTCTGTGATCTAAGCAGATATTTAAAAGAGATTAGCTAAAAGAGTTTGAAGATCAGATTTTTAGAGGAGATGGAGATCACTAATGTTAACGAGTATGAAGCTATCGCTAAGGAGAAATTACCAAAGATGGTCTACGATTACTACGCTTCTGGTGCAGAAGACCAGTGGACTCTTCAAGAGAACAGAAACGCTTTCTCTCGAATCTTGTGAGCTTTTGAATCAATTGTTCTGTTTCATTAAGAAAGCTTCTCTGATTAAACCAATCCATGTTTCTTTCTCCCTTATAATATAAGGTTTCGGCCTCGGATTTTGATTGATGTAAGCAAGATTGATATGACTACTACTGTCTTGGGATTCAAGATATCTATGCCTATCATGGTTGCTCCAACTGCTTTTCAGAAGATGGCTCATCCCGAGGGTAAGAATCCAAGAAACAGAACAGAGTAAATAACAGACCATGATCGTTTCTCATCTTTACGTTTGTTGTTATGTTCAGGTGAATATGCTACGGCTAGAGCTGCATCCGCCGCAGGAACTATCATGGTTTGAATCTGAACCTTTCTTGTTTTGGACACCCACCACTTTGAGGTTGTGACATTAGGCTCTTGTTGCAGACACTATCTTCATGGGCTACTTCTAGCGTTGAAGAGGTTGCTTCAACAGGACCTGGAATCCGCTTTTTCCAGCTCTACGTAAGTTCCATAGCGCGCTGTATTACTCGCTTGTGAATCAAGAAACTTCAAGATTCAGTTGTTTTTATAGGTCTACAAGGACAGGAACGTGGTGGCTCAGCTTGTGAGAAGAGCAGAGAGAGCTGGTTTCAAAGCAATTGCTCTCACTGTCGATACACCGAGGCTTGGCCGCAGAGAATCCGATATCAAGAACAGGTTTACATTGCCACCTTACTTGACTTTGAAGAATTTTGAAGGTCTTGACCTCGGCAAGATGGATGAGGTAACAACATATTTCATCATATATGTAATTTGGCACTTTCCTAAACATGCTCGGTGGACTCTGCAGGCAAATGACTCCGGACTAGCATCCTACGTGGCTGGACAAATTGATCGTACCTTGAGCTGGAAGGTAAAACAATACGTCACTTCGAAACTATTACAGATCAATAAAAAAAAAACTTTTTGTGATTGATTTTCTTTGGGATACATGATACAGGATGTGCAGTGGCTTCAGACAATCACAAAGCTGCCTATTCTGGTGAAAGGTGTGCTCACAGCTGAGGATGGTGAGAAAACCCTAAACTCAACAACACAAAACTCTCTCATTCATCTTCTTCACTAGTTTCATGTGTTATTACTTCACATTTTGTGGCAAATCCCATAAAAATGTAAGTTACCTTTCTTTCTTTCTTTTTTGTCTGAAGCAAGGATGGCAGTACAAGCAGGAGCAGCCGGTATCATCGTGTCTAACCATGGTGCTCGCCAGCTCGATTACGTACCAGCCACAATCATAGCCCTTGAAGAGGTTAATCAGAACTAGAAATCAACTTCTTTTCCAACTTTGTGAAGCTTATTATTGTAATTTAACTCTTGATGATTCTGCTATTCTTGGTTCTCAGGTTGTTAAAGCAGCTCAGGGAAAGATTCCAGTGTTCTTAGACGGTGGGGTTCGCCGTGGGACCGATGTCTTCAAAGCCCTCGCGCTTGGAGCCTCAGGCATATTTGTAAGTGCTAAGAGCCAAAAGTTTCTTGGCAAACAAGAAACCATTCTCTTTTCTTGGAATACAAGAAACCCAATTTTTTATTCTAGTAGATTTCTTAATCTTTTGTGGGAAACAGATCGGACGGCCGGTGGTGTTCTCTTTGGCGGCGGAAGGAGAGGCCGGAGTAAGGAAAGTGCTACAGATGATGAGAGAAGAATTCGAACTCACAATGGCACTAAGTGGATGCACTAGTTTAAAGGAGATCACACGTAACCACATTGTCACTGATTGGGATGCTCCTCAGGCACGATTAGTCCCAAAGCTGTAGATACATATATACCAAAAATTGTAACATTGTATTTATCGTCTTCTTCGTCGTCCATATATCCTTTGATTTTGTGTACTGTAAAATTTCAATGGCCAACACTACTCTTCTGCCTTTTCTTTAATATTTTCGTATTTTTGTTATTACCATGATAATAGACTAAATATATCGTTGCTTATTTGTTTTACTTTATTATAAAAAATTATTTAAATCATTGCAACAATGTCCCTTATTTTTACCATCTCTGTAAGTATCATTTTTCTTGTATATATAACTTGATATAAATATCACAAGATCCACAATTTTTTTGTTAGAGCTATAGTTTTTTTATAATATATTTTAAAAGATATAAAAGATAATCTTATCATATTATTAAATAAATCGATCTGATCATTTTTTAATGATAATAGTTGCAATGAGTTCTTTTTTTTTTTTTTTTTTTTTTTTTTTTTTTTTTTTTTTTTTTTTTATTTTTTTTTTTTTTTTTTTTTTTTTTTTTTTTTTTTTTTTACAATCCATACCTGACCTTTCAGAACTTCTATTTCCATACTAATTTTTTTCCTTCTTTTTAAACTCTGCTATTTTATTTTAATTCAAAAATAAATATAAACTCGCACCAAAAAAAAAATTCACTTATTTCTTTTTGTAGCTTTATAATATTAATGTGACAAACAAATGTAATTCGAAAGTATTTGTGTCAAAGTTATAAATAATATAGCTAAGCGTAAGTATGTAAAAATCAATAATAGTTAAATTAGATATATTTCGCGCGATTTTTTGCACTCTAATAATGCTGATAATTTGATATATTCATTATACACATATATAGATTGCTTTACAAAGAAGAAAATAGCGCAAGACTCAACCTGGATTGCTTGCGTTGGGTTCCATATCTCAAGACACGTAGCAACATACTAATATCATAACATGATACATCACACATATATACACACATAATAGTTGACAAAAAGCCAAAAGGGCACACACAAAAGATAGATCGATAGAAACAATTCTTATAAAAAGAAAAAACAATTGTTATTTTCATTTAAACTTTGTTAGAATATGTATCTAGAAGTCTCTAGAGTCAATGGACTTTGATCTAGAAACATCGAATGAACTCACGTACTGTACACCGTACGTGGCATTTTAGCTTCTGTCTACAAACTCATCGTTACTTGATTTCCTATATTCTAATATCTTTGAGGCGTCAAATTCCGAGACAACTTTAGCGTATTTTTTGGCGAATATACTATCTAAAGATAAACGGTATATTATATAGTATAAATACGTATGATCTTGATGCGAGTTTGTTAAACTATTTTTCTATTATGATTATAAAATTGAGTACAAAAATCTATTTTGAAAAGACACGGTTTACACGTTATAAATCCATAACAAATTTTAACCCAAATCAGTCCTTTTCTTTGTCGGCAACCCAAACCAGTCATAATATGTAGAAAAGAGTGGCTATGAAGTGCATTACATGTTCAAATAGTAGGATCAATCGATTGGCTATTGTGAACTGCATGTGCTTGCGCAAGTGCTTATGTATACGCTTACGTGTACGTGCTTCAGAACCAATAGAAGTAGAAAAGATCATACAAGTCAAAATTATGAGATGTTTCCGGTAACAACTTCGACGTAGATCCATGAATAAAGTAAGCAAATAAAATAAGATCCATAAATGCATTTTCTTAACTAGGAAAATTATAGTAAAAGTGTTCTGGATAAAGTTTAATTTAAAATCATATATCGACAATTTTTTTTTGTTTTTTTAAGATTTAATGAGGCTATATATATACTCATACAAAACATATATGCAGCATTGTGTAAAATAAAAAATAACAAGAAGATAATTTAATCCATACTATGTGGAATACTAATGCTGGTCAGCCGATTTGAGAACAACATTTACACTAATTTCACGTATGAAATTGAAAACAAGGTTAAATGATGTAGAAGTCTTTACATATTTAGATGAAGTTACGGGTTTATAGCGGTTCAACATTTTAATGATATCAATTACAATTTGAATTTCTCACTAATATACATAGACTTAAAAGAAAGAAAAAAAAAAATCTTTTGAATTGCTGGTAAATGGTAATTTCGTAATTTGTAAGACCAGCTATTGGAAGCATAAGAAAAACGAGCAGATAAATAGAAGTGGTTGATGATTGCAAGAAGACAAAGATATTTTTGGGACCCATTCTCAAAACAGATATCACATGAGATATTTTTGGGTTTCCATTTTCTAAGGTAAAATTCCTTCTAAGAAGCTTCTCTACACCGCTCACAGAGATATTTGCGAAGCTTTATAAATTTAGAGCTTCCTTTAAATTTTACTTTACATAACATAGAATAATATCACCATTAATCTTCCTAGATGGTTAGTGCTGTAAACTATGACTATTTTTAGAATTAGTTGTATTAGTGGTCTTTTTGTCATCGTTTTATAAAAAAATGATTCTGCTTAGTCCATTTCTAGGGCCATCTTTAATAATACAGTTTTGATCAAATCTATAGGGGACACAACAACTTCTTTCTATATATACAACTGATCAATAGAAACTTATAGCTACAAAAGTTTGTATCATTCACAACTAGATCCTTTACAAAAGTATATATATTGTTAATAACGTCAAATAAATCAGGAAACATGAATTATCCCAAGTAACGTATGATCCCAACTGAAACTAATCCACCAAATAATAATTAAGGACTATCTTTTTTTATATATTCTTTCTCAGCTTGTAGTTAATTCTCTAATGATTAATTATATATATGTATATATAACTAAAATTCAAGAGATTCGTTCCCGGGACTAATGCACAAACAATCCCTCAGGCACCAATTCTCTATCTCTCTCTCTCTCTATCACTTATATTAACATTTATAAAACCCTAAAAATTTCAAAAACCTAAAATTAACACTAAGCTTGCTTCAATAGATCATACTTACTAATGAACGTTCCGTGGAAACCATAAGGCACTCTCGACGGAAGCGTAACGGTAGCTTCAAGCTTCAGATTAACGGCGTTAATTATTTGAAGTTCCGACGTCACGTTCTCCTCGTCGTGAACGAAAACCATAATGTAACCTCCGTCTTCTTCTCCGTCACCGGAAGGCAGAAACAGAGGCTCTCCTCCGTATTTTCTGTCTCCATATATATGCTTTTGAATCTCTCCGGTCGATATGTCCACTTTCGCAAAACCGGACACTTTAGGCCACGGTTCGGTTAAAGCAAGGTAAACAAACCGGGTTTTTCTACCTAATAAATTCCGGTTTACCATACCGGCTTCGAGATTAACTTGTTCGGAGATAACCGGTCGACGTGTTGATTCCCCTGTTTTCAGGTTCAGTCTTATCTCCGACAAAACACTCTCAAGTGTTTCGTCGTGTTCGTTGAAAATTGAATCAGGTGGCGTCATACATGATCCGATCACGACAACCTCGTCTGTTTCTGGTTCTTCCCAAGCGTTCCATAGATGGAAACAGAAACAATCAGGTACTTGGATCCACTGAATCGACGAAGCATCTTTAGCGTATTTATTCAAAATACCAAATCTTGATTTCTTGTTCTTGTCGTAAACCACCGGAGAACCACCTCTGATCATCTCCGGTAATCTGAAAACCACTTGTTGGTCAGGAATCACTACGAAATTATCAGTGATCGCGAAATCGTGGATCATCGTTGGTTGATCAAGAGGAATCTCGACGTCGGGTGATTTCTCACCGTCGGGTGAGAATCTGAAGTATTTTAGGTACGGCTTCGAAACGACGTCGTAGCTTAAAGCGAATAGTTCTCTGGTTTCCGGGTCGATTTTCGGGTGGGCAATCATTGTTGATTTTAGCTGACCGTCGAAATCGTACCGACCCGAAGTTTCTAAATCTCCGGTTTGAGTGACTTTGACATGGTACGGTAAATCATCTTCGGACATGGCTAAGAGATGACCGTCGAAATAGACTAAACCGGCATTAGCGACACCGAGTCCTCGGGTCGGGTCGACTAATCCGAATAGTCCACGGGTATTGAAGAGCATAAGCTTGGCGATACCTAAATGTCCGTGAAGCTCTCCAACTGCTTTGGGGAAAACAGGACGACCAAATTCTCGTTCTTGAACCAACCGGTTTGTTTCGGTGAACCGGCAAGCGTAGCTTACCGAACCGTTATCAAACCGAACAGCGTGAATCATACCGTCTCCGTCGAACAAATGGTGGCCGGAGACTGGTTTGTGTAGTGGATTCGCTCCGTTTCTGACGTAAACTCCTTGAATGCACTCTGGTACTGTTCCAGTCACCGGAAGGTTATGCACGACTGGTTGCTCCGGTACCGGGAAGAAGTTTCCGGCTATTTGGACGGTGGGATCCGCCGTTTTAGGAAGCGGATGACGGAGGCGTTCGTGAGAAACCATGGCGTTCTCCACCGCGTCTAAGATCGTGGCGGCGGTTCTCTGTACCGGGTTTAATTTTGGATTCTGGTTGGTAGTTTTGGGTATCAACTTGGCGACATCGTTACATAGTTTCTTCCAAGACGGTGGTTTGTATGTCGGAGATCGAAGAGAAGATAAGATGGGAGATCTTTTGTTGACGGAGGAAGAAACAGAGCAAGGGGTTAGTTTCTTGTTGCCAAGTGTCGAAGAAAACGATAGAGATTGAAGATTGGGTCTTGAAGAAGAATTTGAGAAAGTTGGATCGAGAAATTGAGTTGAAATAGAAGGAAGTAAGGTAGTCGAAGTAGAAGCCATAGTAAATGGATGTTTCTGATAAAACGCTGCGTTTTGGTTGAGTATTACTGGTTTCTTCAAGACCAAGTATTATTAGTTTTGTCCATACTTGTGAGAGATGGGAGTGTGTATGCATATTCGGACAGGAGGTTCTATTTATACAAGGAGGATGGAAGGGTATTATAGTCTTTTCAGTAGGCATTCTTTCCTTTTTTTCACATCTTTTTACATGTGTCGTAATTATCTGACGGGACTTGGATTTGTTTTCAGTAAACGTTTTAGCATAAATCGTTGTTTATCATTTTCAATAGTATGGCTCATCTTTTTCTTGATAAAAGGTAAAATGGCTCATCTTCTTTATCTCGCACAATTTACTTTTGGTTAATTAGTTGTATAAATTTGATCATTTCGCTTAGAAATTTTTCTAGCTTAAGAGATATTTTGTTTTGGCATTCTACTTTAAGAGATGGAATTTTTGTGATTAGGAAGCATTCTATTTGACATTGAAAAGGAAGGAGTAACTAAACCACCTCTTTGGAGGGTAAGAAAATATCCGAGATCAATTATATTCTTTCGAAAAGTGTTGTTATTTATTATGTCACGTAACATAAAACAAACAAATATAACAATTGAGATGATACCAATTGTATAATTTCCTAACATGATACATTATGTGAGAACTGAGAACTTTCGTTAACAGAACTTATTCAGGTAGTTTTTTTTTTTTGGTTAAAGAAGTGTTAGTTTTTACTTTACGTGATTTTAATATTTATAATTTAATTTTCAAAATTATGTGTGATAATAGTATTAAAGTCTCTTGTGTTTTGGCTGCTTCGACGGGAAACGGTGAAACTTAATCCGGTTAGAGAACAGCTATGGTAACTAAATTTAATCTATGCTATTAATTTGATATATATACAATGCATATAAACATAGATTATCTTCAAAAATTAATATATATCAATAGGAAATTAAGTAACTTTTGGTGTTCCACTGCTAATGGAATTGGCGATTGGCTTTTTGGTTAAGACGCGTCGTCGCCTCCAAATCAAATCAATTTACATCGCACCGCCACGTGGCGTCTTCCCAGTTCCCGTGACTTGAAATTTCCTTTAAATTAGTTTTTTTTTTAAGTACATAAATAACTTTTGAAATCTTTGCGTTCTCACTGAATTAAGAATAACATAACACAATCACCGAACAAACTACGTAAATAACGTGCCCAAACGCGATTCAAGTTATTATAATGTGTGCCTCACGCACTACTGTAGAGGTCCTCGAGATTATTTGTTATAGTTTTGGTGTCCTAGGAATTTACTATTCATACTGGATAGAAATCTGTCGTGGTCGGTAAATTGTTATCGCTAAATTTTCTAATGAAATTTTGTATTATGTTAGAAATCCAGTAATTATATATTTTATAATGGAACTTAAATAAGAAAACCAATGCAAGTATTTAGATATAAATAAGTCTCTAGAGAAAAATGAGATTTTAAAAATTAAAAATGTTGTCTATAAATAATTGGGTTATTCAGAATAAAGTCGTATATATACATGAAATATTCTAAAGAGATTCGATTATATAAAAATAGGTTGATTGATTAAATTAAGTTGGTTAGTTAGGATCATTATCTGTTGAGTAAACATCCACTTGAAAATTGAAATGAAGCAATCGTAGATGCATCACAGTCCACTAATTACACCATTAACCAACCATTTTAATTCATTCTTAATTAACGGAACATTCAGGCCTTCAGGTGCCCATCTTTTACAGTACCAGATTTCTAAACCAAACTCCCAATTGTAATATAAATGTTGGTCTGGAGAATAAAATATCCGATTTGTTAGTTTTAGGAAGAAACATTATTATATATATGATCATTGAATTATTTAAATTGATCCTTTTTATTAACATCATTTGAGTTGTATTGCAATTGCTCGCAAACATCCTTATCGCTAACACATAATATGGATCTTTGACACACGCAATATATATATATATATATATATATATATATCTGAAATGGATCTCAGGTTTGAATTGAAATTATCTTCTGTTTAAAGATCGAAATGCGTCTACATAAAAGTGATTAGACTAACTATAATCTGACTACCTCGAGCACCAAACTTTATTGTTCTTTATGGCTGTACTTTGAAAAATATGCATAGACCATATATTTTTTTCCCTAATCACAAGGATTTGAAGTTTGAACTATAGAGTATGTGAATATATGCGCATTAATCGTATAGAGTTACAATATGTTACGTACATATATATGCAATATGGTTCAATTCATGTGACCACATGGAAGCACATGCTTAAAACCAAGGCACCTTTTCCCCAAAGGCCAAAGATTCATATATATCTATTATTGTCCAATGGGAAAAAGTGCACATATATAAATGACAAACAATATTATAAGTAAGAATAATGGTTTATAGATGAATAGTTGCTTTGGATTTACTGATATCCATTGAAAGGTAGGATACGGCCGGTCCAACAATCTACATTAATTAATCCAACTAGTAACTAACAAACTTTATGATTCCCTTGGTTATCAATAGAAACTTTATGATTGGCTCGCAAGAACATTATTATGAGTAACATGGTCGTTGCTTGTTATTTGTTTATTTAATTAAACCTACTAAACCTTTTTTTTTATGAAACGCTTAATATAATGCCCAAAATTATATACTTCTTCGAGGCTAAATAATGTATTTTAGCTCAAAGTAACTACATTTATATGAATTCGATTGTCATATATATATGTTTACAAAATTTTGACATTTCTTTGTCGAACATAAGATTCCACGTAGAAAAAAAGCAGCATGTACTATATATATATATATATTCCCACAAAAGTTCTGAATCAAAAAATACAAAAGGATTAAAGAAAATATATTATTGTTATAAACTAAAAATGTGTATACAAAAAGACACTATAGGCTATAGCATAGGTCTTATGGAAGCATTCGAGAGTTTTGACCAACCGACTTTACCTGAAAAAACTGCCAAAGCCCTTATGACCTAACGGATCTTTGGTTGCAAATTGCTTTTATTAAAATTATAAAATTCTCTGAAACATGCGTTCTTGCGATAATTTTGATTAAATAGTTAAATTCGCATCCTAAACTAAATTAGTTTAGTTAACAATAGTTTGTCCTCCTCAATAATTAATAGTACCATACAAGAAAACAATTAATGTCATAATTAACAACTTAAATATTAAATCAAAGGTCGGCTGCGTATCAGATCTTCTGATTAATGAACAACACTGTCTAACACATTTATTGGATGTAAAGCATATGGTATACGTAAATGGTGCCATATGCCCTCTTTATTCATAATTTAATCATTTGATAATTGGGAAAATAGCTAAACTGAAATAATAAAAATCAATGATTTATGATTACATAATTAAAAGTAACATGTTGGTCCAAGGGTCTTTGTCCAGTGACTAATAATAACTTTAAATATGCTTTAGCGCTACAACATATATTGACTTATAATCTTACGATATAGTCATATAGATATACACACATATACATGAATTTAGCATATGATCAGCATGGAATTAAGATTTGATGAGACAAGCAATAATTGGTCCATGTAGATATTCGTCAGGCAGTGTAAATTAAAACGTGAAAACTTCCTCATGAGTGATGGCCCATAGGTGATCATCATGTCCATCATTTTGTGGGTTGAAACTACTCACATGGACTAAGATGGACTCACAGATATCTCCTTATGGCACTCTATAATTTGTACATATACATTTATATACCCGAGTTATATAATACATTCCAAACCAAAAATGGTCGCCGAAAAACGAGTTCAGTTTTGTAAGTTCGAAAAATATATGTTTGAATTTAAAAAAATTTCGGACTAGTTTTGTCTCCCTCAAAAACAGTTTCAACCAAAAACTTGTTATTTATGTAAAGAAATTAGATTTTCATTTTTTTTTTCACAGTCTAGAATTTCCGATTTTTTTAATCAAATATAATGAAGTTGCTCGTACAAAAGTTTATTAATCTTGAAAAAGTCATAATGTATGCCTCAACACCAGTCAGATCAATATCTTCAAACCAGTCAGATCAACAGTTTCTTAATCCAATTGGATTTGGACCCGAATTGGTCCGAATGTCACCATGCTGCTGCTAGCGAACGTAAAAGGGTATTACTCATGCCCACATATATACGATATTTAGTTTCTTTGTTCTGATTGTACGTGAGATGAGTGTATGTATGTTCCATATGCATCCACATAAGTATTTCGTGGATATATAATTTGCTCTCATATTTACTTCTTTTGTTTTTTCTTGGTCAACTCTTTTATTGGTACCACTGGTGGGAGTATTAGTTCATCGAACTACTCAACCACTTTGAACGGACTCGAATTGGTGCTCTCATATTTACTTCAAATACAGTAGAACAGAAAAAAAAAAATTAAATACAAGAATATATAGAAAGTCGTGGGTGAAACCACTGAAAAGCGAGTATGTGTTTCATACATTATGTGATACGTACACGTTAATTAAGTTATAGCAAAGTATAAAAGATAACGGAGCTAGTTGGTAATTAGTCATGTCATAGGTTAAACTTAAACACCTTCTTTTTCAAAAAATAAAATTTCAATTAACTTATCTTTTAAGTTGAAAAGAGTTAATGTTTGGTGTTAAAAAATTCATTATATTTGTTCTTACACACTATTTACTTTTCATTTAAGTCAATAAACAGTTTAGATTCAAAAATTAAAACAAAAATAATTGTGTGGATATTCATTCTTATTTTATGTTAAGAATTATGGATCGACAAAATTGGTTTTTCTTTAATTAGATCAAATATCCGAATTTCTCTCCATTCAAATACATGGTTTACCACTAACCCCAAAACTTGTACATATATTTAACTTAAATATATTTTATATATAAAATATATTTATATAACGAATAAACTAATTAAAGAATGTGTAGATTTATATGTGAACAATAATTTTGATTAGTGGAAGAACCAAGATATATTAACTAAGGAAAATACAAAATTAGTTCAAAACCAATGAGCTGCTTATATTGTGGCTATAGTAGGCTTATGATTTTGGGCCAAGAAATGAATTTTAATTAGAATTATGCGCTAAATATTGTCAAATTAATTAGATATTCGAGTAATTTATTAAACAAGCCTGCCATTCAACAAGCCAGTCAAGCTTTCCATTCAACAAACCCTGTTGTGGTCATCAGACTTTATTATAAAATCAGTAACGGAAAATAATCCATTGCTCTGTTGACTCTTTCAAGCAAGGCTTCCTTGTCTCAGAGGCCCCTTCAACCGGCTCTTCAAAACTCGCTATTCTGCTGACGATTTTAGCTTTTATATATCACCCCGAATGGAGTACTCAAGTTGAACCGGGCGGACCTTTGGAAAAGTCTGTTCGAGAACTTCACAACTTCACTCTAGGGCCAACCTCGAAGGGTTTCCTATCTTTATTCAATAGAACAGCAGCCAACCGCCGAGATTCCTCACTAGATATATAGGACTGGTACCTTCGGTCTCGAGTGACACTCCGAGCTCTGTTGCCGCTCTGTTCGTTTCTTTTTCAATGACGGTAACAGACCAACCTACATTACACTGTGAATCAAATCGAAATTATAGCACCTATATCGGTCACATGACTGGATTTCATGTCCAATTTTTGTTCACAATAATGCAATTTAGAAATTAAAATGTCTTTGGGTGAAAAATGAAGAAATTTACATTATAACGTAAAAATAAATCAAATTTATGGTACCTCTAATAGTCAAGTGACTTGATTACATGTCCAATTTGTTTTCACAGTTATGCAATATATGACTTTGTTTTTAATAGGTGAGAGATGGAAATTTTTTTGTTACAAATTAATTATATTAAATTTACATTATAATGTGAATACAAACATAATTTGTGGTTTCTAACGATCAATTGACTGGATATCATATCTAATTTGGTTTTAAAATAATGCAATTAGGATTTAAATGTCTTTAATATGTCAGATTTGGGGATAAAAATTATTGTCAAATTAATTAGATGAATGCTAAATTTACATTATGACGTGAAGACAATTCGAATTTATGACACTTTTTAACGGTCAGATGATTGGTTTCCATGTCCAATTTATTTTCACAATAATGCAATTTAGGACTTATGAGATATGAAAATAAATCGAACTTATGACACTTATAACGGTCAAATGACTGGATTCTACAGTACAAAAATTCAGAACTTAAATGCCTTTAATAATAAATAGGTGAGAAATGAAGAAAAAATAATTTATTTAATTTATTAGAAAATTTACATTTTACTGTGAAAACAACTCAAACTTATGACACCTCTAGAGATCAATTGACGAGATTTCATGTCTAATTTGTTTTTACAATAATGCAATTTAAAACTTAAATGTTTTAATTAATAGGGAAAACGGTCTACAAACACCTAAAAGCAAACATATCAGACATAAACTATCCGAAAAAAACTAAATAGACCCAATTGCACCTAAAACGAAACTATTTGGTCTGTAACCACCCGTAAAAGTCTATAACCACACAGCGCGTTTTGAGCGTTCCAATCCGTTTAATTAGCGTTTAAAAATCCGGTTTACTAAAACCAAACATAAAATGACAGGGCATGAAGACAAAAAGAAGACAGCGCATGAATCATCGCCCATACAAAAATCATTCCGATAAAGAATAATCATTATCTCCATTTTGTAAATTTTTCATCATTATTTGGGCTTCAACTGAAAATATAATTTTCACACTCGAAACACTCAATTTTAAAAACAAAGATAATGGAAACACACATAATTTGATGGAGGAGAAGGAGGAGGAGCGTTGTCTTGTGGTGCGGCGGAGATTCGTGCGGAGAATCGAGGAATTGGTTTGAGAAGAGGGAAGGAGAGAGGTTGAACGGAGTGAGATCGGAGAGAGATTGTTGAAGGCGGAGATCTCGAGGAGGTACGACGGAGAAGAGAGAGGCGTGAAGGCTGGTGATGATGATGATGAGAGAGTAAGGTGAAAGTGGCGGTGGTGGAGAAAGAACTCTTCGGTTCGGGATCTCCATGATCCGGAAGAATTTTTTTTTAATTTTGTTCTTCTTCTTTCTCGAGTTGGGTTTTAGGGATTTTTAGTGTTTGTTTTTGTGTTTGGTTTTAATCATGTAATCGGGTAAGAAGCAGATGAAAAATAGGATTTGATTTTAGTAACCTAGATTTTTAAACTCTAACTAAACGGATTGAAAAGCTCAAAACATGCTGGATGGTTACTGACTTTTATAGGTGGTTACAGACCAAATAGTTTCGTTTTAGGTGCAATTTGATCTACCTAGTTTTTTCGATTTTTGGGTGGATGTAGACTGTTTTCCCTAATTAATATGACAATCTAAAGTTTTCGTTTTGGTCATGGATAGGTCGTGAATCATATTTGGCTCAATTTTGGTATCGTGGCAGAAGAAGCTCCTACTACCTAACCCCTTGTTACGTTCTACAGTTCTCACTAAGCAAGTAATAATTAAAAAATACACTGACCTCAAGGGTAGTAGTAGAATGACGTGCCATAGATTCGAGGGTAAGAAGCTACTTCTGTGTTTTCTGAGTAATGTTAAAAATATTAGCACAAATCCTTGGTTAGAAATAATTTCAGATACTAAAAATATCTCTGCATCATCAAGAAAGCTTTATCTTAACCACAAGGCATTTCACGCTAGGGCTAGTACTAATTAAAGTGGTTAGTTTTGGACGCATTAATCAATCAGACGAATTAAATCAATAAACAACCTATCGAATTTTTCTATCCTCACATTCTTTACCATTTCTTGGTTTCTTCTAGTCGGTTAACTTTCTTCTTCATTTTGGTCCCTAGTTCTTTATCGCTTCGCTTTCATGTTTTTTACTCTTTTTTTTTTCATGAAACCGAACCTAATTATTACTCTTAATAATATTTACATTCTATAAAAAAAAAAAAATCAATAAACAACGAACATGCACATGCCATATACTACTATGAGTCTATGATTAGAGCATATTGTGTTCGACTCCATGAACCTAAACAACGATCTAACCGTTCAACTTGATCTCACTCTCTTGACTTATTACATTAACTAAGTTAAAGATTTTGTAAGAAACTTGGGCGATGGATGTGATATAAAGAAGAAAACTTTGACCTTACACATTTAAGATAAAGCTGAAAGGGCATATACACTTGAATGAAAGCACATTGGGTAAAAACCTTACACATTTAATCTACCATAAATCATGCACATTTAAGAAACAGATCATCTTATAAATAACGAAAATCTCAACTGCATTCAAAACAGAGCATCGGATAAAACTACATAGATGAACACAGTAGTTATCTGAAAAAATTACGGGGTTCGGTTCGGAGGAGAGTCGTAATTACCTCTTACAATGTCTCAGTGTCTTCGTCTTTTGTGGGATGACAAACATTGATAAATTTGATCAAAGAACTTATGTGGAAGAACATATATAGTAAGAGAATAATAAACAACAGAGTAAAATGATTCTGAATTTTTAGAAAGAGGATTCGATCTTATTGTTGAAAGAAGGAAGAAAAGGTAATTAGTAGATAATTATCTGTACATTTGTTTCTAAAATATAAATATCTCAACGGGAAAAAAAGTTACCGTTGCTACTCCTGAAATTAGAACGTTGTAATATTATGAATAGTTCAAATTAAATTTACCTTTTTTTCCTATTAGATTTTGAAAACCGTAAAACATAAAATTTGATTTTGTGGAGAAAAATAAATTATAACCTTACGTCAGCTAAATAGTATCTACTTTTGGTGAAAAAGAAAAAAAAAATGGGATGATTTCGATATACTAAACCAACAAAATTACTTCATGTTATTTCTTCTCAAACTTTTAACTTTATTAAACTACATAGAATAATATTATTCTTCTTAATACATCATAAACTTATAAAACTATCCAAAATTAGATATATTCAATAATTAAATATAAATTCCATTTTTAAATTTTTATTCGTATTTTGTTTTTGCGATTAGATAAACCCGAATTTGACCCATTGACCCGATAAAAATTTAAAAAAAAAAAAAAAAAAACGATGAATATTTGTTACATGAAAAAAGTAGAAGACACGTGGTGTTTTGAATAGATGTGTGTACCTTATTTTTTCGACATCCTTCTCGGCAACTCCAACGCCATCTTCATCGGTCGAATCTGGCTCGTTCCCGTTGTAACGATTGTTCAACAGAAAGAAGTCACACACGTTGTTTATTCGGACTAAAGCTTCCGCATAAAGCTGAGGAAAAGAAAGATAGAAGATGCAGCACTCCGAAGAAAAACAAAAGACTCCATATTCTCCTGCTTCTTTGTCTCTGCAATAATTTTCTCTGAAACTTAGCTTGATTCAGCCATGGTGAGCTCAATTTTGTTTTCCTTTCTCTCGTATTTTGTTACCCGAATTTGTCTTCGTTGCTTGAAATCTCTCTGATTCATGCATAAAGCTTGCATCTTCATCTCCAGATATGCAAAAGATTGTATGTAGAAGCTCATAAATCTGTCAATTTGTGAGCTTGTTGACATTAGTGTCACTACATTTATTTCCTTACAATTGTGTCTATTTTCAATTTTTTGTTCCCAGGAGTGTCACAAACATAACACTTATTGGGCCTTTGTATTGGAGTGCAGGTAGCTTCTTTAGTATTTCTGTGTTTTAGCCTTCGATAGAAAGTGATTTGATCTCTGCAGTCGAAATATGCACATCTCAGCTCTATACGGTTTAATCTGTCAGATCTGTGGCTAGAATTGAGTTTTAGGCATTTGTATTGCAGTGTTTTGACGTTGTTCAGTTATTCTTTGGACATGATTTTGCGAAACATTGAAAGGAATATGAGACTTGAAAATGGAATTGATTAGAACATTTTATTTGTTATGCAACGCAACTGTATAATGTTAATTACTCTCAAAACAAACTATATCTTCTGTGTTGCACCATCGGTATATACTTTTTATTTCACCCTCTGCAAGTCACTGTGCTTGACGGAGGATCCAGAGTAATTGCAAATCACTATGTTTCTAGGTCTCTGTCTCTCTCCCTCGCTACGACAAATGGACGAAGAAAGATTGAAAATTTCTCAACCTTTTCGGGTAAGTTCTCTGAATCGTTTGTATTCTTTTTCACCTTCCACATGGTTGACAGAATTCAGACGTAGCGTAAGTGAATCTTACTTCTACATAAACAAACAAATAAAAAAATAGGATGCCTTTGAAATTCAGCATTTGCAATTGCAACTGTGCGAATGATTCAATCGATGATTGAAAGTACAATTTCTATCTTTTTTGGGAAAAGGATTTGAGACTTCTTTTGTTTGTTCGTATCTAATTTATTGTCAATTTCTTGGACTTTCTCCACTTCTTGAACGTTTGATGGCTCCATATCCATGATCTGGCTTAAGAACGAAAGCAAAAACTTTTGATTTTCTCGAGAAAAAGAGAGGAACAGAGCGAGAAAATGGAGAGAAGAAGAAGACGAAGGGCAAGGATTTATAGGCTTAGAGTCGGGTTTTTTAATTTTTATTTTATTTTATTTTTGTTAAAAAAAAATCGTTCATCGGATCAATGGGTCAAATTCGTGTTCTCTTATCGCAAAAACAAAACGCGAATAAGAGTTTTAAAACGGGGTTTATATTTAATTATTGAATATGTTTAATTTTGGAGAGTTTTATAAGTTTATGATGTATTAAGAAGAATAATACTATTCTATGTAGTTTAATGATGAAACTAAAAATTTTAGGAGAAATGTATGGAGTCATTTTGTTGGTGTAGTATAGCGAAGTCAACCCAAAAAAATATACTTTTATGTCTTCGCCCAAACAAAATGCTACAAAGTACAAACTACAATAAATAATAAATAATTAATAAGAATAGTGAAATTATTTTATTTTGTTACTGGGGAATACAATTGATGTTAAAACCAAAATTATATAATGTCAATGATCAAAATCAAATAAATTTACCAGCGTCAGAAAAATATATAATTATTTAAAATCTGTTTCCTCTTCTCTTGAAAATTATAAAATATGACTTAACCAAAGGGATTCATCAAATCTAATATTCCTTTTCCAAACCTTCAATTCCCATTAGAATTGCTCCAACTTGACTAAACTAAACGAGTGAATATGATCAGAGAGTGCCAAGAGTTACAAAACTATAAAAAAAAAAAAAAAGCTAAAATGAACTAATTAGGATGAATTCAAAATGTGGATCAACGGATGCAAGACGGAGGAGAAATCTTGCCACGTGTCCAACCGCCAACATTCTCACACAAAGCGGTGGCTGGACCGTCGGGTCCACGGTGCACTAAGTTAACGTTGACGAGCTCAACGTCTTTGCAAGGAACATTCTTGCTACATTGTAACTTTACGGCCACTTTGTCCATCGACGTCCCCCAAATGTTATTGTACTTCACGTCTTGTATCTGAATCTGTGAAGCAGACTACAATTAAAAAAAAAAAATCAAATCAAATTAGATCATCTCAAGAAAACTAAAAACTTGTTTCTTGTGGTGGAAGTTACCTTAAAGCTGCAATGTGAGTTTGGACAGTATTGTTGATCTATGATGATTGGATTTCCGACATTAATCATCTGGAGATTCTTGTAAAGGAAATTTGAAACTAAGTTCTGTGTACCCGACGAAGCCCATGTCTTGATCCGTACTCCATTACTCGTACCATTAAAGATGGAATCCCTAACCGTCAATCCCTGAACGCTCTTCTCATCTTTAAACCTTCCAAGACTTCCAACGCTGATTCCATGGCCCGGTCCACAGTTGACATTGTAGATATCCAAATTGGTGGTCCCCGACAATATCGCGATGCAGTCGTCGCCAGTTCCAATGTCAACGTTGTGGATCTTCATGTGGCTTGATGAACCTATCTTGATTCCGTCGGTATTAGGGCTATCTCCAGGAGCACTAATGCTGACGCGTGTGATGTCAAAGTAATGAACTGCGAAGAAGTTGAAGTGACCCATTTTGCTATTGATCGATTTAATGTGGTTGACTCTCGAGAATCTCACGAATTGGAACCCCATGTTCATAGGTAGAGCCCGGCAATAAAGGGTTTTTTGGCAATTGTTGAGTGGCCAAGAGTAGCTTCCTTGTCCGTCTAGAATGCCACCGCCTGAGACTGTGAGATTGTCAACGTACCTGAAAATGATCCACGTGTCTTGTTTGATGACGTTAGCTTCTTTAGGAGCTAACAAAGTTCCTTTGACGATGAAACTAATCCGACTTTTACATGGTCCCGTGAAGGTTACGCCACCGAGGTAGAAGGTTCCAAATGGTACGTACACTCTAGGGTCTCTTTTCCATTCGCACGCTTCTTTCCACGCCTTTGTAAACGCCTAAACGCGAAATCAAGACAACAAATCAAGCGCGTGTTAGAATTAATCAATAAATTCAAACATTGATGTTGAATTAGTTGGATCAAAATAAATAAAAACGAGAAATTTCACTACAATAGCATTGTCTGTTTTGCCGTCACCACGAGCACCATAGCTTCGAACATCGAAGATCTTTCTTCCGGCGAGAGCGGTTGAAGCAGCGGCTGAAATGCTACTTGCAACGGCAGCTATGACTAAAATTAACCTAAAACCACAAACAGTGGAAATCATTTCTTTCTTCTTATTTTGAAGTTGCCTTTTGTTTTTGGAATCGAAATGTAAATATATTTAAAAAAAAAAAAAAAAAGTTGTAGTGCCTTTTAATATATTTTCTTAAGACTTGAGAGTGATACTATCATTTTATTATATACTAGTGGATCTCTAGATACGACTATATCAGTGGCTTGATCCTTGTTACCGATTTTAGGTTAAAATTTAATGGTTTCTTTATCGTACAAATTGATTTTTTTCTTAATTAATCATCCAAATTAATGTGTTTCTTTAATAGTACAAATTGATTTGTTTCTGATTGCTGCTATGATTCTTGATTATAATGGTTTATTTTGTAATTCCTTATACATGAACAGAATATTAGTAAATATGGTAAATTGTTCCAGTCTTGTCGATTAATTGTGGGATCAAAATTATCAATAAATTGCTTCCGTACGGTTTGACTATCAAAATTTTGCAATAATTTAGGTTTCAGATTATAATAAGTCAAATTGGTATCGCGTACCAAAACCAAGTTAATTAACATAATTAGCATTGAAATATCCCAATCGTATTAAATATTAGAATTAAAACCATCAAAAAGACAAAAACTTGTATCCGCAGAAGAAGCCCATCCCGCGAGATCTGCTGGACTTCCATAGCAAAGCCCCACAATAGTGAGCCCCGCGGACCAAATTTTATTATTTTAAATTATAAAATTTATTTTTATCAATTTAATATTATATATTTGTCAAAATAAACGTTATATTACATATCTTTAATTTTTAAGAAAAATATTGAATAAAAAATTATTAGTGAAATTATTCTTTGTGTTATATGAATATATTTCTCTGTTTTGTTTTAAAAATTAGAAAACATGTAAATAATCTTCGAATCAGCAAAGATTATACGCATAAATCAACAACCATTAATCTAAACTCCTTTTTTTGCATGTTAAGATTTTTAAATTTAAACCATTTTACATCGAAAAGAATGAGAAAATAATCTGTGAGTCTCGACTGGACATATAATTAGTTATCACTCTCTGTTCATAAACAATTAATGTTTAGGAATTTTCACATAAATTAAGAAATAATAATTACTAATTATAAATACATTATTTTCTCTTAACCAAAAATAATTTTTTAATTATGAACCAATAATAATTCATAAATTCAAATATTCTCAATGATTACTTATTGAAATTTATAAATTTATTCACATTAATTAATTAAAAGTATATAGGAAATCAATATGAAACAAGAAAAAAATCTCAAAAAAATCATTTTTCAGGTAGTATTTTTTATGGTGCTTACTGCTTAGAAAGATGAGATTCAATACGTTCTCTGTTGAAACTCTATAGTTGATATATAAATACTTATAAAAAGGGCGATCAATTCAGAAAGGAAACATTCAGGGTCTGAGTCAAGCTTTTTAGTCAAAATCTTACTCTGATCTGTTATAGCCAAACTTGACTTTGCTTTTGTCGTTCATGTGACGATGAAAATTATGATATTAAAACTATACTTATGGCGCATAAATACTTTTAAAACTTGTAATGATAACTGATTGATTATAAATGTATACCTTTAACTAATCCCATCATATTTAAAAATAAAAACAAGAAAGAAAATAACTAATTTGCATATGATGGGATTTCTTTGTGTGGTACAAACCGTACAAGGAACTAATTTGCAACTTGTGAAAAGAATTTGGGGAAAGAATAAAAGATGAGTCAACATAAAAATAAAAAAGGGCAATAAATAATGAATGGTCGACAAAAAATAAATAAAAATAATGAATGATCGGGTCCCTTATGAAACTTTCCATGAAACATCGTATGTAACTATCCTTGACTTCTTTGTTCATTTGTTGAATTTCTAATCTCTTTTACAAAATATATTAGCGCAAAACAACAACAACAAAAATATATTTTACAAAATAATAATATATTTAAAAAACTTGATTAACAAATCGTGTCTATCAAGGATGAATTTATAAACAGAAGATGCATATAATCAACATTCACCTCACAATTTGAATTTATTTCGATTTCATGACTAAACTATACGATTATGTTTCATATAACAGTTTATGCTGTTCTAAAACGGGAAACAAAAGTATTAACCCAAAAAAATATATAATCATTGAGACACATCACTACTTCTAGAAGCATGAACGAAGAATAGTGTTTGAGACGTACAAATTCTACACACGTGCAAATACTTTCTAAGTTATCTATAAAATTTTCTTAGGCTGTTCCAAGTGATGTGATGGGATATCATCAAAGAAGGCGTTCTTTGACCCAAGAAAAGAGAATGTAAGATGATAGTTGTAATTTAAATATTTATAGATTGTAATGGTGGTATAAAAATTTAATGTTTGGTCCGTCAAGGCTGCTGGATTGTTATTAACGGTCAACATGTCTCAACCATCAATGAGTTCTTCTTGTTTATGCATAAGAAAAGCCGTAGAATGATTAATAGAGTCTTGCAGAACAGAAAATATCACTAAAGTTCGTTATCTATGTTATTGAGCTAGTTAGTCCGTTATATTATGGTTAAAGATATTCTTGGCTGTTGCTGATAAATTAACCGAAGAAAATTGGAATAATTGTTTCATTAATAGCCGTCTAAAAAGATTAGTCGAAAAAAACCCTTCAATCGTAACTTCATTGGTAAGCATTTATAGAACTAGAACCATATATATTGTTCGACCTATATAATAATTAGTACATTCAACGAATATGATCAAAATTACATATATTCGACGATAAAAAGTTGGTCGTCGAAAATGTATTATGACGTCATCGAAAACAAAAAACTAAGTCGTCACCTATGGTCCTATATTTCATGTAGGACGACACGAGATAATAAATTGTTTCAAAACCAATACGAAAATTTTACTTAAATGACTCACTCCAGTGCCCCACAAAGATCATATCATATGATTCATATCTCTCTCTCTAATCTCTATAAATACCGAAGTATGTAACTATGCATATAAAATATACAAACATCTGAACACCCAAAGACACAGGAAGAGCTAAAGTTGCTATATACTCACTAAGATCGTTTCATCATCATCAACACCACAAATCTCAAAAATTTTGTTTTCTGTTTCTTTAATCAATTAAATTTAATAATGTCTGGAAGAGGGAAAGTGAAATCGGAGCCGATGAAGGTTGTGTTCATAAACACACAGTACGTTGAGACAGATGCTCGTAGCTTCAAGACCGTTGTTCAAGAACTCACCGGTAAGAACGCCATCGTCGCCGCCGGTCCTTTTGAGTCCCCCTCCGCTTCCGACAGCCGTTGTTACGGTGGCGGTAGTAAAATCGGTGAAGATACCAGACAGCTCTACGGCGGCGGAGGAGGAGGTGGAGGACGAGTGGGGTCGACGACTGAGTTCGATAGATTTATCAAGGAGATGCCTCCCATGGAGGAGTTGTATAATCTATGGTCAGAAAATTGAGTCATTAAATTCTATTGCAATAATTTTAATTATGCTTTTTCTTCTTGAAATCGAATCTTTCTTTTATCCACTGAGATAATGTTTTGTGATTGATTGATTAATTATCTTAAGTAGATCGTCACTCAAAGATTAGGTCCAATTGCGAATATTATAATTTGGAAAGTATAATGTGAGTTACATAATAGTATGGCCCATTTCTCTGAATTTTAAACGGTCTTATAGTTTTCATATGTTGCTTAAAGGCCCATGAAGCCAAAGTATTTGCTTTTGTTGATGTGTTTGACCTATAAATAGAATTTCCAAAAAAGTTGGGATTTAATTGTATACAAACTATTATATTAGTGTACACACATGTCAGTCTAGCAACCGAAAAAACCAATTAGGTTACTATTATATTATTCGGATAAATTCACAATTTTATAAATCCAACATGTTATATAGTTCACAACAACCAAAATAAGCATTATATGAACTAATCTTTTTTGTGTTTATATATAAAAGAGGGTTGTGTAAGTGCGTATATGGCTGAGGCAAATAGCAACAAAACTCATGGTTGACCTTCTCTAACCAACCTTAACCAATTTTGTGTTGGGTGAACCATTTCTTTTCATCAACCCAAAACACACACACACACACGATTTTAATCGTGCCATCTACAATTCTTGTTTTATTTTCCTTTCATTCTTAGTTTAGTTTTTTGGCAGTTATTTTCAGGTATTTTTCTGGTATTTAGTTGGGTTGATTCAACGATAACATTTATACGTCAACATAAAATATGCATTTTTTATTTTAAATTATAAGCTAATACTACACTTTAAAAAATTCAATTAAATATAACATTAACGCCAACTAATCTAGTTTTGAAATATTACCAAACTTTGAACAGATAATGAGTCCTCGTACAAATAATACCCCAAAGATAACAACTTCTTCTTCTTTTTCCAAAAGTAATAAGTTTTGATGGTAAAAAATACGAATATTAGTGCAAATGCGACAAACAAAGATGCAATAAAAGAAATAGATAAAAAAAAAAGAAAAGACATTATTCTAACCCACCTCGGTGCTTAAGACAAAACCGCCTTCACAAGATTTCGTATATTCTAAGCCTTTTTTGGTCAACCAAAAAAACAAAACAAAAACATAAAGAAACGACGTCGTTTTATACAGGAAACTGAACACCACGCGCGAAGAGGAAAGAAGAAACAAGAAACAAGAGTGATGGATGGATGATTCTTTGGCTCGTCTCTTACTCCATCGTTTCCTGTTCCCTTTTGCTTCTCCACCTCATCATCATCATCTCTCTCTCTTTCTCTCTTGAGATTTTCGGTCAATATATTATAAAAGAATCGACGAAAAATAAAAGCAACAAAATACAAATTCAGATACAGAACAACTTGTTCTAATCTCTCTATGTTGTTTTTTTTTTTTTTTTTTCCATTCTTTTCTATGAATTTTATATAATACGAAAGAGATACACACAACACTGTATTATCTTGCTTCTCTCTTCTTCTTTCTTTCTTCTCTTTTCTCTCTCTCTCTACAGAGTAAAGTTCTGATCGTGTCTCTTATCGTTTACCCAAAAACCCTTCTTTGATCTCCTTTCTTGTTTTCTTCTGCCCTCAAGATTTTGTTTCCTCGAAGTTTTCAGGTTTCTTTCATCTCCGATTTCTCTATCTTTATCAGAATTTGTAGGGTTTCTTCTGTTTTAAATTCGTGGAATATTTTGGAAAATGAGTAATGTTTAATTATGTGTTAAGGTTTTACTGTTTTCTGTTATCGCTCCCAATTGAAAAGGTCCCCCCCAAAGTTAGGGTTTTATGTATGCTATAAAATTAGGGTTTTTGCCCGAATTGTGTGCTGAAATTGAATTTTACCATTTGTGCAGGTTATGGTGAAGATTGTTTCCAATTTAAAGCATGTACCTTTAGGTTAAAAATTAGGCTTTTTGTTTTTCCAGTGTGTGTAACTGTAGAAAGGAATTGATTTTAGGTGTTAATGTGAGACTAGTCACATAATAATCTCTGCTCTTGTAAAGGTAGGATAGGGTTTAGTAGAAGAAGGGTTATAAAGTTTAAAACTTTGTGATGGGTAATAAGTTGGGAAGGAAGAGGCAAGTGGTGGAAGAAAGATATACAAAGCCACAAGGTTTGTATGTGAATAAAGATGTCGACATTAAAAAGCTCAGAAAACTGATTGTAGAATCTAAGCTTGCTCCTTGCTATCCTGGAGACGATGAGAGCTGCCATGATCTTGAAGAATGTCCAATTTGTTTTCTGGTTTGTGGATTTCTCAGTCTCTGTAATTATTACATTCTCGTCACATTTTGTAGATCTAATTCTGCGATGTTTCTTCTTGTGTTTCTAGTATTATCCTAGCCTCAATAGATCAAGATGTTGCATGAAAAGCATTTGTACAGGTAAGATATTCATTAACATTTTAGCCTCTTCATGTTTCCATTTCATTTGACATGGCATTCCTTTTTATTTTGCTGCAGAGTGTTTTTTACAAATGAAGAATCCTAATTCAGCTCGGCCTACTCAGTATCCTTCATTTTAATTCCTGTGCATAAACTTTTAGGGGCTTCTTTAACATTCGGCATAATGTTCGAGAATATTTCTATTAATTTGATGGATCTTCTCTTTTATGTCCTCCTTGACATTTATGAGGTGCCCATTTTGTAAAACACCCAATTATGCTGTCGAGTACCGCGGAGTAAAGACAAAGGAGGAAAAGGGCATTGAACAAGTTGTAAGTCAAAAATAAAATGTTCACAGTAACTCTATTTGTCGATAAGTTTGATGGAATACTGCCTTATACATATGCAAACTGTATCCTTTTACAGGAAGAGCAACGGGTTATAGAAGCCAAAATAAGGATTAGGCAGAAGGAAATGCAGGATGATGAAGAGAAAATGCAGAAACGTCTGGAGTCATGTTCCTCTAGCACAAGCGCAATGACTGGCGAGATGGAATATGGTTCAGCTTCAGGTCAGTTTATTTGTCCTGCCAGAACGTGTCAGGAACAAATGGTGTCACAAAGGCAGTTTTGACAGGCTTCGTTTTTTTGTCCCTTGGTTTGCAGCTGTATCTTATAATTCCCCCATGGACGACGGGGAAATCGCTCCATCGCAGAACGCATCAGTTGTTAGACAGCATTCTCCCCCTCGGGGAAACAGGTCTGTTTTTCCACTGGCTTCTCTGTATTTTTTTTTTGTTGTGGGGGGGGGGGTCAAGTTCTTCTATGGATCAATGTAGTAGTTGTAACCATGAAAGTCCTAAATCATTTATGAAACACTGCAGTGTTTATTAGACTTTAGTCTTGTTTTGGGGAACTAAGTGATTTGGACAGAGTTTCACTTAAGAATAAAGTGAGTACCATTGCGCTTCCTCTCTTACAAGTGGAAGTTGCGAGTTAAAGTTTGTTATGCTTCTTTGTCTCCAACAACAATATAACCTCATTTTCACAACATCATGTTGTATGGTTAAATTAACTAAATGCACAGTGAAGAAACTGTAATCTGAGTGATTCATATTCGACTAACTATATATGTGATTTGTTGGTAAACTCTTCAGGGATGACGAGGTTGACGTTGACCTTGAAGAGTTAATGGTAATGGAAGCAATATGGCTCTCCATTCAGGTATACAGAATTGTTTGTGTAACTTTTTACCTCTGATGACAATTTTCAAAATTCTCATGGCTTTTTAATTTATTCTAACAGGAAACAGGGACGCAGAGAAATTCAGCTTCAGGGGAAATGACTTCTTCTAGGCAGTATGAAACAGAAGATCATAGTTATGTTTCTTCACCACCACGAATGGCTTCAACTGTAGAACCAGCAATGCCGTCTTCATCATCTGGTGGGCTTGCTTGTGCAATTGCCGCACTTGCTGAACGCCAAATGGTTGGCGAATCCTCCAATCACAATCACAATCACAATGTCAACGTTTCTTCATACAGTATGCTTCCTGGAAATTGTGACAGTTACTACGATATAGAACAAGAGGTAGATGACATTGACAACCATCATCATCATCATTACCATAACAATACCGAGATGGGAGAAACAGGAAGCAGCAACAACTATGTAAGTTCTTACATGACCGGCGAGAGCTTCCACAACTTTCCTCCTCCTCCTCTTCCTCCTCTTGTCGTTGTTCCAGAGAGTTTTGAGGAGCAAATGATGATGGCTATGGCTGTGTCTTTAGCAGAGGTTCATGCCACGACCACAAGTGCACCAACTGAAGTTACTTGGCAATAAATAGAGTAATAATGAAAACTCATGGGTCTGGATCTGATGATTACCTTCATTCATATAAATATCTTGTTCCTATAGGAAGAAAGAAAAGAAAAGAAAAACAGATGAGATGATTTCCAGTTTTAATAGAAAAGGTTGGGTTGTGTTCAATCTTCTTTATGTTATATTTCCATAAATCTTTTCGATCTGCATAGACAAAAAGTGAAGAGCACAGGTTTTGTCTTTTTGATAGCAAATGAATCAGAAGAGAAAGTCAAAGTTGGAGAGTGTTGACCAAAATAGTGTTAGGGGTATAGGATTTTAGCTTTGGGTAACTCACCTTTCTTCTCATTTATATATTGATTTAGAGTAATTTTTTTGTCAACATATAATATGTCTTATAGAGAGTCTATGGTTTCGTTAAGATAAAAAGTTGTAAAGATGATCAATGGATTATGATTTATGACTAGCAAGTAGCAACTCACCAATTTTTCAACATTAAATATCTTGATTCGAGCAACTTATGTTTGTGTTAGTCTTATGGTTACTTTGATATTATATGTTCGGGAAACGGGAATAAATGGGCCTATAATTTCACAACTCCCAAAATCAGTTACTGGTACTTGATTTATTTATTTATTTTTGAAATGTAATACTCCAAGTTACTTGAATTATTACCAACATCATCATAAAAGAACCAAAAGTTAAAGGTGGTTGTTACTGGTTAATGCTACTTACAATCATAAATCATAGTGGCACTGAATTTACTTCCAGTTTTGATGTGTACAATTTTCAAATGTCAACTTTTACTTATATCTTTTGTCGTCACACTATACTATTTAAACATAGTAATGATTAATGGTTCTATCTTGAATACAGACTAAAATGTAACATTTTATGGGGTTTTCTTTTCAACATTGTGTATGGGTTTCTCTAACACAAGCTTGAATCTACATTGTTTCAATTTTCATATGTAGAGGAGAAAAATATAGACATTAATTAATCCACGAATGGAAATGAATTGAACATGTGAAACTATCAAACTAAACTAAACTAAACTAAAACAAAAGAGTTTCAACTTTGTGGAAACCGACAAAAAGAAAAAAAACAATGTCAGACCCGATTGATAAGGGTACACACGTGTCTGTAGTCTGTAGTGTATTTTATCAGGGCGGATTTACATGAAGGGAGGTGCATCTGCTCCATGCTTTTTATAAAATTTAATTTTTGTTCAATGATAATAGTGGTTTTTTTTTTTAACACAAGATACTAGAATTGATTACCGAAGGTTAGGATATAAATCCTTACAAAAGGTTGGCCGTAGCCAATTCGGAACGACATTATTAATAATACCAAAGTAGATGGATGTGCGACACACCCTTTTACAAATTAAATCTGCACACATATTAGAAGATCGATGATGGAACTTGATGTCAACTTCCTGAAAACGCGGCAATTCTGCTGCTATATCGGTGAAGAAAGATCGGAGTGACGACCATTGATCATGAAAATGATATGCGGATACTAGATTGGCACAGTCAGATTCGATGATAACCTTGGTAATGCCAAGATTAGCCATGCATTTGACAGCCCAGACAAGAGAGGTTGCCTCTGCCTCTAAAAAAAATCTCAATCCGGAATAGCATTTGGCACCAAACCATTTGAGATGATCTGTAGAGGATCTTAGAATCCAGTCTACACTACTTCTATCCGAATTCTTTAATAGTGGTTTTTGGAGTAAATGATTGAGTTTGCCACTTTTAAAATTTCCTACGTGTCTCTATTTACATTTTCGTTTTTGTTTTGTTTGATTTGTTACTTAATTATTTTCTCCACCACAAACTTATTATGATAAAATATATATTTTTCTTTTGTTTCTAACTATTTTTTTTTTATTATGTACTTTCCAATTGATTTGTCTCTTTTAAATGCAAACAAATAACTAATATTTTCTCATCTTCATATTTTCTTCTCTTTGTTTCAAAACACACTTAGTTTTTATTCTTTAGTTTCGTGACATTCTCTTAGTTTAATCTCTTTCAATATGTTTAAATAATTAATTTAGCATTCTTGACAAGTTTATAGATGAATAATATATTATATTAGTATTTTTCATGATCTCTGTTATATTATTTTTAAAAATTAGAAGTATGAATTTATTATATTTATTAAATTTTGCTCCACTAAAAAAGATGTCCTTATTTTTAAGTACATGAAACTAAAATTGTTTAAGCTTATAACATTTTTAGGATGTATATTTTATATTATATATTTTAGATATATATAAAAATTTAAATTTAAACATAATTTAATACTTAATATCAAAATAATGTTGCCTCCTATACTAAAATTTTCTAGATCCGCCCCTAGTTATAACTGCACCATTTTGTTTTGTATATTTACATACGTATAAAAACATACAAACGATATGCTTATAACATGTGTTGTTTAAAAATATAAATTCATCTCTTATGAACAGGCCTGCTTATGAACCGAAGAAGTTGCTATAATTTGGCAATTTTTTTATTTTTTGACATCAAAACAATCATATATTATTAAGCTTGTTCGAAAAGGCTCGATTTAAGAAGCAGCCACTCCGGAATCTGAAAGCTTACATGGGGAAAAATATTTCCTTGTGTTCGAGCAACTTTCGCAAGACTATCGAAACGAACATTATTAATACAAAGAATAACATGAATCGAAAAATTAGAAAAGGAAAATCTAAGAAAATGAAAATATTCTAATTATGTGAGAAAAGGGGCCAATTATCCTCAGCACCTATGAATTTTAAAATTTCGGTGCAATTCTTTGAAAGAGGGATAACTTTGAGAAAGATAATTTTCCATTGCTAGAGCTATGATTTGGCAATTTATTAGATAATATAGCATTCGTACTATATATCTTGTTTGTGACCTTGTGTCACTCAAATCATGCAAAAAGATGCAGAATCTTAATCTAACAAAAGTATTTTTTTTTTTAAAACATTATGATTACATGTAAACGTGGGACCTTAATCTGTTAAATTACACTTTTGTCCTTTTCTTCTCCTCAAAGGTCATTTCCCTTTCATCAGCTTTATTTCAAATCTCCCAACGTCTCTTTTTAATATCTCTCTCTCTGCTTCTTGAATTGATAGTCAGAGTCTCTCTTTCTCTCTCTCTCTCTGGACAAAAGCTAAAAAACCTCTCTTTTCTCCACATTTTGGGTTTTCTTGTCTTTGTGCTCTTGTTTCTATTAACCAATTAATCATACCAATAGATTCAAATTATTTCATCTCTTTTAGTATTTTATTTGCTTCGATTTCTTGTCAAGACTATCGCAATCACTCCTTCGTATTCAATTGCAAAGGAGAAACCGAGAAAGTAGTCAGCTGTCAACATTGTCTTGATCTCCTTCAAGGTTAGTTTCAATCTCGAGACTACCGCATGTATTTATCTTTGTGTATGTGAAATGGAAGTTGGAAACTATTTTTCCAGAGTCTTGAGAAATCTGTTTTCTTTTTTAATGGGTTTGGTGAAAGATTGAAGTTTGTGATCTTGAATCTTCTAAAGCGTTTTGAGTGAAAGCAAAAGCAAAAGCAATGTGTTCTATCTCACTTGTCTGGTTTGACTCCGATACTAGTGTAATCTGTTTAAGAGAGTCTCACTCGCACTTAGTGGCGCGTGGCTCACAATTCTTATTAGTGGGTCGTGCGTGCAGAGTAAATAAATAAATTCATGTATCTGCTTTACTCTGAGGAATGCTTTGATTTTCATCAGATCATATAACCTTTGGAGACAGCCTCAACAACTTTGCATAAATCAGAATGCCAAAACAAAGGTAATGGTTTTATTGGAAGAGAAGCGGAGATGTACCAAGATCGACGGTCGAGATGATTGCCAAGATTGTGGAAATCACGAAGATCAAGATCTTTCTTGGTACATCTCCGGTTCTCTTCCAACAGGTTTTACTTCAATTCTTGAAGAAAGTGCGATTTATTATATTTGGAATTGGTTTTTGTTGTTATTAGTCTCTATGATCTGTTTGACTGATACGAGTAAAATTGCAATTCTTTGTGTCTTGTTGTGACCTGAGTAGTATTAGAGGTTCAGAGTTGCCTCAGAGACAATCTCCAAGGCTAAGGACATCATCATCGTCCATTTCCTCTGATCCGCAGCATCTCAACCGTCCAATTACAGACCGGAGTACAAAGCTCGGTCTTGACCGTAGATCTCCGAGGAGTGGTGGGCCTCACACGGATCCGCTGACTCAGAAGAAGCTTGGGAGTCGCATCTCTGGTTTGGAATCACAGCTAGGACAAGCCCAGGAGGAGTTGAGATTGCTCAAACAGCAGTTGTCTAAAGCTGAGGCTGCCAAGAAACGTGCTCAAGAAGAGCTTCATAAGAAGAAATCCAAGAAACCAAACCCTCCTGTTCCGGAGAGAGACGACATTCCTGGTGATGATAGACATCAAGAGACTGATGTTTTCGAGGTTCTTGTTGAGAAAGCAAAAGAAGGTGAGAAGGTGAAGAGTGATGAATTGGCTTCAAAGGAAGACCAAATCAATGTACTGAAAGCTAGACTATACGACTTGGAGAAAGAAAAGGTATCACTTGGCGGGGAAAACGAGAGCTTGAAGAATCAGTTGAAGAGGACGGATTCAGAAATGTCCACTGCAAAGGCGAAAGAGGATGAGATAGCTTCAAAGGTGAGTCAGATTGAGGAAGAACTGGCAGAAAGCAACGAGACCACGGCAAAGCTAAAGAAAAAGCTTGAATCCATGGAAGAAGCAAAAGAGAGTCTAGAAGCCGAGATGAAGAAGCTGAAGGTACAAACCGAGCAGTGGAGGAAAGCAGCAGATGCTGCAGCTGCGATTCTATCTGGAGGGGTTGAGATGAATGGTCGGTTCTCAGAGCGGTGCGGGTCAATGGAGACGCATTTTGCAGGCAGGTTTGTAGGATCACCGGGAATGGCTGATGATTCGGATGACGGGTTAGGGTTTGGGAAGAGGAAAGGTTCAGGGATGAAGATGTTCGGTGACCTGTGGAAGAAGAAAGGGCAAAAATGAAGTGATAGAACAATAAGTAGCGTGTGATTCAAGGAAGTGTGGGTTGCTCTAATTGTGTCTACGAAATGATGGCTCATCATTTCGAATTATATAAATTATTTAGAGATTTCTAGTGACGATCATTTAGACAATGATTGTGCTGCTTCACCAGAAAGCTAAATTTATCAGAATTCTGATTCAATTGCAAAATCTGATGGTTCGTCTGCACTTCTCTTAATCACTTGAATTAGTTTCTGCATTCAGATTTCCCCAAAAGCATTTAGAGAGCAAGTTTTGAACTTAGGTCTCTATTATTGGAATAGTCACATTCCTAATCAGTGCAAGAATCCAATTGCCGAATAACTCGAAAATCTTAAAATAATCGCCTAAACAAAGCCGAATTCCTCAAAAACTCAAAGTAACCAAATCTGACATTGTTTTGAAAAAAGTTGACGCAATGTTTAAAAATTTGCTAGGTGCTAATCATGCGCTGCTCTGATAGAAAAGGATTCATCGATTTCGGCAATGTTTGGAATAAGTTGAAACAATGTTCATAAAGTATACTTTGTGCCATTGTTGATGTAATTGCCATTGGGAGAGACGAAGAGTCCTTAGTCCGCTGGACGCTGGTTATTGGTTCTCTGTCACAACTTTGCACAGGAAGAACATATGGCTGATTTTGAATTTTCCGTTTTGGCGTTTTCTCCTTTAAAAATCCGTCGTTTAAACTTGGAAACCACCTGGGTAAAAACAACCAGTTAACCACAAGATTAGTGTTACAGGGGCTTATCAAAAAAAGAAAGGAGAAGTCCCTATTGAAACTTATAGATACCAACGTTAAAAAATGTAACTTTCAGATATCCAAGTTGGCCCAAGTGAATATAACAATACAGTGATTGACAAGTCACTTTCCTTTTAAAAAATATTTGTGGGCAAACTAAGTAAACGACACGCTGTCTAAATTGTCATATTAATATATGTCTAGATCACTAAGCATATTGGTGCCCAAAAACAAATACTCGGACCACATTCAACGTCTAAAATTGAGATTTTTGGTTAATGTCTTTATCGATATCTTTAATACTGTTATAAGTTGTTACTTGTTAGCCATAGAGTGTTAAAGGTTTGATCCAACAACGTTATATCGGACTGTCAATGTATTTTATTGGTGTAAAAATTAGGTTGTATGTGGATTGGTTGTATACGTAGGATTTCGATTTTGGTTTTGAATGAAGACGTGCGGGTGTGGCGAAATTTTTTGTGGGATGGAGAGGATTTGATAGATGTAGATACGTCATACGTGTATTTTATGTTATTTTTTTTTTTAATGCTAAGTGCAAATTAGGGAAAAAGTTTATATCCTATTTTTTTATGCTCTAATAATGGGTTATATGATATTACCAAGCATTCAAGCGATAGTGCATGATGTTTGAGAAAATATAACTATTGCATTATTACAATTATTGGATCAACATTAACTTCAATCATACACATATTTATATATAGGGAATAACACACACTTAGATTTATGAATCACGAAAAAAAACATTATTAATCATTATAACAATGTATTATGTTTGATAGTCTTCCTTTCGATTTTTTGAAGCCTATTATCAGACAATCTAGAGTTGTAGGCAGAGGATCTGTACTCAGACCAAGTGAACTCTTCGTACAACATCTCGTCTTCTTTGTCCATAAGACAAGTCAACGGAGCGATTCTCTGAGTCAACGAAGGTCCAGCGAAGTAAATCATAGAAACCCTAGATTTTTTACCGTTCGCGAAAACCCTATGCCTCACGCTCTTGAACCTCCCATTCGTCATTACCTACACAATAAATAAATATATAGAGCTTAGATCCTCTCTGGTCTGAAACATAAACCAGAGAATATACTTCACGATTAAGACGAACCTGGAGAGAATCACCAACGTTGAAGAAGAAGGAAGAGTGATCGGGAGGGACAGAGATCCAAGAGCCATCAATTAGATTGATTTGGAGACCAGAAATGTTGTTAGATCTCAAGACAGAGATGATTTGAGGATCTGTGTGTTCGCCAAAACCGATCACATTTTTCCCACCGTTAGTCTTCTTTTTGATAAGAGGACATGGTGGATAGTGATTAAGTCTGAATATCGAATCCGTGTTTTGGTCAGACACGAGCTTGCTAAGTGTGTTTATCTGTTTAATCCCTAACCCATCTGTAATCATCTCCAAGACATGGCATGTCATTTTTCTCACTGATGTTATGTACTCTTCCAGTGCGCTTCTGTAGATTAAAGAACAAAACTTGAGACGGGCCATTCTCTTTGAAATAGCGAAAATGAAAATAAATGGAATCACAAAAGTCACTGTATTGAATAATATTATAAATTTATAGAAGTAACCACAGAAAAAGAAGCCATAAAGCATAGAAAGAGACAGAAGATGAGCTATAAAAACAAACACAGAGCATAAAACAGAGCACGAAAACAGAGTATGAGAATGGAAGGTGTTAACAAAACAAAGGACATTTTAAAACCGTTAATTCCAACCTAAAAGTTCCCGGGTTTTTCGAAAGACTTGGAAAGAGTGGACCCGAACCGGAATCAAGATTCGCATTCATCAACAAATACTCAACCCAACCCACGTCACCATTCCGACCAATCTTACTGTTCCCGTATCCAAAGGGATAACCTGCGACTTGAATTTTCTCTGACTTGGGCAACGAGAAGAACTCGACGGTCTCGTGTTCTAAAACAGAGATTAACTCTGCGGAAACACCATGGTTGATCACCTTGAAGAAGCCAAAGTCTTCGCAGGCTTTGACGAGGGCGTATTTGGATTCTGGGTCAGAGATATCTATAACCGGGATAGGAGAAAGCTCAGATTTTGGTTCTGTGACCGGTTTAGACAAGACCCCCATTGACATATATGTAATTTGCTTAAGAAATTTTTCTTAGGGTCACTTTTGATAGCTTTGAAGGCTGAGACATCGAGTTGTGTACTCGAAGGCGTGTGTATATATAGCAGATGAGATGATAAAAGATCTTCTTACAATGCCGCACGACCAAACAGTTCAAAACTAAGGCTAAATCAATTATTTCTCTTTTAGGTATCGATATCTTTTTTTTTTTTTTTGGGCATGAGGTCCCGATATCAATAATATTGATTATCGGGAAAAAATTTGTGAAAGTCTCCATCGTCATAAGTTATTTGCTAAATAGTTAAAAACGTTACATCGTTAGTCCATACTCCATAGTGATCTGTAACATAAATAATGACTGCAGTGATTTTTTTTTTTTTTTTTTTCGTTTTGTATCATGGAGGTCAAATTGTTTAAAGAAAAAATATCGAGATAAGAACATAGAATATTTGAGAGCGGAAGGAATTTTATGAATGTTCGTTGGCTGAGATAATCATTATTTTCGTTTTCCTAATAATCACAAGTACATATTTATTTATTTATTATTCCTTATCTTATTATATAAGCTTGGTTATAAAGTTAGTCATTAATATAATAGCGATATGTCAAGTTTATCGATCAAATGTTAACGTGTTTCAAAAATAATTTAACTTTTTTTTACTTAACGAAATAGAAAAACTAATTAAAAAACATTTACATATACTAATTTACATTTTTATACTTTAAAAACTATCTTTTATTTTCCTTAATCAAAAAGAAAAACTAACCAAAAAGAAAAAATATATTTACATATGCTAATTTTACGTGTGTTATTGGTCAATTAGATTTGAAAATGTATCAAAGTTTTATTTATTTATTTAGCATGGATATATTAACAAATAAAAAATAAATGTTGAAATTCAAAATAACAATACAAATGATTTAGCATTATAGACTAAAAAAGACTGCGAAACTTTTAAAAGATGCATGTAATTAAGTAACCACATAAAATTATACTTGGTCCATAAATCTTGAAGACCACTAACTAAAATCGTATAAATATGTTTTGCCATTTATACAATGGAAATATACCATAGATGACAGATTTGTTCGAACATATTAATTAGTTACATGACAAATTATTTAATGATACATGTTAAAGTTTCATAGGTTTTTAATTTCAAATTTGTTTGGCGATAAATAAATTGATTTATATTATCTATATAATATTTTAATTTCTTCTTTTCAATGTGAATTTTCTACCTGACACATACATGATGACTCTTATCAGGTCAATCTCGAATTAAATTTCATTATTACATCAAAATTCTCATATCAATAAAACTGACAATAAATGATTGAACTATATTTTATATATATTATTTTGTGTCATATTAATTTTCAAATGTGAGATTCCTAATGCGTCTCCTCAAAATTTTAGTTTCTATCGACCAATTTCAAAATATATTCTATTATTAGACTGCCAATATCCATATCGGGCAAGATATAATAAATGATCGAATTAATGTTTTTCATAAATTATCTTTAAGTTTAATTATCTCTTCTTATTTTAAACTTTAAATCGATTCTTAACCATATATTGATTTTGCTGTTCAACAATAATATTTGCTGAATCTTCTACAAGTATTGTTCAGAATTACAAAGAAAAAACAATGGATCAATAATTCATTGTTATGTATAGGTCATCGACTTTACTAGGGTGATCTCTTTTTTTTTTCTTTAACAAGCCTTTATCGTAGACACTTATTAATACCCATATAATTAACATATAATGTTTTTTTTTTTGTTTTCGACATAACATTATAGCGTTTAAACCGAGGAAAGTATGCTTATAAGTAAGATATACGATGATGGAAAAAAAAGTAGATATTGCATACTGAAAGCGACAAGTGGTTTTTTTTTTGGGATAAAATTTGACAAACCACAAGTGTCACTAAATAGTTGCGGGGCAGTTGTCACTGTCAACGAATCAACAATGTCTTCGTGGGTTGCACTCTTAAGTCTATTGTTGTTCCACGTCGATATGTCCGTTACTCCTTTTCATATGCTTCAAATAATTCATAACAAATAGTCAAATTTCATACAAAAACAAATTAAATAGATATTAAAGAATTGGTATTCTATAAATATGCATTAAATAAATTATAACTAGAACAAAAATGTTGAAAAGGAATAGGATTGGGGCAAGTAATTAAACATTAATATCTACTCGTGTTTCTATTTGGGATTAGCAACCGCTAGAAAGTATATTAGCATGCGTCCATAATATTAATGTCTTATATCGTTTCGGTTTACTCAAAGCCATAGTGCAAAATGGCCGATCGTAGTTTATAAATAGTAGTTTCTTTTGAGGGGTAAACTATGTTTAAAAAAAAAAAAACTATGTTTCGCTTTCGTAGTCTAAAGTGGCATAACACATTGGTCTCAATTTTTCATTATCCATAATTAGAGAATAACTAAGACGCGTTGTTAATATTTACGATTTTGAACATATATATTCATTTTTTATGATATATTAAATATGTACATTATTGAGCTTAGAAATCTATAGTTGATATAAAAATATCTAACGAATAAATTTCTTATAAGATACGTTTGAGGGTATAATATAACCAAAAAGGATATGTTGAAGGGTACATGAAATGCCACGTAGGAGGATATTCGAGGAGAGAAAAAGTATTTGAAAGAACTCAGAGCTTCGTACGCAGGTTCCTCGCATGTCCACTCCTTTTAAAGTTTGATGTGAACTAAAATCATGTTTGGACAAGACGTAAGCGATTGGATATGCATCGAAAGACAGCCTGCGACGCAAGACCCGACAAGTACGGACACAACAAAAATGATATATATATATATATATATATATATATATATATATGTGTGTGTGGTTTAAACACAGTATAACATTAATTTCAGTATATAGCCAAAACAAAACTATTATGTCGGTTCGTTATATTTCGATAAATGAACGATTTATACTATAAGATACCAAACCAAAGTTTGTTATATTGCTTGTTTAAGAAACTATGTGGTTAGATTATCATTAAAATACATTACTACTTTATAATTTATCAAGATGGTTTTAATTTAATGGTGGTTAATTGTTAACGTACGAAAATTGATTTATTGTGCCCTAGTTTTGATTTTTTGGGAATGGATAATTTACACTTTTGTCATGTTATTATCAACCGTTTAGTTTCGGATTCACGAATATATACATGCAATGCAATGCCAAGGTGTATACAGGCTTGAGCCGAATTTAAAAAATGTAGCTTTCATATATTCTATTTATGAGACAAAAAAAAAGGATTACGTTTACATTAAAAAAAAGGTAAATGTGGGTGGCTCGCTAAATAAAAGATCATGAAAGTTTTAATTAAAAATGAGATCTAGTTTATTTCATAAATATTAATGTTATATTTTTTGAAAGAAAGAATCCAAACATACTATTTAAAAGTAAATATTAAACCTATTTTTTAAATAAAATGTGGCCTTCGGATTTTTGAAAAGTTTGTGGCCTTGGCCAAATGAAATGCCCTTATTCTATAACATGAGAAACGGCTATGTGCACATGCTTTGACCCAAAACTTCGAGGTTCCTTGCTTTGGCTCCAAATTTTGATGTTATATAAGGAAAAGAAAAATAATGATGGTCTTGATTTTTTAATACTCTAAACATTCTGAAAATATCCCACAAAAGAAAATTACAGAAAGTATTTAATGTGGGGGAAGAAAATGTATCGACAATTTATATCTAAGGGTGGTTTCAAGTGGTTTCTACATTTTAGGGTGTCTGATTGCTTCAATTATGTGGGTGATGTCGGGCCAAAAATGACACTCAGAGATTCAACCCCATTGATATTTTTGTGTCTTTTACAATTTTTATTTACTGTTCTGATAACAACTATTACTTTCTGTAGTAGAAAACACTACAACGGTTGTTAAAAAAAAAAAAAAAAAAAAAAAAACTGCAACGAACTCCAACGATTTGGAAAGAAGCACGAACCCTTACCATAACGTAGCAGAACGACGATGGGCCTATTTTGGGGCTATCTGATTATAGATGTTATAACTAAAAATAACGTTTTCTTTCGTTTATATTTTTTCTTCTTAATACGCTAAGATTAACGAGTTCTTCGGCCCACTGCAACTCTCCGACATAGACGATGTGTTATATGTATAACATGTCAGCAATCAAACTGGAGATATATGACTTAAAAAGTGTCCAACCACAATTGATTTAAATTGTCCAATTAATTTCAGAAGTGAACCAACCCGACACAAAAAGTTTAGTCTACTGAATATTTAATTGGTCTTCGGCATTGAATTGGAGAGTTCTAGTTCAACTTGTTTTGCAAGGATTAGAAATTATAATCATCCGACACCGACGATCTCAAACTCTATTTTTTAATATGCAAATGATTTTTCGTTTTTAATGAGATTTGAATTAGAGAGAAGCATATTTTTACATTGTTCCGGAAAGGGTGGGCATATCCGGATATCCGAATCCGGATCCTTGAAATTAAATAAAATATTTAAATATTTTAAAAATATATATATATATATATATATATTAATATTATAATAATATTTAAAATTATGTAAATTATGAGACTAACCCGGAATATAACTGTCAGGATCGAAACTGGTAGTTTTCGTTAATTTTCTTAGGTTTGTTAGGGAAACATAACTCAAGAGCCCCAGAAGTTTTTGTCTTAAACAGGTCTAATGATCTGTGTCTGCTCGGGGTCCATTGTTTTTTATTTCTACAAAATTGTTTAGAGTTTAGGGTTTAGAGCAAAAGATGCAACTAGTGTACAAAATTTTAGCTTTAGCTTCTGAACAAATCTATGAGCCAGTTTTCTTCTTTGGAGACTCATCAATGTGCACTAGTCCAGTTCTTATACATCACGACTATAAAAAACTTGTCGTAGAGTATGAACATCTGCGCAACAAGTTTAAACGTTCTAGGGACTTTTAGATCTGTAAAATCATTCTCTTCACCATTTAATCTCCATCTTCTTCAAACACGGGAACGAGTCCAAGGAATACTTTATCATTTCCATCTCCTACTCTGTTCCTCTTAACTTCTTCATTGGATAAGATTTGAGTGAACAACTTTTGTCCTTGTCAGAAATGCAGTCACAAGCTTTCCTGCATTTATTCATCACATATTGTACGATACCCTGAAAACAAAAAGAGTACACAATAAAGGGATTTTACGAACCATCTGTCTTTGTTTTATGTTTTGACAAATGAGTTGAGTTTAATTATACCTCAAGGACTAGTGTTTCTAAACAGTATTTTCTTGTATTTCTTGCCATCCTTGATCCATATTACTCTTTATATTACACAGCTGAAACGAGGCAAAGCCCAACTCAACATTACACAGCTGCAATTTTCCAAAATATGAATGCTTGTTTTCGTATTTGAAAGTTGAAACCAAGAGACTACAACACCCAGACAGACATTTGCTTGTGCATTTTAAAACATGTGCAAAGGACTTAGCATAAGAAATTTACACTAAAATGACTGTTCTGCTCCTCTCTAAGGATTTGAAACGAGGACCTCTGATTTCCTGGGTTTTCCTTCTTTTATATTCTCTCTAAAGCAACAGAAAAATATCACAAGAGAGAAGAAAAGAGCAAACTGACCTCGAGAGCATAAGGCTACAAGTAAAGCTTGTGAACATTGCGTATGCCACTAATGAGCGCTTCCCACATTGCCAAAGTCTGTTAAAAAGATCATCCATTAACCAATTATTATTTGCTGCTCTTGCTCGCTGAAATTGATCTTTCATTTAATAATAATGTGTTTCAAGACTCAAATGAGTTATTCAAATTCACTAATCAAATATTCGAAGAAAATGCAAATACCCAGCAAAAGACAGAGGGGAAAGTCCCAAGCTTTCAGTTCCACAGGACAATGCTTCGGAGAAGCCCGAAACATCACTTTAAGAGAAGGCCGAGTCGAGTCTTGTGCGGATGTTGTTGGGAATGCGACTCGATGAAGTCTGAACCGCCGGAGAGAAGGCTGAGAAGGAACGATAGCGTTAAGATGCTCAGAGCCGCTTACATGGTGGATTTTTTTTTTTTTTTCCGTTACGGCCATGCAACGTAACAAATTATAAGGTTTTATACGTTTATCAAAATAAAAACAAATGTAACAGATAAGATTTATGTGTGTGGTTCATCTTCGGATAGGATTAAATTTCGTTATAAATACATGATTTAATATAACAAGTTGGCGGACAAAAAAATTGCATTAAAAACACCAAAAGTTACCCCTTTAATTTATATTATCCGAAATTCTTCATGATTTTAGGTGTTTTTTTTTCTTTCAATTTTATCATTGTTCTAAAACCCGAAACTAAAATAAAACCATGCATGTACAATTTAGTTTATGAAAATTTCATTTCAGTTTTCATTTTTTTTTGTTGGTTACGGTTTTTCTCCCACCTTTACTAATATGTTAGCCAGAAAATGATAAATGACAATATCAATAACCAGAAATATTTATTAAACCGGTTAAACCAGAAGCTGCTGTTACAGTCGGTTCTAAACCACCTCTTCTAATCCAACTGCTTTGTAAGTAACGATCAAATTTTGAAGGGCGTAACATGATTTACATGGTAAACGGAACCAGGATCTCATTAACCCTAGCTGTGGTCTGGAACGGCGGATTATAACCGGCGACCAAATACGCCGGCGACTTTCCTTTGCTCTTCTCGATAGGCACAATCCATTGAGTGCCCTTGAGGCTTTCGATCAGAGCCGCAGCTTCTTTCTTGGCTGCATCGTCCGACACGTTGCCACCGAACTGCCTCACGGCTACGTAGGTTGGATTCCATGGCTGCACGTGGAGGTCATCGGCCTGGGGTGGGTTCTGTTGGTTCTTTTTCGGAAGGTAGAAGGAGACTGTGTAGACTGATTGTCCTGGCGTTGCTTGTGTGATCACCGGAGCTGTCATGTTCATCTTCACCTTGTCCTTGTTTTTTCCTTGTATGTAACTAAATAATCTGCAACCCCAAAACAAAATCAGTTTCGGTTTCACAAGTTAACAAAAATTACTCGCATTCGGTTTATGATATATAGAAACCGAAAAATAAAATCTTATTCGGTTTATTCATTATTGGGCTTGTTTCTTTTCTAATTGTGGAGTAACTTAGTCAGATAAGATTAGATACGCCTATATATAACAAAGATTAGAATAGATTGAAAAATGTAAGTTACCGTTGGAAACCTGTTTTGGTGGCTTGAGTCATGGATGGAGCGGGGATAGGACCAGTGGACATCCATACCGCCGCGTTATACATGCGGATCTCATAGGCATATCCGGCCTCTACCAATTTATAGGTGGGGCACTCGTAGTGGTCGCACGTTCCCGGACGCATCCCATTAGATGGGCTCCATGGTGTGGGAATCTGAGCACATGATCCAACCACGACTAGGCTGAGGCAAAGCGATAGCTTTAAGATGTTGAAACCGGTTTCCATGATTGAATAGATTTAAATGAATATTCTGGTTTTGTTTAGATACGAATTGGAATGTCTTGTGTAATGGAGTATTTATAGATGGATTTTTGGGCAATGAAATTATAGGAATAGAGTACAAGTTATTAATATGATAATATCTTTGACTAGTTAAAGTTAGTACAAGTTTGACCTCTAATTGGATTCAGATATGGCAAAACAATTATAAAATGCTTTGAGGGGTTAAATGTGGAATTTGATAAATGTTTGCCAAGTTTCGCGGAGACTTGCCTAAAAAAAGTTCATTGCTTATGGATAATATATTAATTAGTCAGCAAAATTGATATATAACAAATAATTAGGACTTCTATTTTTAAAAAGGCACAATATTAATTGAGTGAGTAATATTGAACAACTTAAAAAAAAGCGACCTATATTCAACTAAATAATGGTAAAATTATTTTTATTCAAATTTATAGAGAAAATCATTGTTTATTATACCTAATTCAACTAATGGTACAATGGGAAATTTTCATTTAATCTTAACCACTTTCATAAGTTCATTATAATAGCTACCGAAATTTTTAATAAATATAACAAGATGAATCATAATTACCCGATGTGTCGATGTCTTACTGAATGCATGGATCTAATTTTGTATAATAAAATAATACAATCGATATAAAATATAACGATGATTTAATTCTATTTTGAGTCAGACCAAACGTAATACTTTTATTTTATTTTAATTTGAGTCTCTTTATATATATATACTGGTCTTTTAATAGAATTTTTTTTGCAAACTAAAGCACAAGCTGTTTCATTTTTGATTTCTTCTTAATTTTTTTAAAGTTTAGTCTTTCTTTGTTTGTGATGAACTTTAAGGATCATAAAGGCACAGGAAGAGTTATGCTTATAGCCAAGTAACGTTCAGATATTGTGGACTTGTCGAAGGAGATGAGAGCAGCCGCTGAGACGGGGACCATTGGATTTGTCTGAAAACAGTAACAAAGGTTGAACTCAACCGAAGTAATGAAGTGATTTTGTTTGGACTTGTGAGAGGAGCAATTGAACCTAGGTTAGGACGTAAACTCACAAATGTTGATGTTTCAGTTTCCACTGCGAACAAACTTGTTCTGTGTGGACCACTTAACTCTTTGGACTTCGGCCTAAGACAACTATGGGTCCTATATATGACCAAGTAACTTATTTACTTGTAGAATTAGTCGGCGATCGGTGCTAATAAAAGACAATATTATTATCTTTTTTTTTTTTTTTTTTTTTTTTTTTTTTTTTTTCCAACAAAGACAACATTATTATCTCTTTGGAGGAAATTGCATACGCATCTGCTCTAGTGAATGACCAAATGCTTATATTTCTTGTGAATTCTGGGTGTTTTGAATTTCAAATTTTTATTTAATAAGAAGATTAAAAAAAAACCGAAATTTTTTTTTTAGTAGTGATCGAATATAGTTTTTCTTCTTCTTTTGCATATTAATTTTTTATTTCGAATAAACAATCATTATTCCCCTGATATTGATAATATAGATATATTGATTATATATATAATATCGTAACTAAATTAAAACCTAGGCACATCACATAGAAAAATTAGTATGTGATAGTAATAAAATAAACAACAAAGCATACAATCTTATTTGTATGTGGTTGTTAAAAATTTTCTATAAAGTTGAGTTTATGGTCTTTAGTTTCAATAAAGAAAATAATTACACAAATTTGATACCGAAATCAAATTTGATATATTCTTTTCATATCATGTATTATATTTATTTCCAAATTATATATATATATATATATATATATATATAAATGGCTCGGTAATTATCTAGTTATAGGTCAAGCTAGAAGGAATGCCCATTAAATGTTTGTTTTATTTATCATATTGCCAATGTCGTAGACAAAAGAAAAAAAAATCTCCAACTGAAAAATGGGAAGGTAATTAATTAACTTGAATTGCCTATTTATATTTTACGTTGTGCCTCTTTGCAACAATAACATCATATAAACTATATTCCAATTTCTTAGTTTCGTCAAGAACATTCTCTCTTCTTCATTCATGTCTCTCTTACAAAACACATCCTCTATATTATCAAACAAAAGAGTTGGTATCGATGCAATCGATAATGTTGATCGAATATCTCAACTTCCTAACGATATGTTGCTCAAGATCTTATCAGAATTGACCACAGAAGAGGCGATAAAGACATGTGTTTTGTCCAAACGATGGGCGGATACATGGAAACAAATGTCAAATCTTTGCTTGGACATGCGAAAGACCATCACCATCAATGGGATTGTTCTGCCACAGTTATTAGATCGTGCTGCTAAACTGATGACCGAGGTTCTTGTTATTTTTCTCCCAATATTATATCTTACAGTTTTCAATCACTTTTTAATAAAAAAAAAATTGGAATAAAAAAAGAAAATCGAATATCTACATCCTTTTGAAACGAATTAGAAAAAATGTTATACATATGAATGTGAAATCATAGACATTTGTATGTATTAAATTATGGATAATCTACTGAAATTGTTTTTTTAGATAAAACCTATCATGTAACATATGACAAATATATAATCCAAGAACATAATTTTTAACGTTTACGGGTGGTAGTTAAAAAAAAAACATTTCGCGCCCAAATAATTGCATTTATAAGAAAATAATTTACATGTTTTTTAAAATACCCAATTTTATTTTAATAACATATAACGGTATTTCGCGCGAAATATTGTGACATATACAACCTTTTTTTTTGGGTCAGATATTTAAAACAAATTTATGATCAATAGATTCAAGTTTGTGTATATACAACGTATTGCTATTGTAGTGAAAAATAATCTAGAGAAGCATGAGCTCATGCCTTCTTCCATACATGCATACACAAAATTACATGGTTTATGTCTTTCAATCCAATGGATTTAACAATTGATATGCATCACAGAAAAATCTTAATGAGACTATTTACCAAGATAATAAATTTTATGAGACTTATACTGACAAATCCATATAATAAATCTTAAATCTTTCTATAGAATTCAACATATATAAGATACAAAGAGATACACATATTGATTGAAACATCTATTGCATATGTTAATAGACTTTTTATAATTGTTTGTCCTTATTTAGTTCTTAATCATTTTTGCATTTTTAGGTTATAAACAACCACAATGGCCATTTGGAGACTTGCATAATATTCCATTACTCATACCAATTGGAAGACGGGATGCTTGCTTCTTGGATCCAATCACTGACTAGCATTAAAAACACTGAAAATCTTATCCTTGGAAATTTTAATGGTCGCCTCGAACCAACAATTGAAGCCAATGTGCTCAAGCTGTCCCCAAATACATTCTACCATCCAAACCTAAGAACACTCTCGCTATATCAATACATATTACAGGATGCGCATGCCTTTAACAATTGTAGGAATCTCAAGCAGCTTGAACTCCATCACATCTTTGGTGAGGTTGGTGTTTTCAACAAAGTCACCTCGTCTTGCCCCTCCCTCGAGGTTCTTATCATACAAATCTTTTTCAACAACCCAAGTGGTCATCTGAAGATTGATCACGAAAATTTAAGGGTCTTGTTCATGTCATGCAACCAAATTGATGGCATTAAAGTGTGTGCACCTCGTCTTGATATGCTTTCCATAGAATTTATCTTATGTGAGATTGATAACGTCGTTCTCGAAATTCCTAGACTCCCTTTTGTTAGAAATTATTGGGTTGCAGGACAACTCTTTCCTCATACCAGCATCAATATCTCAAGTCCCGCTCAGGTACAAGAAATTACACTTGGATATATACAAAATAGTTAAATTAATATTTAATTAGTTCGATTTGTTTGTTAATTGTAAATTTGAATCTCAGGAGAACGAAAGCAATGGGATGGTGACGGGTCCTGTCAACTATGTAACACGACCTGCATCTTTATCTGTGAGTGTAAATTTGAAGATTCCGCAAGAAGTCGAGGTGCTAAGGAAAATCTTAGCTGTGTGGACTGAAAAAATGGTAGAACTTGAAATATCATTTAAGGTATGTTCATTTCATGCTCCAATTTTACTTGGATGCTTTGATCAGTGTTCTCTTTAATCACTTTGTTATATTAAGATCCGATACAATATTTAACTTGTTATATATATAGAAGAACAATCCTCTTGAGGAAGAAGGCAAATCTTCTAACGGTGGAGCACAATATAAGTTGTGGGAGAAGGCAGAACCATTTCCCAACGCTGATTTCCGCGTGGATACTGTATGGATGCACAATTTCAGCGGTTCAAATAAAGAAGAGTTTGCACTAGCTTCGCGTTTGGTGATGCAAAAGACAGTAATAAAGAAGATGATGATCAAGAAATCAGCGTTTCCTGAGAAGAAGATAGAGATAGAAGGGGCAATTGCCAAGCTAAAGGAACTTCCAAAAGGTAACAAGGAGCTTAGTATCGAATGCTTCTAATGAGATTTGGTTCGAATCTATCTATCTATAAGAAGTAACCCTTTAATTATTAGTTTGAAGAGTATATGGTCTCAACTTTTAAGTTAGTAATATTTTCTGTGTTTGTTTGATGTTGTAATATCTGGGATTTATTTTGTCCTCAAAATCATGCCTAAGGTATAAACATCTTTATGTAATGTTGACTTTAATTTTGTTATTTCCAAATAAATTAAAAATGTCTGTAGGTTACATCATTTTTTCAAGTTTTCTTTCAAATATTTATTAAACGTAATATTTAAGTATAGACATAGACATATTTAACTTAAAAAATATGTTGCAAAAGGAAAAGAAATATTAATGAAACGGTAAAAAAAATTTTAAAAAAAAATTTATTTGGTAAAATATTATGTCAATAAGGAAAGCATTAATTTTTTGCTCATTTGTTGACTGTAAGAGAAAAATAAATTTAACATTTTCAAATTAAAAGTGAAAAGGAAACTAACTGAGGGTTTTGATTTTGGCAAAACAACCCCACATATTTTATCTCTCTCTAATCAATCTTTCTTTGTGTCTCCTAGTAATTCTATCTTACATCAAACATACATAAACCTCCATTCTCTTATATGTGAAGAATCTCAAATCAAAACTTGTCTTTTTTTTCTTTTTCGTGTCACTCATCTTTACAAAAGAACCCATCTCCTTCTTTAGCGTACATCAGATCGATGATTGGATCAACAACTCTAATGATCTTATCGAGACTGACGTCGTCCACCAAGGAAACTGTAAGCACACACATGTTCTATCAAAATCGATCGACGGATTTGAAAAGATACGTTTGTCTCATCTTTTTCATGCGAAGGATCACAAAGCCCAGAAGTTTTTCGTCCGATGCTACTCATCATGCCTCTAAATCGATGGCCAAGGTACTTTTGTTTTTTTCTCAACATCTTCTCTTAGTGATTTTGGATAAAGAAATTACCCGAATAGATGTGGGTTTAACATGATGATCTATTAGATGTTATAATATTACAAAACCCTAAGATAACCCATGAATATAATATAGTTAGATGATCTTGTTTGTTGATGGAAGTGCAATTTCTAAGTTTTTTTAATTCATTACAATATTAACAAATTTCTTGTCTTATATAATTTCAAATCTATTGATAATAAACTTTTAAATCTATTATTTTCGCGCGAAATACCAACACTGAACTGCCGTCAAATAATAACATTTTCTGAAAAAAGACTCTTATTTATTTGGAATATTAAATATGTTTGGTATTGTTGTTCTACTGCATTTAGTGATTTTATTTTTCAAATTCCTGCGTTTACGTATGAATAGAGGTTACAGTATTTGGCGCGAAAATATTAGATTTTCAAATTTATGATTAATACATGAAATGAATATATAGAATTTTTATTAATTATTGTATTGCATAGAAGATCTAGAAGACATGATCTCTTGCTAGTTATTCAATCATGTATTTTAATAAAATTGAAATCCAACCTCAACCTGCTGTTATTTAATTAATAATTCTATATCATGTTCTAAAACCTAATGTTATTGGATATTATATTTGTAAATCATGTTTAATAGATTTTAAAGTCTGGTGTAATTATTCAACTAGGACTTCAAATACTTTATTAAAATTGAGTGTTATTCAAAACTAAATAACTTTTAAAACCTTTGTCTACTGAGTCATTTGAAATGAAATCTCATAAAATTTAATGATTAAATTATTAGAATCAAAATCCATAGCATATGTTCTCTGTACTAATTGCTTGTTGTATTGAGAAGGATCCAGGTGATGAAAGACGTTCTCAGGAGGAGGAAAAAGTCGAGAGAGAAGCAAGAAGACTTCCTGAACACGATGCTAGAAGAACTGGAGAAAGACGGTAGCATTTTTGACCAAGAATCGGCTATAAACCTCATCTTCCTTCTTGCATTCACCACGAGAGAAGGTACCTCTGATTGTACTGCTTTGGCCGTGAAACTCATATCCAAATAACCCAAAGTGCTTGCAGAGCTCAAGGTAATATATATATATAGCTTAACTTTGGCTATCATCTTAAGAACAAGTAGGGATGGAGTTGATGGAGTCACATATGATGTGTCACAGCGTGAGCATAAGGCAATTGTAGAGAACAGAAAAGATAAGGAAGCTGGAGTTAGCTGGGAAGAATACAGACACGATATGTCTTTCACCAACATGGTAATTCCAACCCAATCTTATATATATAATTTTTGTTTTTGTGTGTATCTTCTGCATTTACCCTGGAGAATTGGATATTCACAAGTTAAAGATATGACATTAATCTCTAGGTTATCAATGAGTCGCTTCGCCTGTCAAGCACGGCCCCTTCATTGTTTCGAAAGGCGCTGCACGATGTTGAGATCAAAGGGAAGTAGTACTTTGAAGTAATATAATATTCTCTAAATCACTAGAAGCAGCTTTAATTCTGGGCAGGATATACAATTCCCGCGGGTTGGATTGTGGCGGTTGCACCTCCAGCGGTTCATTATGATCCTACAATCTATGAGAACCCATTTGAGTTTAATCCATGGAGATGGGAGGTCTTAAACACTTACTCTAATTTCAGCTACTTTGTTTTTTCTCTCCATCATCCTTTGTAACATATAGATGTGATTTGGTTGGTTGGTTGGCAGGGTAAAGAAATGATGTGAGGGTCTAAAACGTTCATGGCTTTTGGAGGTGGAGTAAGACTTTGTGTAGGTGCAGAGTCTGCGCGGCATCAAATGGCAATCTTCCTTCATCATCTTGTCGCCTATTACGATTTCTCATTGATCCAAGACTCCGAGATCATTCGTACACCATTCCTTCAATTCACCAAGGATCTGCTTATAAACATCTCCCAATCTCCCACCAAGTGAACCATGCAGTTTCCAAACTTAATAATCAGATACTTGTTTTGCAATAATCTCCTCTCTTGCTACTACGGAATTTTGGAGTCTTTCAATATTTTCAATAAAAAAAACGCTTTTATGCTCTATACTTTTAAAAGTATCTATCTTATCGAATGAGTACAACTTTGTGTTATTGCTTTTAAAATTCTTAGTTCAGGATTTTAAACACGTTACAATTGCTGCGAACACAATCTTTGTATTGCAGCCAAATCCTCTTTTGTGTGTGCTTTACTGTACTATAAGTCTATAAGCATGTCTCAATCTTTCTAACTTCTTTTGGAAAAGCTAATCAATTCTTTCGAGATTATACATCACCATTTCTTCTAGAGCTGACCTGAAACCACTTCGAGGCAGGCACTGCAGATTCTTTATCGCGTCATCAGCTTTCTCCCTAGCCAACTCTTGTGCTCTCCTGATTCCCCCGCCTTCTCTCACCATTTCAATCGCTTCTTCCAGCGAACCCGCCTCACAAAACTCAGACTCAATGATCTCTCTCAGCCTCGGCTCCTTCTCCAGAGCAAAAATCACAGGAGCGGTTAAGTTACCTTTAGCCAAATCACTTCCCGCTGGCTTCCCAAGCTGCTCGGTAGACTGAGTGAAGTCCAATATGTCATCGACTATCTGGAAAGAGAGGCCGAGATTCTTCCCAAACTCATACATTTGCTCTGTCACATTGGTCTCGACTCTGCTGAAGATGGCAGCTCCTTTGGTGCTTGCAGCCACTAAAGAGGCTGTCTTGTAAAAACTTTTGAGTAAGTAGTCGTCGAGCTTAGTGTCACAGTCAAATAAACTCGACGCCTGTTTTATCTCTCCGCTTGCAAAGTCTTTGATCACCTGAAGACGTAACATAAGTTTGGGGCTCGGCATTGTTCAGTGAAATGTGATTCAGAGCATAACCTCATAAAATAAACAACATAAAGAGTAATTAAGTACCTGACTTATGAGCTTAATAACTTCGAGATTTTCAAGATTTGCTAAGTACCATGACGCTTGAGCAAACATGAAATCACCAGCTAACACTGCTACTCTTGTACCGAAAAGCTCGTGAACTGTTTCCTTTCCTGCAATTATATAGAGAGTTTTAACCAAACTAAACATTTTCAAGAATATAGATGAATCATCATAACCATGAATGAAACTCGCCTCTTCGCATATCACTCTCATCTAAGACGTCGTCGTGTATCAAGCTTGCCGTGTGAATCATCTCAATGATCTCACCCAAACGCCGGTGTTCAGTTGTAAGTTCCCTGCATCAAGACAATCTGAAAATGATCATTTCATGCGAAGGATGGGATACCCAGTTGAATGAAAGGAATACAAGAAAAGTCTATAGATTACTTACTTTAGGCCTGCCAATTCTGCTGTGGCGCGTGATACAAGAAATACCAAACCCGGTCTCATTCTTTTACCACCAGCTCCAAAAATCTGCTCAGCCGCAGATATCAAAACCGGATTTTCCGCACCAAGAATCTATAAAGAACGATATTGTTAGATCCCCTAGTGCAATTTCAAACACTGAATAGAAGAAGACAATGCCAGAAAGAGTTTCTTCGGATACTAACCGATAAAAGATTGTCATTCAACGTCTGCAGATCATCAGCTACTACCTCAAACAGATTTGCCAACGAAATCGGCTGTTTTGACTCTTGCCTCAAATCAAAAGTCACTGTTTGAGCTTGGCCAATACCTACAGTTCTCATGAGGCATAAGCATAAACTCCAGAAATTTAAAAAAAAAACCTATAACTATTTACAGAACAAGATTCATTCCGACGAGACATTCAATTCACAGCAATAAACCCAATTCAAGATTTGAAATTGAGACCAGAATAAGGGACAAGAACAGGAGTCAAACTAATCAGATATCTAATCCAAGAATCTCAATCCAACCCAAACGACCAATCACATGAACCAAAATCAGAACCAAAAATGTTTTAAGACAAGTGAGAATCATACCATTGAGCAAAGAGATCTCCTTTGATTTCGTCGGCACCGCTTTGCAACTCCCCAAAAGATTCCCACCGCCATAGCTTCTATTGCTGCTACCAAACTTACAAACCGTCTTAGAGAAATTGCCTAACGGAAGAAACTTAAGACGGCCACAACCACATGCCATCATCGTACCTAAATCTATGTTTCGAGATGACGTCATCATTCTCACAAAACCCAGAATCCCAGTAAGCTTGAGAACTATTAGGCAATAAGGGATTATGAAGCTCTCTGTAACTAGAAGTCTGTAAAGATTCAAGCTTTTAAGCAAAGAAAAAAAAGCAAACTCCTTTTCTCCCACTGGAGATTGGGTGTATGAAAAAATTACAACAAAATTACAAAATCAAGTGGTTGATTTAGTAGCGTATCGAGGTTTTTTTTTTTCTATAATTTTGCTTGGGTGGACGAGACAAGCCCACATGAGATCACTCGGAGGACGAAAGTGACGAGTGTCTTCTGTTTTTGTTCAATACCAAGGGAGAAGAGGGAAACGATTAGTCTCAGCTTATCTAATCTGAGGCTGAGGATCTCACCACGTGTCATTTATCCAAGGGTCTAAAATTCGAGGATATCGAATAATACGTTACTTTTGTTTTTTCTTTAGAATGCGTTACTTTCAGACGCCAAAGAAAAAAAAAGAATACGTTACTTTCTACATATTTCCAATTTTCAAATATAATTTTTAAGCCCTTTTTTCTGCTGTAATTTTTTTTTTTAAATGTAGTTGAAGGAAAGGATTCATCAAATTTTATAGCTTACATGTTTACGTCTGTAATTAGGTTTAGTGATATTGCATACTGAAATGAGATCGAATAATTGAGAACAAATTTTGATAAGTGATGGATACTTTCTTTTTGTTTTTATGATATCAAATATGATTGTAACAGAATATTTAATCAACATCTGTAAACTTGAATTAAACACTCATAAACATGCTCCTCTGTTTTCTTGTAACAGAGACGAAGCCATAAGCTTTTTTTTTTTTTTTTTTCATGTGTATTGATAGTAGCAGTTTCCATAGCCTACAAATTAAAAAAGGAAACTTTAATCTGATATTTTTTTTATAGAACTGTTTTATATGTAAGAAGAGGAAGAGAAAGAGTAAACTTACTGGGATTAGTTATGACAATGAGTCCAGAGTTCTTGAAATTGCAGTTCCAATAGTTTCTTCCATTAGCTTGGTAATATAGATTCATGGCGATAGAAGCATGGTTGATGAGGTTACCAGGGGAGTAACATGGACATCCACTCGAAAGAACGCGACAGTCAACATGAGAGCACGCGTAGTTTATGTTATCTAGAAGTGTTGCTTGATCTGAAGAGGGTTTAGCCACACACCACGTCTTGGTCTATAACAACTTAGAACAAAACTCATTGAGTAAGAAGAAATCGAATTGCAGTTTTTCAAACATTGATAAGTGGTTTAAAACACATACCTCTGCGTTGACGTTGATGAAGTTTCTTTCTATGAGAAAGAAAAAACATGAAGATGATACTGTTCAGTAGGATTATTATACTCAACTTGGAAAATCTTACGGTTTAAGTTAAAACTTTGTGTGGTATTTAATGTAAATTTCTATAAGTAATTAAACTAGGATGGTTTTAGTTAGTTGTAATTTGATTACCTGAGGAAAGGTAGAGGAAGATGAGGAAGGAAATGCACATCCATGCTTTAGCCATTGTTGGTTTGTTTGAGTGAGAACTCTTCTACACTCTTTGCCTCTTTGGTATATATAAATGATGAGCAAGTGAATCAGTGATTATTCTTTTATAAGAATAAACAATTCAAAAAAAGAAACAAAATATTGCTTTTGACATCTAATACTAATTAATGTTTTCAGGCTTTTAAGGTGAATAATCCAGCAACTTGCTTATAGGAAAAGTAAGCGTTTTAGCCAAAGTGTCGTTTTATAAACGTACTGTTTGGTTTAAATCTTAAGAATCTGACGTCAGTGGTTATTTTCTTTTTTTCGTTTTGCTAAGTAAGAAAATCAGAAGAGTAGCTAATTGTTTCATAACGTTTAGTGTAGTGAGGACATTTGGGATCTCACCGTCAAATAACGAGACATCAAAACGTGAGCTGAGCTGTAAATTAGGGAAATTTTCAGATCCAATGCCCACTTTGTACGAGAATCTTATGAAAGAATAATTGATATAAGGCTTTTTAGTGTATAATCCTTTATTCCATGAACAAAAATAAAAATCAATAAGAAATAATCTTCTATAGCATTATGGAGTATTAAATTACAGTTTAGCTTTCCAGTCCAGTTATCAAAGAAGCGAATCTCGAAGTCTTTTTCTTCAGCGAAACTTTATTTTGGAACTGAATTTGATTATTTCAAGAAACTAATTAGTTTCTTACAGAACATACTCACGTGCTTTCATGCGATCAATATTGACAAGAACACATCGTTCATCTCTTGAACCGGTTATCTATTACCACCTCTTCTCTTTGGTCTCTTACCACTCCTTTTACCTGAGAATAGTAACAATTACAGACCACAACGACGTTGTTTTTAACCAAACCAGAGTAATAACTTGAACAAGGAAAAGAGGTAGATAACTTGATACCCAAGTAACAAGCTTTGTTCCTTCTTCAAAAAACTCATCATCTATTGGTTTCTTCCAGTTAAAAGCTCCAAAAGAACAACCCCAAAACTGTAAACATCTCCTTTCATTGTCGCTTTACTCGTGTCGAAATACTCTATTCATATGAAGAAAATCAAAACTAATTTTCTTTTTGTTATGTATTTGAATTTGAATCTATTTGTTGTACAAACCAGGAGCTAAGTATCCAAATGTTCCAGCTACAAACGTCGATGCATGAGTCTTGTCTGGCTCCATCAAAGTGACTTAAACCAAAATCAGAAACCCTAGCTTCCATGTTCTGATCAAGATTGTATGTTGCTAGATTTGATGTCTCTATGGATAATGTGAGGAATACAATCATGATGAAGGTAAGAAATCCCTCTAGCCGCTCCAACCGCAATTTTGTATCTCGACGCCCCATCCAAAACTTTTCTATCTCCAGATTTTCTTCCTGCGAATAAAAAAACTTGCGGTTGAAGAAACCACTCAAAAAACACGTTTTTGTGCTTAATGCTCTGTTATTTTTGGCGTACCGTGTAGAACAGAATCCAAGTTTCCATTAGGCATGAGCTCATAGATGAGAAGATTATAATGTGGAGAAGTGAAGTAGCCAAGGAGAGTTACAATGTTCCTGTGTTTTATATCAGCCATTGCTTCTAACTCTCTATGAAACCCTCTGTCTCTCTCAGAGGTTCCTCTGTTTAGTCTCTTGACAGCAAAAGTTGTTGAATCATCAATGACTAATCTGTAAACATTTCCGAATCCTCCAGAACCGAGAATGTCTTTGTTGCTTAGCTTGTGTGTCTTCTTCATAAACATGTCGGACGAAACAGAGTTAAGTAATGGAGATCTGAAGCGTATAAGTTTGATTGGTTTCTTCAACCGCAACATTACTTAAACTATGTTTTCGTCCGACATGTAAACTTATAGGCTTCAGGCTTCTGCTATTTTTTCTCTAATTTTCAGTTTTGTTTAAAATTATAAGAAACGATCATTGAGTTTGTATCGTTAAATTTTTGTATTGTTGACATACAATCAGTGGTGGTAATTTTGTGGGAAGTACTTGGCTTGGCTAGGGAGATTGTCAATTGCTTTTGCTATTTTCTGTAATGACACATGTCATTTTTATTATTGTGAACCGAAATAAATATTAAGTAGAATATATCTCGAGCACGAAATAATTTTTTTAAATTTTAAGTTTTATTCAAAAGTTTTGGTTATAGTATTGCAATGATTTTAATATTTAAATAATAATTTGAGTTAGTTTATTATTTGTCATTCAACAAATTAAATATTATTTTTATAAATGTATTCTTCAAAAGATATTACGAATATTTGAATATTCCTTATTCGAAAGATTGATATCCTGAAAGATCACGATTTAATTCTTTTTGTAGGTACTAATTAAATTTACAATTATAACCTTAATAAGAAATTAGCAAATGATCTTAATACTAATGACATAAGAAAGTAAATATTAACATATGTTAAACTTATTTTCAAATTTATATTTGCCAAATATTAGTAATAGGATTATACTTATAAAAGAAAGCGAAATAGAAAAAAATCTTGATCATGAGAGAGGAAGTTACTAAGGATAAACGATCATTTTTTAATACTTCTTAAATGGTATATAGTTTATGTTTTTAGAAGTATTAGTAGACAAATTAACTTTAATATAATTAAGTTATATATATATTCTAATGCCATGTTGTGTTTTTTCTTTTGAAATCCATGGGTAAATAATGTTTGTTTACTTTTGGCCTATTGGTCATGTAGCTTCACAAACAAATATATCTTGTTTGTTACTCTACACTATTTACTGAAATTGAGAAACCGCAGCATAAACGAGCGAATAATCGAGGGCTACAGAAAGAAGAACATAAATTGTTCGTATAAATCTTCATAGGTAATTTATAAAATTGTAATTTTAGCACTCAAAAATAAAATAAAAGGAAAAAAAATGTAAAGCTTTGGCTCCCACAAGGGAACCAAAGCACCGTTTTGCTGATCATTATAAGCCGCCGGCAAAATTGATCGGTTAATAATTATTTCCCGACGTTTGTAGAAAGTTCTGAGTCCTGCTCTGCCTCTCTAGACGCTCTCTATCTTCTCTTCTCCGATCTAGTTTTCATTTCCGCGGTGATGCTGCGGCGGCAGCTGTCTCTTTTTCGTCTCCCTTCTCTGACCCGGTACTTATTCATTCGCACTCGAAATTTGGAATTTCTCAACCCAATTGATTCAACAATCGATTCTGTTGTAATGCCATGGATAATAGACTCGAATGCGTTTTCGTCAGTTAGAGATTGATTAGGGTTGGGGTTTTTTTTTTTCCCTGAATCGGAACTGTTGATGGATTAGTAATTTGAGTGATGGTGTGGTGTTAACACATGACGGTGGGATCAACAACTTGCATTCTCGAGCTGGAAATTCAGCTATGTTGTTCTCAAGGAAGCTTTTTGAACGAGAACAAGTCTCATTTTCCCTATTTCGATGTTTCAGCCATGACAGCGATACTGTTCCTCGCTCTGATCGGAAGTTTTTGGTTCAGCTGTGGGTAGGAGGAATTATCCTGATAATAATGGATTTGATGACCATTTTGAGCATGCTGAGCCTACACTGCAGCAACCACCAGTTAGCCAGTCTATGTCTGGTCTTCTGGAGCCTAAAACTACTGAGGAGGTGACTCATTATCTTTCCTTTTGCTACTAAACCATAATATAATAAATATGCTGTCTGTTTAGTTTTGGCTTGAGATAATCTTCATATATGTATGAATTGGTGACTGTATCTTGCTTTTTTGCTTATTAGTGCAAGAGCGTGTTAAAAGCATCGCCAAATATCTTTTGTTGGGTGCCATTTTAAATCTGTGACATTAGTGTAGTCTAAAACTGAACAATAATATGTTGTTGTTCTGTCAACTTGTAAAGATGGAACCAAGTATGGAAAACTTACCACAGAAGATATATTTTGTTATTTTCTAGTGTTTTTTTTTTTTACTTAGTAGGTTGAGAATTTAGCTCATTGCACTCTTGTTATCCCTGAAGTTCTTGAAATGTAGGAGTTGGAAATCATAATCTTATTCACTTTCTTTTTAGGTCAAAATTGCAACTCTGCTTGCACGATTTAATTTGCTGATTACAAGGGGTTGAATGGGGAAATCTGGTTCTTGGTTTTGAACAGGTATTTTTTTCTGCCAGTGCTCATGTTCCTCATTTGACTATGTAATACCGTTGCTTGTTTCTGATGAATTAACTTTATAATGTCTGTAACTCTTACATATCATGTCCCTTCAATTCCTACCCTTTCATCTTCTTTCTCTCCACGTGTAGCTGATATACCACTTGTGTAATCTCCTCTTCTTTCTGCAGGAAAAATATATTGTAGTAGATGTTTGCTATCCTCAGGCAGTAAGTGATATCTCAAAGCATAGATTTTGGACTTTTGTTTACGGAAGTTTTATGTGTGGAGGGCACTACTATTACATAAGACCTTGAGTTCATATCAAATTATCCGAATTTCAAACCTCTCCTTTCTCACTTTCTTGACAGCCTGTGGGGTCTATCCGAGAACAAAGCAATTTAATTGCACGGCAGGTTACATTCTCACTCTGAAATTTTCTTTCTCCATACCTCAACTAATATCATTATGTGTTAATACTTTAAATTGACTGTCACCAATGAGCAGTGTTTTAAGTTTTGACATCTTCATTGGTATTCCTAACTAATTGTGAGTATCCTTGGTTAGCCTGTCTGCACTCTTTCCTTATATGAGCATAAGAATGGGCAGGCTTGAACTTTCTTTGAATAACTGATTGTCTAGGCTTAACTTTGATTATCGAGGCTTCACTTTTTGATTGTCTCAGGAAGGTGCATACTGTGATTTTTTTTTCCTCATTGAAAATCTTGTTGCTAGCTATCAATTTTTCCTCAATTACATCTGCTATTTCGTTTTTCTTATCTAGTCTTTTTTTTCCTCTTTTTATGTTTGGACGAAGTGCGCTGAAATTGCAACTTATCAAGGAATGATAAGTTTGCTTAAAAAAAACCATGTTATGAGTCTTCATAATAGAAAATGTAATATTACTCACTAAAAGCTTGTGTCGCTCGCCTCTATCAGTTATCCCAAGGCACTTATACTAGATCTGTTTCTATTCTCTTGCTAGCTCAGAGATGTCGTATCCTGTCAATTACATATCGTGTTGGCAGTAATTTTCATACGTGTCGACTGTCGACCACAAAATAATAACCATTCCGCAATGATATTAAAAAAGATTTGCAGCTTCTTCGTACCCGGCGCCCATTTGTTGCTTCCATAACTGATGCTTTGGGTAATGAGCTTTTCCGGGTGAGGGTTTTTACGATTCTGCTGTTTGAAAGTTTGCGCAAGAGAATCTTAATTTTTTTTGAGCTGAAATAATTCCTCTACATCAGGTTTGCAGACCTTTCTGGTGGATCACAAGTTCAATATATGCTGAGATTGATGGAGAGGTACACTTGTGTAGGATTTCAAGCCTTAAAAAACAGTAATCCAATGTTAAGTTGTTAAAGGTTCGATTTGTGCTCATTCTCGTGTCTGGTATTGGTGTAGGAAATTGGTGTTGTTCACCGACGATGGCATCTATGGAGAAGAATTTATGATTTATACCTGGGGTAAACTTTACTTCTAAGCATTTTTTTTAATTGGTTTTCTTGAATGCTTGATTGACCTATCAGATATCTTTTCTTTGTTATTTGGGAGAATAAGACAATGTATGTTTGTCTCGTACAACTATTAAGAATGGCACAGACTTACAGAGCACAGCTTTGATGTTCATAGATTCAATACGTGTTCTGCTCTTCGTTAAACTGATCAACATTAATTTGTGACATTTGATGTTTGCAGGAACAGCCAATTTGCAGTGGTAGAAAATCCTGGGTTCTGGAATTGGACATTTACAGTGAAGGATGCTGATGGGGAAGTTTTAGCCCAAATAGATCGTGATTGGAGGGGTTTTGGCTTTGAGGTTTGTGTTCTTTATATTTTGTACTTCTATTGTTGCTAACTAAAGGTTATATACTAAAGATCTAAATGACTAGTTTATTGTAAAACATAGTTTATTGTGGTGACCAATAAGCCTAAAATTTTTGTAAAGTGTTTTCAGTGCAATCTATGTAAGACTAGAAGACACAATGTAGATATAAAACTCTAAATGGCTCCTTATATATATGATACAGATATTCACAGATGCTGGGCAGTACGTGATCCGATTTGGAAAAGCTGATGCTGCAGCCAAAACCGGCCCTGCGACAATGGTGGGTTTTAATTTTGGTTGTTTACATTAACAGTAGACATTTGATTGAGCTTTTCTTATGCAACTCATGACAGATAGAAGAGTTAGAAGTGAAACGGCCATTGACTTTGTCAGAAAGAGCTGTTGTCCTTACGCTTGCTATTTCACTAGATAATGATTACTTTTCAAGACATGGTGGCTGGTAAGTTTTCCATATAATGATCGCTCTTGTATGAAATTTTTGGCTTATTCAGTCTCTTAATTAATAACTACAACAATGAGACAATGGAATTTATCTGAAATCATGGTGCTGGTTGTTGGCAGGGGAATCCCATTCATGCGGTGGGTGAGTAGTAGGTAGGATTCAGTTTTTCACAATCTCTGCTTCGGCTAATGACTCATATGGCTATCCAAAAACTTGAGCCTTGTGTTGTGTTTCTCTTTGTCTCGTTTCAACTCTTACGAATATGCAAAGTAAAATGTAACTTGAAATCATTCGACATAACTCAGTTTATGTAATGATGATTATTTTGGATGATGACCAAGGTGTCGAAAGATTATGTATGATACATGTGTCCTGGGCAAAGAACGAGATCTATCTCTGAAGTGATGGAATCTACTGTTGTCATTGCAGGAACAAGATTCGCCTGTGTTTGACCAATGCATTTTCAATTGAGAAAGAGATTCCAAAGTCTGTAGTCGGAAAAAAAAAAAAAATCAAAAGTTATTGTCCATTCGTCACAAAACTTCATAGACTAAGGTCATGTTCTGAAATATCATAACGAGCTAAATGACAATAGAATTTTATATCAAACTACAAAGAAAAAAAAATTAACATGGAATAGCGTTATGTTCGCATCAGCATTTAACGTTAAAACTATTAAAGAGATGTCCTCATGGGATATGAATAAGAAAGAAACTCTTTTAAGAATAAAAGGTCAGAATGGTTGTCGATTTTTATTGTTCCCGCGAGGTTCTCGTGACCTTTGTTACCTCGTGGTATATATCAAATCTTTGCTTTGCTAAGAAAACATTATCGTCGATAATATCTATGTTGTATATCGTTTAGTAAAAAAGTTTGGCGTTTATATAGATTTATCTTTTAAAGTTCGAAATATTATATTTATACTCAAGACTTCGCATTAATAGAGGTTTTAAATTAAAATCCCCCGCATCGCGCGGAGTAGAAAATCTTGTTAAAAATATGAAGCAGGTAAATGCAATAATAAGATGAGTAAAACATTTATTTTCAACGGGATTGGCCAATGGGTTTATATGTCATCATATACCTTATAATCATATCTGAAAATCCAAAAATTATGGTTGATGCTAAAAGTATTTATAAAGTACTAACTAATGACATGTCTAGTTTTAGTAGTGCCTCGCTCTCTACAAAAATTAATTCATTTGATAACTAACCATCCATACAATTCAATGTATCCAAGTTGTTATGTGTTTCTCTCCAGTGGTAAACTTTTAGTTTTATTTAGTGTGTGTGTATAATTTGTTTACTTCTTACACCTTTAAAGGCTTCAAAAAGGAGTGATTTGTTTATTGCACATGTGTGGATTTAGAGTAGTATTTTGGAACCTTTTCCACTATGATTTTGATATAAACTTAAACTTTCATTTTCAGTACTGCTTCGTTGAAATTGCTTGTGTTCTTCGTTGCTGGGTTCCTTCAAAAAAACTATATTTCAGAGAAAATATAAATGGGTCAGAGAAATATCAAGGACAAGGAAGATTGTGTTTAGAGAAAGTTCCAAGAAATGGTGGAACCTTTAAACTTATGATAGCTAGTTCCAACCCTAGCTAATATTATGTGATTTTATTTTTTAGATTTGGATCCTTGTAATTTGATAGAAGATCATATATCCGGATTGATACACATTGTTTTCATATATATATATATATATATATAGGAAACAACCTCTATATAATAAATAGTATAACTTGTACTTTGAAATATCCCCAAAATAGAAGCAAAAATTTAAAGGAAGTGGAATATAGTTTAGAGTGTCCACCATAAATATATTCTAACATGTTTATGAAATATGTTCTAAAAGGTTGCCGACCCAAAAAAAAAAAAAATGTTCTAAAAGGTTTACCAAAAAAATTGTTCTAAAATGTTTACGAAATTCAATTTACAAAAAAAAAAATACGATAAGTTCCAAATACCAAAAAAATACATATTCTTGGAGAGACGAGTCGAATAATATATAGATCTTGGAGTACAGGTTGTGGTGGAACCTACCCTTGTATACATGTTCAGAGAAAGGTCCAAGAAATGGTGGAAAGATAAGATTTTATTTCCAACCAATGGAAAAGATAAAACTTTATTTCATCAATGGAGCCAACTTTATATTTACTAAGTGTCTTTGTTAATCCTTACGCCCACATAGCTCTGTTATTGGATCTGTGATCCTAAAGCTTTTCTCTCAGTTGTAGTAATGGCTTCTTCTTCTTCTCTTTCTTTGTCTCATTCGTTTCGTTCATCTTCTTTGTCTCAAAACTGGGATTACGATGTCTTTCCGAGCTTCCACGGGCCAGATGTACGCAAAGGCCTTCTCAGTCATCTTCTAGCAAAGTTTGAAATCAAAGGAATCAATTCGTTCATTGATAATGAGATCAAGAGAAGAGAATTTATCGGTCCTGAACTCAAACGGGCGATCAGAGGATCTAAGATTTTGCTCGTCTTGCTCTCCAAAAACTACGCGTCTTCTTCGTGGTGTCTTGATGAATTGGTGGAGATCATGAACAAAGAGTTGGGTCAAACTGTAATGACCATTTTCTATGAGGTCGATCCAACTAATGTAAAGAAACAGTTCGGAGATTTTGGGAAGGCCTTTGAAGAAACTTGCAAGGGAAAAACAAAAGAAAAGATTGATACATGGAGAAAAACTTTGGAAGGTGTGGCCACAATCGCTGGTTACTCTTTACGCAACTGGTTGGTCTTTTGATTTCCACTTGTTCTTTAACTCTTTAAGATCTTATAATTATCTTTGTAGCATTTATATAATAATATCTTGGTGTATAAATCGATTTCTCTATTTTTTAGGGATACTGAAGCAGCCATGGTCGAACAAATAGCCACTGATATTTCGGACATGTTGAATCTTGCTACAAGATCACATGATTTCGACTATTTAATTGGGATGGAATCTCATATGGAAAGGATGGAACCATTGCTACGCCTAGATTTGGATGAAGTGAGGATGATTGGGATTTGTGGTTCTCCTGGGATTGGTAAGAGCACCATCTCCAGATATTTGTTTAACCAACTCTCCAATAGTTTCCAATTGAAATCATTCATGGGTAATACTAAACAAATCTATCAACAACTTTGTGGCGATGAGTACAGTAGAAAACAGAAACTACAGAGTCAAATGTTGTCTGATATGCTCAACCAAAAAGATTTCAAGGTTGATAATTTAGGAGTCGCAAAACAAAGGTTGAAAAACAAGAAAGTGTTACTTGTTCTTGACGATGTTGATCAGTTAGAACAACTGGATGCCTTGGCAGAAAAAGCTGGGTGGTTTGGTTCTGGAAGTCGAATTATCATCACAACACAAGATCGACGACTTTTAGAGAGACATGAGGTCAACCATATTTACAAAGTGGAGTTTCCATCAACTAATGAGGCTTCTCAAATGTTCTGCGTGTATGCTTTTGGTCAAAACTACCCTAAAGATGGTTTCAGAGAACTTGCTTCAGAAACTGCTAATCTTGCCAATCAACTTCCTCTAGCACTAAAGGTTATGGGCTCCCATTTCAAGAAAATGTCCGAGCAGAGGTGGGAAAATGCACTTTCAAGTTTAAAGAATCGCCTTCACACAGAGTTTAAAGAAATTGAGTCCGCTTTAAAGTTCAGTTATGATGCCTTATGCGAAGATAATAAAAAATTATTCCTTCATATAGCCTGCTATTTTAATTACGAAGAATTTGAGAAAGTGGTAGAGTATCTTGCAAACAGTTTCGAGAATGTGAGCCATAGGCTTGGCGTCTTAGCTGAGAAATCTCTCATAACTATGGAAAATTCGAAGATAGAAATGCATAGTCTACTAGTAGAGCTCGGAAGAGAAATTGTTCGTAAACAGTCTATTGATGAGCCTGGACAGCGCCAATTTTTGGTCGATAGTGAAGAAATTTGTAAAGCACTGACTGAGGCAGGAGTAAGTTTTACCGTTGGTGTTTCATTGCATTGCTCGTTAGTTAATTTGTTAACTAACCATCTTTACTTATATTTCTTGGCTTTTTTTTTCTTTCAGGGAAGTGGAAGTGTTATTGGCATAGATTTTGGATTTTATGGAAGGAATTTTAATATAAATGGGAGAGCCTTTGATATCTCCAATTCTTAAGATTACATGGACGAAGTATACAACCCAAATTCATATTCTTAAGTTTCTGTGGACCCTATTTCGATGAATGGTATCTATCACATGGTCTAAGCTATCTCCCTCCAAAACTTCGAATACTACATTGGTATTCTTTTCCAGCGACATGTTTGCCTTCCAATGTCAACCTGAAGTTCCTCGTGGAATTAGACATGATCTATAGCAAACTTGAGAAGTTGTGGGAAGGAATTAAAGTAAGTTTTATTTTGTTTTCAGTTTTATTTCAAATCTATAATATGTTTTATTTTGTAGAATTATTATTATTATTATTAAGAAAGAAACATAGACTGCTCTTGCCACTCCGTTCTTTTATTTGATTAAACACTAATAGCATGGAAATGTGATCTTTTTGTTATACGCATATGCTTCGTGTATAAATGTGTTCTTTTTATTTGTTTGCACAGTGCCTTCCAAATCTCAAGTGGATGAATTTGAGTTTCTCTTTTAACTTAAAGGAGCTTCCTGATCTCTCAGCTGCCACAAATCTCAAAGAATTGAATCTCATTGCTTGTACAAGTCTGGTGAAGCTCCCTTCATCTATTGGAAATGCTACTAGTCTCCAACAATTGAATCTCAATCATTGTAAAAGTCTGGTGGAGCTCTCTTCCTTTATTGGAAAAGCTAATAGCCTCAAAGAATTAGATCTCGGTTATTGTACAAGTCTTGTGGAGCTCCCGTCCTCTATTGGAAATGCTACTAGTCTCCAAAATTTGGATCTCAGTGGTTGTACAAGTCTGGTGGAGATCCCTTCCTCTATTGGAAATGCTACTAGTCTCCAACAATTATGTCTTCATACATGTTTAAGTCTAGAGAAACTCCCTTCCTCAATTGGGAATGCAACTAATCTCAAAGAATTGGATCTCAGTTTTTGTAAAAGTCTGGTGGAACTCCCTTCCACTATTGGAAATGCTACTAGTCTCCAAAAATTGAATCTCACTGCTTGTACAAGTCTGGTGGAGCTCCCTTCCTCTATTGGAAATGTTATTAGTCTCAAAAAATTGGATCTCAGTTCTTGTACAAGTCTTGTGGAGCTCCCGTCCTCTATTGGAAATGCTACTAGTCTCCAAAATTTGGATCTCAGTTCTTGTACAAGTCTTGTGGAGATCCCTTCCTTTATCGGAAATGCAACTAATCTCAAAGAATTGGATCTCATGTTTTGTAAAAGTCTGGTGGAGCTCCCTTCCTCTATTGAAAATGTTACTAGTCTCCAAAAATTGAATCTCAGAGGTTGTACAAGTTTGGTGGAGCTCCCTTCCTCAATTGGGAATGCAACTAATCTCAAAGAATTGGATCTCAGTTGTTGTAAAAGTCTGGTGGAACTCCCTTCCACTATTGGAAATGTTATTAGTCTCCAAAAATTGGATCTCAGTTCTTGTACAAGTCTGGTGGAGATCCCTTCCTCTATTGGAAATGCTACTAGTCTCCAACAATTATGTCTCCATACATGTTCAAGTCTAGAGAAACTCCCTTCCTCAATAGGGAATGCAACTAATCTCAAAGAATTGGATCTCAGTTTTTGTAAAAGTCTGGTGGAGCTCCCTTCCTCTATTGGAAATGCTACTAGTCTCCAAACATTGTATCTCATATGTTGTACAAGTTTGGTGGAGCTTCCTTCCTCTTTTGGAAACCTAATTAATTGCAACATGCATTTTACAGAATGCTCAAGTCTTGTGGAAGTCCCGACCTCTGTTGAAAACCTAATTAATCTCCGGTATTTGTGGTTTACAGAATGCTCAAGTCTTGTGAAAGTCCCGGCCTCTATTGGAAACCTAATTAATCTCCACTCTTTAGAGTTTAAAGGATGCTCAAGTCTTGTGGAAGTCCCGGCCTCTATTGGAAACCTAATTAATCTCTTCGATTTGGATTTTAGAGGATGCTCAAGTCTTGTGGAAGTCCCGGCCTCTATTGGAAACCTAATTAATCTCCACTCTTTAGAGTTTAAAGGATGCTCAAGTCTTGTGAAGTCCCGGCCTCTATTGGAAACCTAATTAATCTCTTCGATTTGGATTTTAGAGGATGCTCAAGTCTTGTGGAAGTCCCGGCCTCTATTGGAAACCTAATTAATCTCCACACTTTGGGTTTTGAAGGATGCTCAAGTCTTGTGGAAGTCCCGGCCTCTATTGAAAACCTTCATAAACTGATGGGCTTGACAATGAAAGGATGCTCCAAGTTGGAAGTTCTTCCGATCAACGTCAACTTGAAATCTCTCGATATACTTGTTCTTAGTGGCTGCTCGTCGTTAAAAACTTTTCCTGAGTTTTCCCAAAACATCAAGTATCTCGATCTCAGTGGAACTGCAATAGAAGCGGTGCCTTCATTTATCTGGTCATGTTCGCGTCTTGAGAAATTAGATATGTCATATTGCAAAAACCTCAAGGAATTCTCACATGCTCTTGACAACATCACCGAGCCTGATACAAAAAGACAAAATTGTGAGTCTCTAGAGGGACTAGATTGTGACTCTCTGGAGAGATCAGATTGCTCCTTTTCCATTCCATATATCAGTCGCAACTTTGCTTATTGCTTCAAACTAAATAAAGAAGCGAGAGATCTCATCATCCAGACATCGACTAATGAAGTTACTGTCTTACCCGGTGGAGATATGCCTACCTACTTCACTTATAGAGCTAATGGAGGTTCTCTAGTAGTGAAGTTGAACGAGAGGCCTTTCTGTTCAACCTTGATATTTAAGGTTTGCTTTATGCTGGTTAGTAAGAAGAATGATGACGTTGAAGCTAGTAATGGACAAAGTGTGGATGTACATTGTGGGATCATGGACGAGCAGCATAGGCTCAGAGTTCTCCCTTTAACGGAGCATTTGTACATCTTTGATGTACAATCAGATGTGACTTCAAACAAGCTTTTCGTTGAAATTGTGATCTGGAGCGACAAATGGGTGATAAAAGAATGCGGGGTGCATTGTAAACGTGGAATGATGGACAATCTGAAGCCGAAGAAGAGGAAAATGGTGAGGCAACTCCTCTTGAATTGTTTTCCTAACTTTACAGCCTCATGGTTATGTTATGACATGTTCGAATTGTAAGGAATAATGGCATAACAAAGTGACATGTCCAAATCAGTCAAGAGTTGAAGAAAAACTCCCACGTGGTCGGCCAAAGAAGGATCAGGTTTATTGTGTTCATTTGGTTTGATTTTTTAGGCAATTGTTGTGTTGATATGGTTTATAGACAATTGATTTTATCATTTTATCATTGATATCAGAGGAAGCTTTGCAAAGACCTTCACAAAGAGCTTCGTATGGAGTTTTGCAGAGAGCTTCCCAGGGCGTTTTCCAGAGAACTTCGCAGGGGCTTCATAGACTTTCATAGAATCTTATCAGTCTTTCAAGAAACTTATGTGTTGTGTTTCAGATCAGGAACCTTATGTCAGGTCATGGTTATGTTATGACATGTTCGAATTGTAAGGAAGAATGGCATAACAAGTGACATCCAAATTAGTCAAGAGTTATAGAAAAACTCCCACGTGGTCTGCCAAAGAAGGATCAGGTTTTTTGTGTTCATTTGGTTTGATTTTGTAGACAGTTGTTGTGCTCATTATCTCGTTCATAGATATGAGAAAGTAACATAGTTACAGAATGTCAATCTTTACATACCGTAATGCTCGATTTTACGCTCAACTCCATATTCTTCTACCATCAAATCAAAGTACAAATAAGGTTCCTTCACATATCCAACGTGACTACACGTTTTTGTGCTTAATGCTCAAAGTTTCCGTTAGGCATGAGCTCATAGATGAGAAGATTATAGTGTGGAGAAGTGAAGTAGCCAAGGAGAGTTACAATGTTCCTGTGTTTTATATCAGCCATTGCTTCTAACTCTCTGTGAAACCCTCTGTCTCTCTCAGAGGTTCCTCTGTTTAGTCTATTGACAGCAAAAGTTGTTGAATCATCAATGACTAATCTGTAAACAGTTCCGAATCCTCCAGAACCGAGAATGTCTTTGTTGCTTAGCTTATGTTTCTTCTTCATAAACATGTCGGAGGAAACAGAGTTAAGTAATGGAGATCTGAACATCACCATTTTTCCTCCTCCTTTGACTGCAAGATTATGAAACATGAATTAAACATAAGAGAAATGATATATTTTACACAGAGAAAAAGCTAGATTATTCCTCACCAACAATTGGACACGCCTCATAATAAAAACAATTCATATATGATCATTACGTATGAAACAAAACTGATTTTATACATAAAAATTCATCCGCCTTTGTTGAAAATATTATATGAGATGTAACTCTTTATGAAAAATGCAATACAAGAACTCGTGAAGTAGGTACCTTTATATGTGAAAGAAGATCAGTAATAATATAAAACCCTTGCAAAATGCAGTTTTAACATTAAGTTGAGCCGATTTAGCCCTCGTAAGATTTTACAATTTTGTGCTCAACATCTCTAAGAAGATGAATAACATATTCAAAAAGTTCTTGCAAATTGTATTTTTAATATTAAGCCTGATTTAGCCCTCTTAGCTTATACAAAACTTACCAACTGTAAGAGAGATTTAGCATCTGTATATTGGAAAAGGTAGAAACCTCCATATATCATTCAATGGCTTCTTGTGATCCTGCACAAACAAAAATTATAAGCTAAAGAACGTTTTTTCTACCTCAAAATTCAATTTATCTTTTGGTCTAACACAATGAAGAACGTTTCTCTCTTTCTCACCTTCCTAACCGAGAGAGCTCAGGTTCAGCCAACAACATATCTTGCAGCGGTTTTGTATCCATGTACCTTCCACTACTTCTGCAGAAAATAATGTGATATGAATCAAAGATTTAATGAAAAAGACGATCTTGTTTAGGAAGGAAAATAAAATAGGGAGAAATCTACTCGCAGATGTTATCGATTTTGAGTTGCTTATGATGAAGAGAGAAATCATGACCGACATAAGTCACAACCAAACTACCAGCATCAGGATGAGGCCAGCTTCTCGTAATAGGGAACCGGAGTATGAAGGTTCCCGGTTCTTGGCTTTGAAGCGAATGTTCAGCTTCTTCCTTAGTGATGAATCCTTCGACCCATTTAGGCGACGAAGAACGCCACATTCTGTTTATCAAGCCGCTGGATATGGAGTAAGCAACAGGGAACACCCAACACCACATTTTCTCAAAATTCTCCTGAGTTATGTACTCGTAACATCCTGATATTCTCCTTAGAAGCTCAAAATCCTGGTGGGTGAGAGATCTACTGCTGCATTTTGAAATCCTCATGAAATGTTCTTCAATCTCATAGACCACATTATCCCAATGAACATGTTGATTGTTCCGAGATATCAATATCCATGCATTTGTACCTTCGGCTATTAGCTCTCTTGCCATGTTGATTTGATAGCTGAAATTTCGGGGAAAAATAACTTCATTTCACAATATCACAATAAAGATTCAATCTTTGTTTCTTATCTGTTAAATGCAAATTACCTATGGTGGGAACATCCAGAGTACAGAGAAACCTGATTTGCAAATTTCAAAACTTCGTTGTCTGATGAATTGTTTGTGATTTCCTTTAGAAGTAGAGATTTCTCTGTTAAGTTTCCAAGGCAGTATCTAAAGATGGTGGAATCTGAGATTGTATGTCTCATTTCCGAGTTTTCTGAATCAGTTGAGGAGTTATATTCTTCGTGCAATCTCATACCATTTCCATCCTCAAACTTCTCACAGCAAACAATGCAGAAACGGTAAAGGTTAGTATAAGATATGCAATCAAAAACATTATGAAAAGAGAGATTCACTATATACCTGTCTTGAGGTTTGGGGATAAGAGTTGCAATGTTGATATGATTCCTCGCTCCCAGAGTCACTTTCTTTGCCCAACCTGATTCGTTTAACTGAGGAAGTATTATGTAGAAGGTCTGGTGATTCGGTACTTGATGGATGGTCAATGTTGGTCAACCTTTTCGGAGTAACAGAAAGTGGTCGGACATCAGGACTGATCGAAATGCAACGGATTGGATTGGAAACAGCTTGAAGGAAAGGATAATCTTTAGCATTTCGTATTCCAAATTTAATCCAGAACAATCTGTTATCACTCTTGGAGGAAAGCTGGAAAAAAAGATTTAACAACAATTCTTTAGTGATTTCAGAAAAAGCAAAAAATTTGTAACCAAATGGTCAGACTTTCCCACACAAGTCGCAGAGAAGCAATACAAAGATTAAAAAAAAAAAAAAATACAGTAAACTGTTGTTTTTACCAGAGAGATCTTGAGCTTAAAGGATGAATGTCCGTTTAATAACTTGATCGGTCTATCATCAGACGAGAATTCAACTCCTTCATCTCTTATCAAAAGAGGAGCCTTAGCTTCACTCATCTTGGCCTCCAGAAGGGTATCGGCATACAGTAGTGATGCAACAACCTTGCATTTCAAACCCAACGATGTACTATCGATGATTTTCCAAGCTAAATAAGTAGGCAACTTAGTGCCAAAAGTAATGAGAAATCGTAAGAGATATGAACCTCCACATCCTTGTGCACAGGCTGGCCAATGGCATTGGATAAAACAACATCCAAGGAAAAAATCTCCCTGCAAGATGCCTATAGAGCAGGAAAATAAGTGTTGAGTGCGGAATTGTAAATCGATCCCGATAAAATTTCTAATGAGCTTTAAGAAGTCTGACCTTCCAAACACCATCATCATCTAATTTAATCCCCGATGAGGATGATTTATTGACAGATAACAATAGAGGTGGATCCTGGTAAAAATAGAAAAAGAAAACTTAGAATATTGGAAATAAACAAACACAGAACAAGAGTGTTGTAAAGGAACAGAAGGGTAAGAGTTAAGCAGAGACCTTCATATAGTGATGCTCCACATGATCACTAGCAGGCAAGACTTCTGCATATTTTATGAAACCTTGAACGCTATAACCATCTCCGCCAACACTAAATAGTGATATCTTTCGAGGACACTCGGGATTGCTGTTCTTCGTCAGCAAAGAAGTCAAGAACTGCTCTCCTTCAATCTTTCCATCAATAACAAGCCTCATGTAATTTCTAGAAACCTAAGAGCAAAACAGCAGAATCAGCCATCTCAAGAACTATATGATCTTGCATTTCCGGAGAAGATCGGGGAATCTTACCTCGCATCCCACATGAACCCATTTTTCAAGAGGAAACTCAGATTTTGTAGATACGCTAGGAACTTGTGTCCAGGAAGAAGTGTCAACAGGATCAGGAGCTTCCTTGTGAAGGAGAGTCAATGGCAAAAGCATCATCTTCTTGTTTTCATCTAGGACAAGGAAAGGTGCACTAACACTCATGTCTGAGTGAACCTGTTAAAGACAAACCACTTGATCATATATCGAACTATATATTATACAAGAGGTTGAAAAACTCTCGAGGAAACCCTGAAGCCAAAAAACTTCGAATCAGACATGAAGAACAAAGTAAATCAAAATCCTATTTCCAAATATTGATTCCAGGATTGGCATCGAAATCTTTATGTAAACAATAAAACAGAGAGAATTGAGCTTTCCAAATATTACTCGAATACCTAAAACCCAACTCAAATTTCACTTCTTTGTCGCATATACCAACAATCGAGGAAGATAGATCACACCAAGATCAAAAAGTTTGTAAATTCAGTACACAGGACTACGAAAATCAAACAAGTTACAGAAACTAACAGAGAAACAAACCGAGTCCGATGAGTAAAGGAGAAACATTTCAGCTAAAAAAGTCGAGAGAAACAATAAGAATGAAGCTTTGATTGAGTTGCGGAGAAAACAACCTGTCTAATGATGATAGATGGGAATGTGGTGGAATTAAGAAGATAAACCCAGAAACAAAGGGAGAAAGTTTCGTATTCTTCATCATCTACTTCAACATCGACATTAAAATCTTCCAACAAAGAGTATTTCTCCGTCTCAATTGCAGAAACACCCGCCATTAAAAGTCTCGACTTGTGAAACGAAACCCTTAAAAATCCACAAAAACAAAGAAAAGAAACCCTTTTGTTTATCGTGACCAATACAGACTCATCGATTAGCTTAACAGAGAAGTGAATGTTCTCAAAAATTGATCCTTGGACTTCGACGGCTGTTAATATAACGGTTGGTCTCGTCTTCCGGTGGTTTACTGGTTGTGTACTTGTGTTTATGGGGAGAGAGGAATGCTATAATCTGCTGCTTCGCGTCCACCGAAAAGTACAATGTTCAGCCAATTAAAATTGCACATACCCCCTTTCTTCTTACTTTCCTTGGGAAATTTTTTATTCATATAAATCTAATTTAAGTTGCGCATAACTGCATATGCTCTATAGCCTTAATTAGAGCGTGTGTATTAATGACGACAAGAAGAAGAAGATTTCTCTTAATATAGTTATAGTAAGGAAACATGTTTTACGAGTGAGTCTTTCCCTTAAATACGCATAAGATCAAGGTGAGATTTCCCATTGAGTTTCTGAGCAAAGAAGGCATCAAAATACTCTTGTGTGCTCATACTTTTGAACAAACTTTGCTTCTGTCTTTCTACAAGGCTTTTCGCCGGACCAATCACTGTCTCCTTTCCCGGACTATGAAACATCGCAACCGATAACCTCTCTTTCTCTGAATTCACCACCGCTCTATGCTCGATGCTTCGATATCTCCCGTTTGTTATGATCTTTACAATTAACAAAACATTCACATCAGAAGGAGAATGCAGCAACAAAAAAGCATCTTCATAACAATGAGAATTATTAGTTATCTCTTACCTCTAAGATTTCCCCAACATTAACAACTAAAGCGTTTCGAAGAGGTTTTACAACAACCCACTTGCCGTCTTTCTTGATCTGGAGTCCTTCCACTTGATTCACCTGTAATAGTATTGTGAGACCTGCAGCGTCTGAATGTGGAGTCAAACCGATAACTTGATCTGGCTGTGGACATGGCGGGTAGTAATTAATCTTGATAGACTGCCAAACATCTTCAAACAAATCTTCCATTTCTCCGCGTTTGATTTCAAGAACACTCGCCATTTTCCCAAAGAGGATCTTAGCTATGATCTTCACTTCAGAGGAGTAAGCCTCTATAGTTTCTCTGAAAAGAGAAACGGATTTTTCAGTTTACAGTTGTGAGAGAGTAATTAGTAAATTAAACAGCAAATAACAGTCAGCAGTTCTACCTGAAAGAAGGAGGTAATTTGGAGAACAAGTGAGATTTGCGTGATCGAATTGGTTCAGTGGTGAGGATGAACATGTCTCCCCAATCGAGTTTCTGATCCTCGGACACAATATTCACTTGTCCGAATCCTTCAAACTCACCACTTGTCTGCCAAAACTTCTTCTTCTCTTCCATGGGGAGATTGAAGAAATCTTGAACCTCTGTCTCTAGTTTTTCCAAGAAAGACGAGTCTATTCCATGGTTTACCAGCTGTACGTACACAGATTGAAAACCCCAGAAAGAGAGCTTTTGAAATAAAACCAAATTCCACGAGGATATACAACAAAGGAGTCAAGATGTAAAAAGAGACTAACTTGAAAAAATCCCCAATCTTGGCAAGCGAAATTGAGCTTCTTGAGCTCGGAATCCATGGAGGAAACAGAACACAAGCGTTTCATATCGATGACCGGAATCTCAGAATTCAGTGATTCTAGAATCTCAATTTTAACTTGATCAGACAAAACATACCTCGGAGGAACAGTTGTGAAGTTCTTCTCTTTCACCATCTCTAGAACAGAAGGTACTATGAGAGAGCTCCACTGTTTTTCTCCTTCGCCCTCCATTGACTTCTTCTAGCGCCAAAACAAAAGAACAAATCTTGGAAGCTTTGATCCACTCAACAACCGCAAGAACCGAACAAACAAACGAAATTGAAATCAAATGAGAGAGAAAGGGGAATGAAAAATCGATTTGGAGAAGACGACTTTAAACGTTTTTATACTCTGCGACCAAGACTAGCTGGTCCCAGTTCAAAATACCAAAACTACCCTCCACAAATGTTGATTAGCCTTTTCAACCTCATCACTAGATTCACTACATGTTTGCAACAAAATATGAGTGATGTTTCGAAATCATGGGTTCTTTGAAGAAATAACAAGACAAATGTTAGACTTTGAAAACAAAACATTCGAAAATATGTTCTTCCAAAGCTTTACAAGACACATAATCCTTTTGTTCACCCGTTCAACAAACTTAACTAAATGGTCCTGAAAGATGTCGAATTTGAGTAACAGTGAGAGACTTCATGAACTTTCCTTTACTTTCTTTTCAGTCTTCAAGCTGTTTTATGGAACTGCGTCTCCAAATTCCAGCCAAGGTGCTACCAAGGATTGAGTGACATACGCTAGAAACAGCGCATGGTACTGCAGTGAGCGGATTCCCAAAATGCTGTGTCGCAAGAACAACTCCAAGCACCGAGTTCTTCACCAAAACAAAATGAAGAAAAAAAAAAGCCTCAGCTGACATTGAGTTTTAAAAAGGTTATGTTTACTGCTTTGTCTACGAAACTGTTTAGTTACCTGCATGCCAACTTCGATAGATATAGTTCTGGACGATGCCACATCAATTCCGAGTAATCTTGAAAACAGATACCCAAAGAGAAATCCAGAGATGTGAAGAAGGCATGAAGCCAGGACTACTTGTTTCCCAGACATGAGTATTGCAGATGCGTTCTGACCGATAGCATACCCACACAGGATTGCAACGGTTCCAACCGCAATTGAAGGCATCACAGGAGAAACAAATTTCACCAGCTTTTGAAAGTATTGGTTCAGAAATGCACCAGCCAACACTGGGAGAAGAACCACCTGTACAAGAGCCGAGAAGGGTTAATCCAATGAACAAAAACTCGCTCGTTCTAATTTGAACAAGAAACTGATTGAACCGACCAAACCTGTAGTGTTGACATTAGTAATCCAAGAGCATCAACTGTGATATATTGCTTGGCAAGCTTGGCCGTAAGAAGCGGTGTCATAATCTATAAAACGGAATGGATTAAATGGGGTATCTTAATCTTGACAAAAAAAAATATAAATGGGGTATCTTAATCTACAAGAAGAATGGAAAAACCAATTACAGTAAGTCACTAACCACAGCTGAAACAGTGCTAGCAGCTGTCATCAACACTGATAGCGCAACATTTCCACTGTACAATGAAGAAAAAAAAGAAACTCAGATCATCTAGTTGTATTAGAAGAAATATATGGAACTCAGAAAACTTTTCTTTTTTGGTTTGGATTACAAACCGTGCAATGTACGTGACAATATTACTAGCCGTACCTTCAAATAACAAATGAAAAAACATCAGAGCACCACATGAATGTTGCTAAAATTCAATTACGTAAAGAAATGTATTTTTACCGCCTGGACAGCAACCAACCAATATGAGACCGGCTGCGTAATGTGGTGGCAAATTTAAGAGTTTACTCACAAAAAATCCTGACAGTGGCATCACCTGCAACACACGAATAATCAGCAAGCTATGAACTTATACATGCTCTAATACTACCCTTTCAGGTAAAATTAAAACGTAACAATGCACTGGAACCACCAAGATCAAGAGCTCCAGCAAGAACACAAACTATTCCACAAGTTTATGTTACCAAATCAAAAAAAAAAAACCTCTACATTGTTCCTGCAAGATCTCATCTTTCCCTATTTCTCTTTTAAATTCACAACAATCGAACACTACAATCAGCATTACGTTAACAGAAGACGAAACAAATAGTCTCATAATCGATCAAGGGACAATGATGAGAGGCCAACCGACCGAGTACTGCAACACAAAGCCAGCGAAGAGCTCCTTGGGCATCGATAAAGCGCCACGAAGATCGTCGAGGGTCAAAGTCATTCCCATTCCAAGCATAGTGATCGTAAGACCTACAATGGTCCAATTGGGAGTGACCCAATTGAAAGTACTTGGTCTCAAAAGCCCCAACAAGCATCCAAGAGAAACCCATATCGGAAACGCCGTCGAAACCGCCTCTCCCACAAACTCAACCCACTCGCCAAAGCTCTTCTTTTTCTCTGTAGGCAAATCGTTCGACGAAATGCCGCAACGAGGAACAAAGTCAAACCGACACCTACACGAAATCGGAACAGTAGATTGGTTCTTAAGAGAAATTTCGCGACTCGAGGAAGAAGAGTAAGAAAGCCTAGAACAAGAGATAGTTCGAAGATGTTGTGGAGTGAGTTTAGATTTGTGGAGCAGCGAATTAGATTTCAAAGGCGTTGCTCCGTTTAAGAGAGAGAGAGAAATCGCGGACGCCATTTTTTCCTCACCGGAGATTCTCTCTCTGATCGGACCGATGAAGAAGAAACCAAAACATGTACGCACCTTGTCTCTCACGTGCCTTTTTTGGATTAAACACGTTGTTTGCTAAAATGGTCCCTGTATAAAACTTGTTTCTCTACTCTACCCCCCGTGAAACTATTTTTTCCATAAATCGTCCCGCTTTTTATAATACATACCTCTACAAAGGCGTCTTTAAATGTTAATGATCAAAAGAGATTAAGAAAACGAAATCAATTACAGGTCACAAGTGACAATAATTGTAAATGTGTCGGTGATCTGATTAAGCATATGGGCAACTGCAATAAATGATTGCATATTCCATATTAAAAGAATCATATCAAAATATAGTAAAAATATCATTACAAATTCGATTGATATGTTAAAATTACGAAAAGGTCCTTGGCTAGCATATGAAAGAGTTTGAGAACTTATAGAGCCACACATGTACCTAACACTTGCCACAATCGCAAACGCAAACGTACTGTGTAGCCCACACCATCATTTGTTTTACTTACCTAATTTTTTCTTATAACATAAATGAACTTATTCAAAATCGTCAATATTTATTTTTTAATACTATTTTTTTTTTTTTGGGAACAATGGTCACTACTTCATGTTTCGTATCAAAATTTATGGTTAATGGGATTTTATTAGTCAGAATCTTAGACTAATTTTAGACTAGAACATGTTAGGAATTAAGCTAACATGCGAAGTGAATGTTTTTGAGAAAACGCGCGATCTCAAAACACGCGACTCAAGTCGTGTACCTACCCGCTTTTGTAAATAAGTGAGAAAGAAAAGGGTATTTCCGTAAGTTTAAGCAATATATAAAGAATTCTCGTAGACTCTTCCCTCTACAAGAGTGTTTTGTCTTCTCTTCCTTCTCTATTTTGAAGACTCTTTTTTTGAATTTTGATTCTTCTTCTTCTTCTTCTCCGTTACTTTCGCTTCTTCGTCACCTTCTTCACCGTCGGAAATTTCTTCACATTTTCTCGGAATTTTCTTAATTTTCTTCCCAATTTCTCTTGGCGATCCAGAGTTGGTGATCGTGAAGATCTGAAAATTCAAAGGTATGTTTCAAGAATCTCGAATTTTACATGAATCATCACAATGCTTCACAGAGTTTTGTTTATTATTGCTTACTTCTCTTTGATCCGATTGATAAATTATCTCCCCGTTGTTACAGAACCGTGATTTCGTGTGTTTTTGTAGTCTGCTCTGATCTGGATTTGGATCTAAGTTTTTTTTTATGTTACAATTGCGTTTACGTTTTTGATTTCGTTAGATCTGCTGATTCAATCTCTAAATCTCTAAGGATCGTTACTAGTGCACTATGAAATCGCATTTCATTTCTGATTGTCGGGTTGTTGCTACGTGCAAATTCTTTCAATCTTACGCTGATCTGATTCCATTCTAAAAAACGCAGCGTTTTATCATGGCTTCGTATACTCCCAAGAACATTCTCATCACCGGAGCTGCTGGTTTCATTGCATCACATGTCGCCAACAGACTCATACGAAGCTATCCTGATTACAAAATTGTTGTGCTTGATAAACTTGATTACTGTTCAAACCTCAAGAATCTCAATCCTTCGAAACAGTCTCCTAATTTCAAGTTTGTCAAAGGTGACATCGCTAGTGCTGACTTGGTGAATCATCTCCTCATCACGGAAGGTATTGACACCATCATGCATTTCGCTGCTCAGACGCATGTCGACAATTCGTTCGGTAACAGTTTCGAGTTTACTAAGAATAATATCTATGGAACTCATGTGCTTCTTGAGGCTTGTAAAGTTACTGGTCAGATTAGGAGGTTTATTCATGTTAGTACTGATGAAGTTTATGGTGAGACTGATGAGGATGCTCTTGTTGGTAACCATGAGGCTTCTCAGCTGCTTCCAACGAATCCTTACTCTGCAACAAAAGCTGGTGCTGAGATGCTTGTTATGGCTTATGGTAGATCTTATGGGTTGCCTGTTATTACCACACGTGGGAATAACGTCTATGGACCGAATCAGTTTCCTGAGAAGTTGATTCCTAAGTTCATTTTGCTGGCAATGAGAGGGCAAGTTCTTCCCATTCATGGAGATGGATCAAATGTTAGGAGCTACCTATACTGTGAAGACGTTGCTGAGGCTTTTGAAGTTGTTCTTCACAAGGGAGAAGTTGGCCATGTTTACAATATTGGGACGAAGAAGGAGAGGAGAGTGAATGATGTTGCCAGAGATATCTGCAAACTCTTCAACATGGACCCTGAGGCAAACATCAAGTTTGTCGACAACAGACCTTTTAACGATCAAAGGTACTTCCTTGATGATGAGAAGCTCAAAAAGTTGGGATGGTCAGAGAGGACCACGTGGGAGGAAGGATTGAAGAAAACTATGGATTGGTACACACAGAACCCGGAATGGTGGGGAGATGTTTCTGGAGCATTGCTTCCTCATCCAAGGATGCTGATGATGCCTGGTGGGCGACACTTTGATGGCTCCGAGGACAATTCTTTGGCAGCTACTTTATCTGAAAAACCAAGTCAAACCCATATGGTGGTTCCAAGCCCAAGGAGCAGCGGCACACCGCAAAAGCCTTCGCTGAAGTTCTTGATATATGGAAGAACCGGGTGGATTGGTGGTCTGCTTGGAAAGATATGTGAGAAGCAAGGAATTGCTTACGAGTATGGGAAAGGGCGGTTGGAGGATCGATCATCTCTTTTGCAGGATATTCTGAGCGTTAAGCCAACCCATGTTTTCAATTCCGCTGGTGTGACTGGGAGACCCAATGTTGACTGGTGTGAGTCTCACAAGACCGAAACTATCCGTGCCAATGTAGCTGGCACATTGACTCTAGCTGATGTCTGCAGAGAGCACGGACTCCTGATGATGAATTTCGCTACTGGTTGTATATTCGAATATGATGACAAGCATCCGGAAGGTTCGGGAATTGGCTTCAAAGAGGAAGACACACCCAACTTCACTGGCTCTTTCTACTCAAAAACCAAAGCCATGGTAACTAATTCTTGCTGTGTCAAGATTGAACACTCTTATCTCTTTAAAGTTTTCTCCTTCTTACGTATGCTACTTCGTTGTTATGAATATGTCTACAGGTCGAGGAGCTTCTAAAGGAGTTTGACAACGTATGCACTTTGAGAATAAGGATGCCGATATCCTCAGATCTAAACAACCCGCGCAACTTCATCACCAAGATCTCCAGGTACAACAAAGTAGTGAACATCCCAAACAGCATGACTGTGTTGGACGAGCTTTTACCAATCTCCATCGAGATGGCTAAAAGAAACTTGAGAGGAATCTGGAACTTCACAAACCCTGGTGTGGTGAGTCACAACGAGATCCTAGAGATGTACAGAGACTACATAAACCCTGAATTCAGATGGGCAAACTTCACATTAGAGGAGCAAGCTAAAGTCATTGTCGCTCCAAGAAGCAACAACGAGATGGACGCTTCTAAGCTCAAGAAAGAGTTCCCTGAGCTACTCTCCATTAAGGAGTCTCTGATTAAGTATGCATTCGAGCCAAACAAGAAAACCTGAAGAGTGAAGGATTGTGATTCGTCATTAGATTAATCACCGCTAATATCAGTTTCTAATATCAGTTTTTTTTTTTGGTCGACAAGTTTCTATTAATGTTTTTGTTATTGTTTAATTACCTTATCCTTCCCCTTCTTTCACTAGATTTGCTTAGGGGTGTATTTGTAGTTTGAGTATTCTATGTCGTGATTTATTAGTTCTCTGTAGTGTTCTTCTCATTTGTGTCATAAGTTGCTCTACTCTTATTATATTAGAATCAAACCACTAAAAGAGTCTGGTAATGGCTGCTTTTTGTTACAAAAACAATAAATAATTTTTATTGGGTTACATGAACTCACTTGACACCATCTCGGGATATTAAGGTGAGGACGTCGTGTCGGCGAGCTTCTCAAGGAAGCAAACAACGTCGTCAGGTGAACCAAGGAGATATCTAGCATTGGTGCGAGTACGACCCACAGCGCAAGAGAAGTAATTCTCTCCTTTGAGGTCAAGCACATTCCATGAGATCTTTTCTGGTGAAGGCCGTCTTGGGTTTCCTAAGCTATGATTGGATCCGCTTTTTCTTTCTGTTGTCTGAAGAGATCTCTGTGAGGACTTGTTGTTGTTGTTGTTAGAGTTAGAGGATGATGAAGATTTTGTTCCACTTTTGTTGTTATGTATCGACTTTGAGGGCGGTCTTCGGTCTCCCAATGATGACTTGCTTCCACCATCAGATGATGGTCTGGCTCGTGCAATGGCTGGTATGTCGGATGGAAGTTCTGGTTCGAAGAAGGTGTAAACATCTTCGTCCTGTTATTAACACAATGTCAAAGAGACATTTGTATCAAAATCCCTCGAGACTCTAGAACTGGATGTGGTATATTACAAGAAAAGCTTTAATCACCTTCCCCAAGAAATGACCAATGCACAAGACGTAATCGATGGGTGTGGTCATCGACTTGCTATGCACTATCTCTCCTAGAATGCGGTCTATTGCGGCTCCCTGGGAAAGAAAAGATTCTGGAATGTGAGAATCTAAGGTGATACAGAATAGACAGGAAAAGGCTATTGCTGGATTTTGTTTTTTACCTTTGTCACACCAACCGCACGGACTTCCACAGAGCGGCTTCCTTGGACAACATCAACTGATGCATTAGAGATTGGACCTGTCCATAAGTGTTGTAATAAATCTCTGGCTTGAAGTCTCCCGAATTCGATATCTACAGGGAAGAATGAGATAATAAGTGTCTCAGGGTGATATGAAAGGCAAAAACAATCAGGTAAAAACAGAGAAGTACCTGCATATTTGTAGTTCCATATAAGTGAAGTATCGCGTGTTTCAAAGTGTGACCTAGGAGTTCTCTCAGTGAAGTACTTGAAAACATGCTACAAATAGGCAAAACAAGAATTCAGGAAGGGGAAGTAAACAAAGACTTGTTATCAAGTTTGAGATGCTGTTTTTCTGAATCATGAATCTACTTTACCTTAACGCTATCAACCCATTCCATGTTCAAGTGTTCTGGCATTGTAGTCATCCACTCTCCGTTAGTAAGCCTTAGGAACATCCCATTTTCTGCGGCCAACCACATTTCATACTCTCCAAAGTTCTGATTTAAGTAAATTAAGTCAGTCAGCGAAATTACTATAACAAGAAAAGATTAGAAGGAAACTGACAGAAATAAATAAGATATTACTTTATCCAAAACGCTTCTGCTGCTTCCACTCAGGACAACTATGGTTGTACTTGGATCACTGCATAATGCCTTTAACGGTCCTTTTAGCTCAGGGTGTAGATTAAGATCCATCTCCTTTATTTGATCACCTCTTCTCCCTTGATTATCCACTGGTTCAGTCAATGTTGCATTGAAACCCTGAATGTATTTACAGTCACAAGATAAAGTGAGCAGAAGCACGGTTAAAGGCATCCCCAAAAAGATGACTATGAGAAAAAAGCTCATATGGTAGATAAATGGATTAAACAGAACTATGAAGTACTTCACAAATTCTTATTTCTAAACAAGTTGACAACTACCACATACCAGGATCAGTAGCCTGTTGTTGGACTTTGAATACCGTTGAGTTGCATCATGTTGTGGAAGCTCAGGTGGGACTTTACTAATTCGTAGTTGTGCCTCAATTACGGTGTCATTTAGTTCACTGCAGATTTGTTAAAGAGTTGCGTTTCAATAGCTTGAACAGATCATCCCATTAAAAGCTGGGAAAATGAATAGTAATGTCTTCGAAATGGTTATGTACATAATACTACATGCCAGATGGTGACATCAATAGTTTAGGAGTTTCAAGATAACGTCTATTCTTTAAAAACAAAGACACAATTGATTTGCATACCTCACGAAAGTTTCAGCCCATTCTTGAGCAGTGTGAGTTTTGACATGATGAAAATTATGCCGATGTCTTTTCTCTCTTTCTTCAGCTGTCATATTTAGAGCCTGTCCAATGGAGGCAGCAACTTCTGTAATGTTCCAAGGATTCACAAGAATAGCTCCAGCACCCAGAGACTGTGCAGCACCTGCAAACTATAAAACAAATGCAACTTAAAACCACTGATGGAAACACATACCTCTGACTTTATTTTCTGAAGACTGAACCTTAAATACATATTAGATCAAATATGAAATATGAATCACCTATAAACTAACATCTTATACCCATGTATTATCATATTTTATCCTTTAAATTAGAACTATATCAAGCTGCAAAGTACGAGTTATTACTTCACTGAGAATGAGGACTCCTTTTTTGGCCTCTTGGCAAGCAACAAATTCGTAACTGACAAGGTTCATTCCATCTCTCAAAGATGTGACAAGTGCAACATCTGAAGAATGAAATCAAAGAAACATATCAGATGGCAGAAAGGAACATTCTTGAACTGGAAATAACATTCCTGAGACTTGGAAAGTAACATGCCATATAAATTGTAAGTTTGTAACCATATCATAGGTAGCCAGACAATTACCTGTGACGGCATAAAGTGCACATAAGGCATAAAAGTCCAGAGAACGATCCTGACAGGGAATGAGGATTTTATCAGCATTAGTGCATTACGTCAAGCTATAAGATCCAGAATACCAGATATGTAGCATGATACAGATAATTTGTTCTCTATCCATGGTACCAGCAAGAATGTTCTGATAATACAATTGTCGATTCCTAACATAAAAAGGATGCAACTCACAAAATGCTAAGGGCTGTAGTGGTCTAAAATTCAATTGTATAAACGCAAGATCATCTTCTATGAAACAAAAAAAGGAACTACAGCTATTGAGAAATCATAATATCCAACTATCTGACCAAGCATAGAGAGGAGAAAACAGACCAGGTGATGTATTGGAACAGCAGTCAGTGTCCCAAAACGACCATTAATGCGTCCAACAATTTCATGAACTTGGCTTGTGAGTTTTTGATCTGTAAGAGAAGAAATATACATCCAAAAGATAATCTATTAGCTACTGGTTTCAAATTGCTGTGGTTTAAAGAGATTAGGTTGCTAGATCATCTATCATAGCCCACCGAAGTTTTTGTGACATGATTCCTTGTGACAACTTACATGCAACTATATGCATCAGAGCAGCTATAAATAAACTAAAAGGGACTATTTAGCAGATGTTTTGTAATGTTTCATGAGTGATGCTAATTAAAACCATTTAAAGAGATACCATGCAATAAGAGACTCAAAGAAAGAAAGCCTACATTCAGGGACGTCTGTTCTTGTTGGCACCGCAATTTGCAATAACACCACTTTATCACGCCAGCTTGCATTTTCCTCGAGAAATTTTTCAAAAGCCAGAATCTTCTGTGGAATCCCTTTGATCATATCAAGGCGATCAACACCTAACATCACCTGTCAAGAAAAAATTATGAAGAGTGAGGATAACTAATTCGAAGTAATACTTTCATTGACTTGCCTCAGAAAACCTTTAGAATAGATCAGCTAGGTTTCCCATGGTAACTGGCTCTTTCGTAGACCTTTAAGATATCAAAGATAGAAAACTCCGCACCTTTCTGCCAGCAAATCTTTCTTTCAATTCCTTCATGTGTTGTATGACATCAGGGACTTCAAGTGCTCGTATAAACCGCTCAGAGTCTATGCCAATTGGAAACTGAAATCCAAAGCAAAAACAGGATAATGTTACAAGGCTTTCAAAAAAGACAAGGTATTATGAGTTATTTTGTCACTGTCGGATGATAAGTGTGAATAATGTGAGGGTTGAAGTGATGAGATGGTCATACAGCAGCTACTCGAGTGAGCCTGCCTTGATCCTCAACTCCCTCAGGTGTTCCTTCAAGTCCAAGAATACGAGTGCACGCGCTCACAAAGTGCCTTGCATAGTCATAGGTATGAAATCTGAAAAGTAAACAATATGAGATTTAACACACTTCTGCAAGTCTGCTGTGTCATCTAACATCGAATGTTACTTTTCCAAGACAGAATTAAGACCCATCAGCTTAATGATAAAACAACCAATACAACATTTTTACCCTTGGATACAAATCAGATCCTAAACCAATATGACCTATTACTACACCTAAGTCTTGGAAAGAAGTTACAGGCGTCCGATAGTGATGGCTATAGAAATAATAGAAATATAATGGTAGGCAACAAATGCAAAAAAAAAAATGAAAAACAGACTATAGAGAACCACAACTATAACTAGCTAGATATATCAAGAAAAACATGGTTAACTATTTTCCCCCTATATCTGTACGTTGAGATAAATTCTTTGGTATTTGGATAAGTTCTCAACCAGACAAACCACCTAAGGTTGGTTGAAACAATAACACATAGATCTGAACCTGTCACAGTGTGCCATTACCATGACAGAGCACTTGAAATAAATAGAAGCAAATTGAGATTTTACCCAACTAAATCAGCAGCAAGAACTGAGCGAAGGAGCTCCGATCGTGATGGAAGTGTCCTGTGTATCTCAGACGAAGGGAATGGTGTATGGAGAAACCATCCAACTTTCATCTTACTGTTGTATTCCTTAAGGCATTTAGGAAGGAACATAAGATGATAATCATGGCACCAGACAACATCTCCCTCTTCATAGTGCTCATTTACAACATCAGCGAACATTTGGTTTGCCTTTTTGTATGCAGCAAATTGAGACTGGAAGCTTCTGGTTGTGGCAAGACGATCTTCTTGTGGAAGTCCAAGGTAGTGAAACAGAGGCCACAGAATATTGTTGCAATAACCATTATAGTACTGATGAACAATCTCTTCATCAAGGAACACAGGTATACACCTCTGCAAGTTAGAAAAAAAATAAACAAGAAATCAAATGACATAGTATATAATCAAGAGGAGAACCTATAAGACATAAATATATTATCATTGGCAGCAACATGAGCAATAGATACTCTGTACCTTCTCAGCCAAAGCTTTGCTGAGTGCCTTCTGCCCAACCTCATCAGGCACATTAACTCCAGCCCATCCAATCCATCTGGCCTCAAATTCCTTTACACCTTCACAAGGTCATAAATTTTATGTCAGCCTACTAATAAATCGCGCAAAGACTTCATCAAATGAACCACTAAAACCTCCTTTCATGTTTGTTCATTACTAGATACGAATGCTGCCTTGGATACTAAACCAGTGATATGAGAAATGAAAACTGGAACGAATAAGAGAGATTTACCTAAGAGAGCACTAACTAGACCACCAGCACTGATCTCGAGAGACCATGAATCTTCACCTCTTCTCACCGCAGAAACTGGGAGCCTGTTAGCCACAACAAGTAACCGTTGCCTGTTATAAGGCCTTGCGTCTTGCCTCTCACACGCATCATCGTGTGCCCTTGCAGCAGCAGCCCCTTCCAAGTACTGTTCAACATATTGCCTTGTTGAACTGTCGCCTTCTAAACGCAGGTCGTTCTCAGAGTTCTCGGAACTGCCAACAACTTCATTAGGATTACGAGCTCGGTTGCTCTTCCTCTTCTCTCTGAGCTCTCTATCTCTCAAGAGCCGTTCGGTTCGAGAGAGTGGAATATGAGAAGAACTGCAGTTGTACTTATTTCCAGGCATACGCTCACACCAAAACAGAACCAAAACACCAGTTTCAAGTTATGCACACTCCAAAAAACGACTGTAACCTGCATTTAGTTGTCAAAGCAAATCAGACCACATAAAGAAACCAAGTGTCAAGTAAAGAAGATATATTTTAACATAAAAGAAAAGGAAAAAAAGAAGAATTTGTAATGTCGTTGTCTATCACCATACACTGATTTCACTTCTGTCGAATGTTAAAGAACCCATCAGGCCAAGGAATAAGCATCTAAAGGTTATTGAAAAAGAGGAAGAAAAAAACACAAGATAGTGTCAAACACTGAAGATGATAATAAAGCGAAAAGGATCCCAAGGTCGTAAACAGGCCAAGAATTTGGAAAAAAAGAAACAAAAAAAACAATGGCAAAGAATTAATCCCAAGAAACGGAAAAAAATCCAGAATACAAAGTAGAAATACCTTAAGCAGATAAAAGAAAAGAAGAAAGGGCACCTGAATCACACACCTTCACGCCACTCAAAAAGATACAAAGTACAAAAAAGTAATCCAGTGATCCTTAACAAGAAGAGCAAGACAGTGTTGGGGACGGAATTCAAAGCTAATTAAGATGATATAATAATATGTGAATTTAGTTTTCATGAGGTGGTGGTTTTCATGTCGTTATCATCGAGAGAGATGGCAAGTAAATATAGCCAAAAAAGAAGGAAAGAAAGATGGAAACAGACACAGAGAAGGCGAAAAGAAACGGTGGGAGAGACACTATCATAGAGGGGAATATTAGCAAGGGAGCAACAAAATCCTCGTGTAAGCTTTACAGACTACACAGAGCCTTCACAGCCATGCAAGTTATACATCAAAAGATTCGGTCTGAAAACAGAGACAAGACTTTTAATTTTTTTTCCACCCCTAACTAGAAAGGAAAGGAAAAGAAAATCTCGAAACCCTACAATTCGTTCAGTTAGTTTAACCACCGTCGTGTAATTATTTAACCACAGTGATAAAAATCGCCCGGAGATTTGGGGCGGAAAGGGATCACCACATACAGATGCATACACACACTTCGCAATCACGGGGATATTATTATTGCAAGAAGATGTTTGTTCGAATTTAAAAAAAAAAAAATTAGGTTTTTTTCTTTTTTCCTGATTACTAAGTTGAGATGACGTAATCATTGTAGGGTTCGTCATCTCTTATTTATAACCAACTTGCTCTGTGGGTCCGCCCCGCCTATCCGGATCCTGGAGCCGCTCCTGTTCCTGACTAAACTTTTTGACCTTTTCTATTTTTGTTTTCTTTTGTAACCAAAGAGAAAGTCATTTATTTTGTGAAATTAAAATAGAGTGTTTAAGCTGAATTTGACCCATCTCACTCCGCCGAAGCTGACGTTAGATTTGATTTTGGGGAATAAAACGTAGCAACATCTCCTTTCTTTTTACTGGAAATGGAATTTTTTCTACAGACCAAGAAAAAAAATTGAATTTTTTTAACCCTAATTAATTAGACAATTATAAGATCGTCATTGTCATGTAAACGTTAAGCAAAGTACTTGGTCTGAAGAGAGGGTGGAAAACAGGAGCTGGTAGCGACAATGTCAAATACACGTGTAAAATAAGATCACTTAAACCCCAATATAATATTCATTCTAGCTTTGAAGTTCGAACCACTAACAGTAAGGAGTCAAATCAAATAATGCAAAAAGGAGGATGATTAAGTTAGTGTGTTCTATAATGTTGCACAAAGACACCGTATAAAATACAATTTAACTAACTTTTTTCCCAAGGAAGAGATTGTGAAGCAAACTCTTGGTTAGTAACAACAGAAGAAAAGAGAATCAGATGCTTAAGTCAGAAAGACAGAAAGTGTTTCTTTTTTCCAAGCAATGACCTAAATGTGACTTTTTTAAAAAGGGGTAAAACAGACAACTGACTTTCTGCAACACACTCTCCTACAAATATAAAAAAATGTCAAACTTTTGAATGATATGAACATTAGAAAAATAATGTACACTAAGCTAATGGCTTCAACATCGATCAATTCAATGTCTTTCTTGTAATTAAGAAAGAAAGTTTTATTGTTTTAGAGCGTTACTGTTCATATATTGACTTTGAATAAATAAATAAATAAACAGACACATGATTTCCCAAGCCAACAAGCATGAGGACACGATGTGCCTTTTATATGGTAGAAGAAGAAGAAGAAGACGACTTAAGTGTTTATACACTGTGTATGCGTGGACAACATATTGATGCGTCCAATTGTATGTGTCGGTAAAGAAAAGGCGAGGAAAATGAAAGTAAAAGAAACTTGTGGTCCACCTAATAAGACAGCAAATCTAAGCATCATATATTTATGGACAAAAAAAGTTATACGATTTGCTCTCTCACTTTTGCTTTGCCTATGTCCTGTTATTTAAAAATATATAAATTTATAGTTCAAAGTCTAATTATAAGTTTAGTTTTATAACCCCACAAAAACATGTGAATGAAATAAATTTAAGAAAAAACATATACACACAAGAAAATTCCCATGACTAGGCAACAAGAATCTCTTACACCTTGCATTTGTTCTAACATCTAAAGACTATCATGTAACCAAGTGGCACTGTTTCAACCAAATTCAAAACTAGAGAGATGAGAAAACTTAAGATTGAAATTGCTTTTCCCGTGAAGACTGCAGTGACTCACTCATTTAAGTAGGCACGGAATCCACAATCACTAGGACCCCACCAAAGATCTTCTAAACTTGAGAAAAAATATCCCTTTGAAAAAGATGAAACGCATTTATCACTTGAAAAGTAGAGTGATTTGTTTAACAAGTATTGGAGCTCTATGGAAAAGTTTACATGCAAAATGAGGTGTTTTTAGGGCTGATTAATTCTATAAATACGAGATATTATCCAATCATGGTTGATAATATTTGACTCAACCAACACAAATCATCATATTATTATCCCTTTTTAGGATCATGAAACAGAAAGCATCCTATAATTTTTAATTATCCAAATATGTGTAAACGCCTTAAACAGGAAACAAGACCACCTGTACTAATCTAATATAATTTGTTTTATTAACGTTAGTCTTCTAATATGGAACAAGAACTTTATTAGTTAGATCATGAGTATTATATTATAATGTTTCTATTTTATAGGATCCAAATACTTTCCACCAAAATACAATCACTTGTATTAGAAAAAAATCTACTTAATTTTGACTGAACAAAAAAAAAAAAAGGGAGAAATTATAATAAGTTGGTGATTAATTCCATAACCTAAAATTTCAAACCATTCAAAGTTTTTCGAATGACGAAAGAGTAAATACCGGAAACACTAATTCAAACAGAGCAATCGAATCAAATCATCTAACTAAACTAGAAATCGATTTGAATCAGATGAGATCAAACAAAATCGATTTGTACGAGGAAGCCTAGATATCAATTCGGAATCTGGAACCGTTTCAAACAAAGGCAAAGTTAGATCACGCGATTCAAATCGACGATCACAAGTTTAAAAAAAATAAACCACGAAAACCTAATCAATCGTCGCGATTTGAAAAATAAGAACAATTTAGAAACACGGATCACAGGAGAAACAGTTTTAAACGAATCGAAAATCAGCGAATCTAACGAAAACGGTATTGCGATGAGGTGAGAGAGAAAAGCACTACTAACCTAGAAGCGACGGCGGGATAGGGGATGCTCATAGACGAGAAAAACCGTTTGAGAGCGAGGAAGCGATCAGAGATCGATGGAGACGGAAGCAGAGAAGAGGAAGAAGAAGATATAGAGAGCAGAGAGCAAAGAAGGAAGCAGCAGCCTTCTCTGTGGTTTATGGCCCAATCATTTGGAGGGAATTTGTTCCCTCTTTCTTCACCTTTTAAATTCCCTTTTTTTTCTTCTTTTTCGTCAACCAAAAAAAATAAGGACTCATCCCCACTCACATAATAAAGGAATCAAAAATATCAACATTTCGTAACTCTAGATATCTAAAAAGAAAGAAAAAAATTAAATGTGTTTGACAATTAATACAAAGAGAATAAGGATCTGTTTGGCAAATGTGATAATAGAATTAAATAAAATATATTTGAGAAAAATTATGGGCTTGCCACGTAAGCACTAAAAAAAATATTCTTTTAATATATAGAGGATTTTTTTTTTTTAAATAACATTTCATAAAATGGAAATTAAACTAATTCATATTGGTCTATTCGTTGAAAGATTTATCATGCACATGGAGACCAAAGTTCGAATCATGCTTGATTACTGTAAGATTTTATTATTTGCATGAATAGTTGCTTTTTTACATGTATTGGGATTAGTATGAGCTTTGATTGTAAAATGTATAAGCGATAGTGTGATGTATTAGGCTAATATAGTGAATTGCTATGTTATTTTCCTAATACTGTTTAATGATTATATATCAGAAAACATATTTTTTGGTTCATAATAAAGAAAAACTAATGATAAAATCCTTCCAGTTGCAGTTAGTTATTAGTCTAACATCACACTACTTTAACATGGGAGTTCGAGCTTATCAAAGGGTTAGTGGTGACTGGTGACTGGTGACTGGTGAACATTGAAGATTGAACCATCATGCTAATCAATTGTGCTCATGCAGTTAGTTTCAACCACTCACAAAGTAGACTGTCTAAAATTCAAATTCGAAACGAGTGGCTTATGCTTGGAAACAAGAACAAAAATCATCGGCTTGTAAAACAGCCATAAACATATAGTCTAAAATTGGTTTGGATCTAAATTGAAAAAAGTTCAAAACTTTCTGACAAACTAGCTATAGTTTAGAGCTGTTAAAAACTGTAAACATCCCCTTTAAAAACTATTAAAGCTAGCAAACTCAAAATTGCAAACGTTAGCAAAATAGCATACCTTTTCTTATGGTCCAAAAGCTTAATCAAATGGAAAATTAATATATGTCAAAACTATATATGCATATATAGAATAATTTGATTGGCAGCATGAGAGACCACGACGAGGACCTTTACGTCAGCGTATAACTTTTACTTCATGGGTATCATCTGACTCATCGCATAATTTAATAAAGTAAACCAACTAATCGATTATTATTTTGTAGCTGTTACTGTTATTAACGTTATTATTATTTTACAAATATACTTTTATATATTCTTTTTATATTTAAATTAAATCTGATTGCGTCAACGTGTTTGAGAGTATACAGTTGCAGATGAAATTCCATTTTCGGATGACTGAGATTTAGATCGTCAATTAAAATAATCTACAAGAATAAATCGAATCTTTTACAAAGGCTGCAACTTGTAAAGTGCTTATAAATCTTTTTTTTTTCCATGGTTCTAAGTTAAGAATATAATAAATTAGAGATGCTTCTCGTGGTCGCATGGGTAACTTTTTGCTAAACTTTTTACTTGTCTTTCTTAATTAACATTTGTCTGGCTTTTGTTGTTGTTGTTGTCGACGATCTTTTTTATTGCTTTAAGATCTACATTTCTGTAACTTGAGAGTTAAGAAATTACCAGTGGTTTCGCCGTTGTCAGTGCACTAGTTTTTGTTTTCTTTTTAAGCTCAAGAAATTATATTAAAATTCAAGCACTGTTTTAGTCTTAAGTAACTAGTCCATAGTTCCATATATTAGTACTTTTCAGATCTAAGAAACAATTTTCTTAATTGTTTAAACAATAATTTTGGGTTTTAATTGTTGATGAGCAAATTATTATTTAATTACTTATGCAGAATGTGTGGTAAAAAAAGATAACGACAGGAGTAAAAACCTAATGATTTGGTTTGTTTAGATTCACTTTTTGTCCAGATTTGCCATTTGACAACACTATGTCTCGAAATTTTTATAGAAAATTAATCGTTGCAATTATGAGTTTTGTCAATTGAATTCCGTTTGAGTTTTACTTAAGATATCTTGAGCTTATTTATTCTTTGGTGTTTGGTCAACTAATCTAAGCCTATTTAAAATTGAGCTTTGTACAGTAGTTGGATTTAACAACTTGATGGAAAAATACGTGATTGCAAATGCTTTGATTATAAATATAAATATTCTAATACGATGGGCCAATCGATGTGGAGATTGTACCCCACTCGCTAAAAGATAAAGATTAGAGAATGGTCACTATTTGTAGTTTGATCTTTCCATGCACGTAGTGTTAGCTTTAAATTATTACTCTACTTCTTGCAACTTTTTTTGCCTCCTTTACTTTTGTTTGATAAAAACGAAAAAATGCTATTGCTTGCCAGCTTCTACAGATTTTTATCAGAGAGATGAGATTTGTTTATAGGGTTACCTAATTAGTAAAAAGATACAACAATTTCTATTGCGCAATTTATTTGGTGACAAGTAGGATTCATGATGAAACAAATTTGTTTCGAGGAATTCACAGTATAGAAAATTGTTGACCCTAGTTTTTAGAATTTGATAGCGTTCCAGTACAGTACAGTAACTACAGTTTAGTCCATGGACAGAAAAATGGAAAACTTACACGTTGATTAGTCCAAAACACTTGAGCACATAACACAAGAACAAAGATAGTTTCGTCACTGAAACTAACACACGTACACTTAGCGAGTGGTTTGGCTGATAATTCGGACAGGCTAACATTTTCCTTTTTTTTTAATCACAAAATCAGTAAAAGCCAATTTTCCTTGGCTTGTATCATTATTTGGTGTGTCGACTCTTATCACGTTTACATTTACGAAAAGAACAAAAAATTGATAACACATAGTAATTTAATTTACACGAGTCCCACCGGCCACCAAGAAGGAGAATTCCATGTTTTAATTTATTCATGCACTTATAATCATCATATCTAGTGATTAATTGGTGTCCTGCTAAACTTACCAAGTAAAATAAATTCTATAATTGCTAAATAAAATAACATATATGAAGCATACAATTACCTTTTTTCTTATGGAATGCGTTCTTGTACATTCCACCATAATTTGTCTGTATTATGTTTGATGGCTTTCTTAGGTTATAACATTGTTTTAATTCGTCCCATTTTGTCACCATTCAAAAAAAAAAAAAAGTTATGTGGACAAACTATAAGATAGGTCTTAGGTTGCTCAATTAGAGAGCTCGTACAATAGGTTACTAGATTTGGCCAAATGAAAGACAAAATTACGTGAATGCCCATATTTCGAGGTCAAATTCATAGGTTCTGTTGGCCACTATATACGCAGTACCACAATTATCACCACACGTGGAGCATAACCGGTCCGGTATGATATCAAAGCTTACCCCACTTCTGATCAGATTCTAGACCGGGCAATCTTTAAAGGATTAACGTGCTCGATACGGAGGATCGGATCCTACTAAGCGTTGTTCCCCAATAGGCGAGATGTTAGGACCGTGGTACGATCGGAATAGTTCCAGTTAGGATTGGACATGGGACCTGTTAGGTCCGTCTAGCATATAAAGTGATATATGCATATATCATATATGCCTATCCAGCGAAACTTTTGATCGGGTGCAAAAGAAACAAAAAAAATGTCTTAGAAGAGCATCTAACCTTGTACCTCTTCTACTGACTAGTGCATTCTTACCACATGGCCGCTTTAATCACATACAATAGTGCCCAAACTAAGAGGGTGTTATTCAACTATGGATTTAAAGTAAATTCTCTAGGTTTTATAATCTTTCAAATTTGAAATCTGATATTATTTTTAAGAATTCATTTGTGTGGATTTTAAAATCTCTGCAGTATACTTTGGATTTTGATTCTAATAATTTACTCATGAAACTCCATGAGATTCCATTTCAAATGACTCAATAATATAAAGGTTTTAAAAGTTATTTAGTTTTGTATAACACTGGATTTTAATGAAATATTTGAAATCCTACTTGAATAACACCAGACTTTAAAATCTATTAAACAAGATTTACAAATATATATATACTAGTTTTATACCCCGGTGCTATAGCACCGGAAGATAATATAATATTATATTTTATTTATATTTATATGAAAATATATTTTATAAATAGATTTATAACCAAAATTTTTAAGAAGAGAATGATGCACAAAACCTTGATTTGTATTTTCTGTAATAATACATATAAATTTGAAATTAAATAAATATTTTAAAATAATATTTTCTACGAAAATCAAGTAAATTAAACACTAAATACTAATATAAAGACTCTTAACAAACCATATTAGAATAATATTTTAATAAAATATATTAAACACTAATATAAAACATCTTCTAAAAATATAATAAGATTTGTTAAAATAAATTATTACATTTTCATCAATCAATAATAACTATATTCCCATGAGTATATATTTGCTTTGATATTTCTTCCTTCTCATTTTTGAAGCAAACGTACAATAGTACGACGATAAACACGATTTTTGTCTAATTAATCTAGGGTAAGAAGAACTTCTGAATTTATTTTTCTGATTTAATATGATGAATAATAAAAGCTAAAAGATGAATGAGAAAATGATTTGTTAAAATCTATATTTTGGTATTTATAACCAAACTACTATAATATTAATTTAGAAAATTAATATAATTGTGATGTAAAATATTAAATATTAAAATTTTTGATAAAACTGACAATTTTTTTTTCTGATGATAAATTAACAGTAAGTTATCTTTTCTATTATTTTCATTTTTCTGCTATTTATATTTTTACTTAAACTGACAAAAATCTTTATTGATTATCTATTCTATATTTTTATATATAAAATTACCATTACCAGAAAAGTTCAAAATTATTAAAAAATTTCTGCTATTGACATTTTTGCTTGACAAAAATCTTAATTAATTATTTATTCTATATTTTTATATAGAAAATTATCATTATCAGAAAGAGACACGTGTCACAGTCTAAATTAGTGATGACACGTGGGTTTATAAATTATGTTCTTTAAAAAATGTAAATCACAGGAAAATATCTTTAGTAAAACTTAAAACTTATGCATAGTGTCCACAAATGATTTGGGACGGTCTGACTTGGTCCGTACTTGATTTGGAAAAATGTATATCTTCCAAAAGAAAAAATATCCCTTGATTATTAGACTAATAAATAGTAGATACTTATAATTTTTCTTATAAAATTAACTTGATATTCAAAGTTCCAAATTCAAAATTCATGTTAAAGCAGCATAAAATTCAGAAACATGTCTAACGAATGAACTTCATTCAGAACTATATAGCTTCTACTGGTGACTATTAAAGAAACAAAAATAAAATAAATAAATAAAAAAAATTAAAAAAATGGAACAGACAGTTTTTGAAAAATAAAAAAGAAAAAATACAGAAAATAATACGATATACTATTATGATGAATGGTAACTAAATAATAACAATATCTTTACAAAATGTATTAAATAGTTAATAAATAAAATTTTAATAAAAACTAATAAATAAATAAAAACACATTTAATTAATTTTACATTTGATTTTAAAATAAAATTTGTGGATAAAAATATATATATATATATATATATTTATATTTCATGTTAAATATTTAAATATTAATATTAATTAAAAATAAAATTATTGCAGTAATTTAAAATACTTCATTTTATTTTTTTTCAATACAAACATTACTTAAATTTATTTTAATATCAATTTAATTTTCAAATAAAATTTTAAGATTAATTTAACATGAAACTCTTACCAAAAAAAATTTCCTATAAAGATATGAATATTATTATATATGTTTAAAATAAAAATGAATTTTAATAATTTTTTTTGGTTCTATTTTGTTTGTCATCAATTTTGTAGAAGAATATTTTTTTGTCTAATGTTCTTTATTTAATGAAAAATGTTGAGAAATGACGTGAAAAAAAATTATTCTTAAATAGAAAAAAAATTAAGAAATAAAGAGGAATATCACAATCTTCCTCGTCTTTTTCCTAAATTATAATATGGGTATCAATTAAAGCTTATAAGTCCAAAACTTGTTTTTACAAGGATCAAACCGGCAAGAGTTCGAGATTTGGTTCTATTTGACATGTGAACATGTTCGAATTTTGGAACTATGTAGTTAGGCCAATATATATAGGAGAATTTTTAGTTGGGCTTATTTTGTAACTAGGCTAATTTGGTAGGATTTTAGTTGGGCCCGAGACATTTGACTATATTTCTCATGTAAAAAGACCCTCTAAACGAAACAGAGGGATACCGGAGACTTCTCGAATATCTTCAAACGTGGTTTGCTCCAGTCCGGTGAGCGCGGCGCCGAGGAAGATAGAGAGAGAGATTGATTCAGCGAGAATGGCGATCAGGAAGCTTCTGCTTCTATTAAAACCGATTGATTCGTACCTATTCCTTCAAACTGAAGGTGCATCGCTCATTAAAAACCCTCAGGTATTTATTAATTACCCTTCCCCAATGAGTCGCATCTCAATTTTGAAGCCCGATCATGTCTATTTCGTTTCGTATTGAAGGTGTTCGAAAAAATTCCCAAGAGAGTGTAGACGGAATCGTTGACATTTACTTGAAAAAGGAACTCCTTTTGGGTGTTCCTCGGTTCTTATGTGTTAACTGCGAACGTTTTAGGTTCTTCTTATCATCTACACAAACCTCACAGATATATGTTGGGAATTTGAAATTCATATCTGCAGCGTTTACTCATATGTATGCAAATAAGTGTTCAAATTAAGAAGTGTTTAGCCTTGGACTTTTCACGCACTTATCGTTGTTGTTGGTTTTAGTTTGTTTCCCATGGAATTAGGACTTTTCTTTGTTTTGTTTAACAGGTTCTTCAATATCTAGAAAGCAGGTGCAAAGTACACAGGAATGCTATAAAAATTTGTCAGGAAATACTAAGTAAGAAGCCAGTCGAATGGAAACCCATTTCACGTAATGACGTATCGCATCCAATTCGTGATGTGGATATGGTCATCACCGTGGGTGGAGACGGTACCCTCTTGCACGCCAGTCATTTCATCGATGATTCTGTTCCGGTTCTAGGAGTCAATTCTGATCCAACACAAGCTCAGGAGGTTTTGTAGCCCAACTTTTCTCATATCGCCTGATACGATTTTGCTATGTATAAAGAATGTGAAAAGAAGCTAAGGTTGTTGTTATAATTATAGGTAGAAGAACTGAGCGATCAGTTTGATGCTAGTAGAAGTACTGGTCATCTTTGTGCTGCAACAGTTGAGAATTTTGAACAGGTAAGTTAATTAGAGAAAGAAAGGGAACAACTTTGGGCAGCCCATTAATGCTCTTGTCACTGGTCTCATTTGGTCCTTAGAAAATTTAATGACTACGCAGTATTTTGGTTTGAACATTCAGCTATTTGTTCACAGGTGCTGGATGACATTTTGTTTGGCAGAGTGATTCCTTCAAAAGTATCGAGAATATCACTGAAGTTAAATTCAGAACCTCTTCTTTCACACGCACTTAATGACATTTTGATCGCACACCCATGCCCTGCCGCGGTTTCAAGGTTCTCATTCAAGTAAGAGCTCCCAATTAAAAAAAAAAAAGGCATTCTTTTAAACCTGATTGTCTTGTGTAGACATGATCTCTTGTTTGTTCATTTGGATAGTTTTTTATAGGCAGAATACCAACTAGGGGGTGCCAAGAATCTGGTTTTCGGTTTATGAAATCCAAAGAAAATGAATGGAAACCGAATACCATACCATTGGGTTTGGTTTGGTATACGGTGTTTTAGAAACTACACCTATAATTGAATGTTTTTCAAAGAAAAGGATTTAATCGTTTTATTCCTTTTCAGATTGGTATGGTTACACCTACAGTTTATTCGGATATGGAAAAAACAAAACCGAATTGGTTGATCTTTTCTTCGGTTCGGTTAAACTGTTGGACACCCCTAAAATATCCAACACTTATGAATCAATGTTCTCTACATTGTGTGCAGGATTAAGAACAAAGATGGTGAGACCCGTCATAAGACAGTCAACTGCCGCTCAAGCGGTCTAAGAGTCTGCACAGCTGCTGGCTCAACTGCAGCAATGCAGTCAGCAGGTGGGTTCGTGATGCCAATATTGTCTCGTGATCTACAGTTTATGGTTAGAGAGCCAATCTCTCCTGGTTCAACCGCTTCTCTAATGCATTCGGCCTTCAAACCAGACCAATTAATGGACGTTAACTGGTATTCAGACCATGGGACCATCTACATTGATGGTTGTCAGGTTCGCCACAACGTGCAGCTCGGAGATACAATCGAGATATCATCCGATGCACCGGTCTTAAATGTTTTCTTGTCTCACGGCAAATCTCAGATCAGATCAAGGTACTAGATTTGGTACAGTGGTAGAGTTGTTCATAAAGTTAGAGTTGGTACACATTGAGAGCCCTTTATCCCACTTGTCTATAGATATGGTAAAAGATTCTTTGGTCCGAAAGATTCGTTGATTCTTGAAGAAGTTTAATTCAAGTAGCTATCTTTCTCCTACCAAGAACGTGGCTGTATCTGATCCTCTCTAATAAAATTATATTTTAAGAATATAAAATATCAAAATCATCTAGAATTCTCTCTTTTCCCGTGAAAATTGTTGATTTGGGGAAAATATATTTTTCAAAATGGGACCTTATTAATGATTGATTGATTAATGTTCTTTAATGGCTTGTGTTGTTGGAAAAAATCTAGTCTTATGTAGGTCCGAATCATCCTCCTCCACGCATAACCATACGTGGATTAATATAATCTTGATATTATACAATGGGGATATTTTTTTTCTAAAAAACCATTTCGTTATCGTTATCGTATCATATAAGATTACAATGCATGAACCGGGACAAAGTTTTATAACATATAAAAAAATAAATAGGTTCTTTCTAAAAAGTGGTCAAACTGAATAGACAATGTCACAGTCGTTTGAAACTAGATATTCTACTTTGGAGCATACACATCAATATCACTTATAATTCTATTTTATTTTTACAACTTTCTCTTCGGAAAAAAATAAAACAAATTAAACGTAAAAACTACAATGGATCTCTCTGTTCTTAAAAGCATTTTCCTATTAATTCCCATTTTTTTGGGGCTAAATTTACATATATCTAGTTATTATCGATCTAAAACAAAAGATATTTTCAGCACGAGTTTGAGAAATTTCAAGTGATAGAGAATCGAGACAAGCGCAGCCACAAGTAAAAAATAAAAAATAAAAAAATCTCTTTTTATTGTTGGGGACCTTAAATTGCGATCTTTTGATACATTACAACTTGATACAGCAGAGACTGTCTCCTGCAATTAAGACACTTGTCTTAGCCACGTGTTTACCCACTCTTCACTAATAGGCTAAATAAATATCTCCTTTAACACCTCCATATTTCCAATTCTTACCCCACCACTTTTAAATCGCGCACAGAGACCCTCTCTTTTTTTTTTTTTGAAAAGAAATCATCCTATTTGCCACTGTTTATTATTTTATTAATATAAATGATATTTTCCCTCAACGACTTCTCTAGAATCCATATGATTCAATTAATTTGTTTAGTCAGAACGTTATAAATAAATAAATAAAATCGAAGAAGTTGACGAATTAAAAAAAAAAAAATCCAAAGGAAGAAGAGAAAACGTAAGAGTAGCTTAAACCATACACATCAAGCAACAAGAAGAGACAGAACTGAGTCCACTTCTCTTTCCCCTAAAATTTATCAAGTTCTCCGACAGTAAATCCAAGAAACTAAAAAGGGATAAGTTTCGTTTTCTCGAGATTTGAATCTTTTCAATTCCAAAAAAAAAAAAAAAAAAGATCACAGATTTTGGTCTTTTTGGATGATTTGGAGATAAAGAAAGATCAGAGAAGATGAAGATTCAGTGCAACGTTTGTGAAGCGGCGGAAGCGGTGGTTCTATGTTGCGCCGACGAAGCTGCTTTGTGTTGGGCTTGCGATGAGAAAGTTCACGCTGCTAATAAACTCGCCGGAAAACATCAGAGAGTCCCTCTCTCTGTCTCTTCCTCTTCCATACCCAAATGTGACATTTGTCAGGTCTGATCTCTTGAACTTTCCTCTCAATTTACCGAATCTTTTATCTGATTTCAAATCATCCATGTTTTAGATCCTCAGTTTTTGTGAAAAGTTTGAATCTTTCTAGGTTTACAGATATTTTTGTTCCTTAAATAAGCTCAATGTCAAATTGGGATTTTTACAGGAAGCTTCTGGGTTCTTCTTCTGTCTGCAAGATAGAGCTTTACTATGTAGGAAATGTGATGTTGCAATCCATACTGTTAATCCTCATGTTTCAGCTCACCAGAGATTTCTTCTGACTGGAATCAAAGTTGGTCTTGAATCTATAGACACTGGTCCGTCCGCAAAATCCTCACCAACCAATGATGATAAAACCACCATGGAGACAAAACCATTTGTTCAATCTATATCTGAGACTCAAAAGATGACCTTTGATAATCATCATCATCAGCAGCAAGGAGTTTTACCGGAAAGTAAAGTCAGTGATCAAATTTGCAGTGATCAAATTTGCAGTGATCAAATTTCGACAAAGCTTCCTTTTGCAAGCAGCGGATCAGCAACTGGAAGCATTCCTCAGTGGCAAATAGAGGAGATTTTTGGGCTAACCGACTTTGATCAGAGCTATGAATACATGGAGAACAATGGATCATCTAAGGTAACAGTTTAGTTATAACTAGTATATACAATAAAGATTGATTTAGGTCTTTTTTGGTTCTTGAGACCTCTTCGAGCTCTAGATAGGGAGTCTTGAGAAGAAAGTGAAAAAAAAGTATGATCTTATGGCCTTTTGATTTATCTATTTTGGTTTCTCATTTATGAAAAATTTCTAAGCTTGATACTTGTTGCAGGCTGATACTAGTAGACGAGGAGATTCAGACAGCTCTTCGATGATGAGATCTGCAGAAGAAGATGCAGAAGATATCAATAACTGCTTGGGAGGTGAGACATCATGGGCTGTTCCACAGATTCAGTCTCCACCTACAGCTTCTGGTCTAAACTGGCCTAAGCATTTTCATCACCACTCAGCGTTTGTTCCAGACATATCTTCTCCAATTCTTTATACCGGTTTATCCCCGAAACAAAGCGTTGGGAAACGGCGGCGGCGATTCTAAGAACTGCAACTATCTGCTGGCCGTTTGAGGAAAGAGATCGGCAGCTTTCTCACTAGATGTAAGATCACATAAATGATTTGTAAACTTGTACTGTAGTTGGTCTGTGAGAGTCGATGTTCTTTGTTAGCTGAAAAAACAAAGAAGAGGTCGTTTTTCAGAAATATGTTTATTTGGTTGAAGATTATAAGGGAATTAAATTATTAAATTATCAATGTGGCTTATAATAAGTTATTAGAAAACATAATCTTTCGTTAGGTGTCTGTTCTATTTTGCTCCATACCTTAAAGTCAAATTTGTTCCCTGTCTATCCCTGGGGGAGGAGTACCATTAACAGACCGATTCAGTTAAACCGGGGAAAAGAAAAGGAAAAATCGTTACTTTTCCACGAACCGATATTAGAATCAGTAGAGTATTCATAAACCAAAAATCCAAAAACACCTTGATCCAGACCACTATGCAGATTAAAAGAACCAAAATTTATACATCACATTAAAGTCGAGTAATCATCAAGTATGATTTCCTAAATTTTAAATCGTAGAGTTCAAAAAGAAAAATGAGAAAAACACATTCTCTTGATCCAGACCATGTAAAACGTTTCATCTATAGTTTCAGTTGCTGCCAGAAGTAGGAGCAGTCCAAGTAGGTGGAAGTCGGTCGGAAACTGGCAAAACAGTAGAATTGGGCATGTTTCTGACATTGATGTCAAGAGGATACAATCGATACTCGATGTCAAGCTCTCTGCAAATTTTGGCAATCTCTTCAACAAGCTGAGATCTTCGAGCCCATTTCTCTCCCATGTCTTGATGATTCATTCGATGTGTTAGCCAAACTGCAATCCTCACACTGTTCAATGACTCCATGTCTTTGAATACTATCATCGGCGCGGGATACCAGTGATCCTTCTTCCCCTCAATGTAACTATTACAACAATGAATGCAGGTAATGAATACATATAAGGGATTCAGGAATTAAAATATCTGAAATTGTGATTCCAAATCTACAATGTACCTTGTGATTCTCTGTTTGATGAGGATGATTTTCTCCGCTGGAGTAGTAATGTGGATGGAGAATTCGATTCCATCTCCCATATCGGGACTACGGTAATAGTTTCCAATGGATTTAGTCCAGAGAAGACTGTTCGGGTACACCATTTTCTGGTTATCAAACCTCAAGAAAACTGTTGTCAATATGTTCATCTCTTCCACAACCATCTGGAAAAAAAAAGAGAGGTTTATTCAAAACAATACAATAAAGAATGAGAAGTTTTATCTACAGGTTATTGGTTTTTAAAATTTACCTGGACTCCATCGATTTCACATCGATCGCCTACATCAAATGGGTGTATCACAAACAAGTAGATGATAGATTCGAATACTATCTTGCACATGTTTCCAAATATGAATGCAACAACCACGACTTGCGAGCTCATGACAACGAGGAATTTGGTGGAAGTGATTCCAAGTATGATAAGCCAAATAACGAGTATGATGATCCCAACAACGATATTCACCATCTTGTGAAGCCTGTTTACTGCTGTTTTGGTGTCGTTTAGGGTCAATGCAAGAGCTCTTCTCTCTCTAAAAGCATTCACCTGTGAAAAAAAATCACATATCTATTAATATCCGAATACGTTAAAGAGTGTATATTCATTCCAAATTTCTTACCACCCAGTTTTTAAGAGATGATTTGCTGATCCTGTTCGTTTCAGATGCTCCTTCAAAGAGACTTAAAGTCTTCAAAGCTTCATCATCTGGCAGAAACCGCATAATGTCGTTCACGTAGATGAACCTAAATAAGAAAATGTGCAATTGCTACTGGTTAGTATCCATATTGTGATATTGGTAAAAGGCTTTGTATGTAAAAGGTAAAGGTGATTTACTTACTTTGATCCTGGCTTAGCGACATTATGAAAGATCTTTCTTGCGGCGAGCTTTGCCTCAAACTCACTTCTGATTTGGTTTCCTTTATCATCATCCAAGTTCGGATCTTGAAGCTGTTCATCCAAAGTGGTAAGTGATCCATTCCGGATTATATTCATCAGCCTCTTCATTTTCCACGCCGAAACATTCTTAGGATTCAGCTTATGAAGGCTATCGATCGTAATCCCTTTGTTTTCTCCTCCTCCATTAGATAGAACACGAGAGAGCAACGGGCTTTTCCCGGTCTTCATCGGACTTTTCTGAGCCCCTGACTGAATCTCAACACCTCCGGGATTCTGAAACTTCTTAACCTCTACGCTGATTCTCTCTTCTTCTTCCTCGTTTTTTTGGATCTCAATCAAAGGAGGACCCGAGAGCGTCTCAATCACATACTGAGTAAACAAAGACTCTTGAATCCTGTCAAAGTAAGTGCTCATATGGAACGAGGAAGCAAGAACTTTGACCAACAGTGTCTTCACGAGCCACAACAAGAACCCAACCAACAAACACACAAAGATCTTAGTCACAACCCGTAGGGCCTTGGTGTTTGCTGCTTTCGCCACTTTCTCATCAAACAAGAAATGCCAAGCGAGTAAAACGAGTCCTAACCATAAGCAATTCTGCACCGCTTTTCGGACACCATAAACGAAATACAGAACCCTTTTCCTGAGAAGAAAGTTCCTTTCGATGAAGAAGACGACAATCTTAACGATCCAACTAGAGACTAACCTACCACAGATCAACACTAAAACCATTGATTCCCATTTCCACAGCTGAAGTTCCCAGAGTTTCTTCTTACGCAAGGAAGGTATTGCAAGAGTGCAAACAAACCCAGCAATGATCAAAATCAAACTCAACCATTCGAATATAATCCATAGACTAAGCTTATCTTTCCTGTACTCTTCTGGTAAATCCTCTTCTGCAAACGGATCATCTTCTTCTTCTTCCCCTTGATTTTTAGGGCTTTTTCCGAAAAAACCTGATTTAATCTGCCCGGATTTCGGAATCCGACCCGATTTCATATCCGCCGGTTGTGGTGGCAACTGAGGCGTTGGTGGATCCGAAAGCCGTGACCTAGTTCGCATCTTAAGCAAAGTGCTTGAGTTTCTCTGAACAGGAGCGTTTCCACTACACTTGACAACTTCTGCATCATCGTTATTGTTGTTATTGCCACGGCTTTCTCGTCTACCCACGGCGTCAGGTTTAGTAGAGACTTTCGCCGACGTCGGAGATTCCGATACCGGAGTTAAACCTCTGGATTGAAGCTCGTCCATACTTAAGTCCATATCAAGACAAATCTCACCAGAAGCTTGCTGTTTATGGAGAAACTGACCAATAAGCTTGGTCGGAGGATCTTCGCCGCGCCGAAACTCAAATCCCTCGTCATGTTGCTCCTCCGTCGTGGCGGCGGATCTCTCAGCATTATGGCCTTTGTTGAGGTTACCTTCTCCATCAGTCCAGAAATCGTAACTACCGTCTCTCCATATCCTTCCTACAGTCTCTCCGGAGACTCCATTGCCGCTGCTTCCTTTATCACCGTCGATTTTGACGATTACTTCTCGCCGGTCAGCCGAATCAACGGCCATAGCTCACCGTCACCGAAAAGAACAAAAGAAGAACAATCCAGTGAAAACTTAAGATTTGCGTACACACCACCGATCAAAGAAAGAAAGATAAAAACAAAAAAAAAAAAAAAAAAAAAATTATAACACTTTTGGGTAACTGTGAAAGCTAGAAAAGAAAACGCTTTTATTTGATCAGAGCTGGTGATGACTCTCTATGTGTGAGAGAGAGGAGATAATAAAATTATCTAATTAAGGTATGACGCGTGTAAGCCAATCGCTGCGACACCACGGTAACATCATCACTTGGACGACAACATAATACAGATCCTCCCTCTCTTTTTTATATACTACTATTACTTTCTCAATACCAAACTTTGGCAAAGTTCGAGACGAAGATGGGAACTTACTCACGGTGAATCATATGGGGTTTTTGTTTGTTTGTTTTCGTCAAACTTAGGCAAACTAATGTTTGTTTAGTATTCCTTTTGTGGATATCGTTTTACATATTTTGTTTTATTCTAGCATTTCAGATTTTTAAAATCTAATTATATTCCATTTTGGGTATTGTTTAATAGGTTAGGTTTGTGGGGATGGGACATTCGTCACATGTATGACGACGACTCACGCAAATCGTATTTTAATAGTAGTTGTTTTTTTTTTAATTGTTAAAAGGTTTATAATGTTTTAAATAAGTAGTAGTTTATTAAATTAGAAAAGTAGTTCTTATAAGAGAGTTCCAGAAATCATAAAAGTACAATAAACCCATGTTAGAACCTGTTAATTGATCTATTTGAAAAGAAAAAAAAGAAAACAGAAAGTTTGATTATCATTGTTCGTGTCGACAAACTTCAAAGACTATTTTAACCCCAAAGACTCTGTTGTGTGAGGCGGAGATTTGACTTTGTAAAGAAAAAGCACCATTTGCGGCGGTGTAATATCAGCCGTAGAATTCACGTGTTCGAGAAGCGCGTGTGGGTTGTCACTTGTCAGCTGTGTATTTGGATGGATGTCGCGGCCCATGGGCCACTGTCGTATCGTATTCCGGACCACAGGTTCGTAAAAGCAACGCATTGTAATTGTCTTCATGTTTACCAAAACACTAATATAACAGGACTGTTAAAGTCTCACTGTATATAACAGGACAGCCGATGGATGCTTAATTTTATCTTAGAGGCTTCTAAATTAAAAGTGGCCACCATAAACTTTTTCTTATGTAACGTCGAGAATATTGCAAAAGAAAAAAGATGATAGGACCATGACATAATAATGACAAAAAGAAGAATGTATTCGGGCAAATCACGACTCTTATGTCCATCTTTCTCTCAACTAACACTTGTGCTTTGTTGTTGCCTTTTTCTCAAGCTTTTTTCTTACATTTTCATCACTATTTACTACTTCATAAATTATTGTATTTGCATTTTCTTTGAATTCCTAATATCGCAATAGAGTTGTGCGATTTTCAGAGTTTTTTCTATCTAATGGAGATTTTTAAAGGCGAATTAAATTCAAAGACATCATCTAATAATTGCTAGACCCAGAAGTTTTATTTCCCTCATTGATGTTGGACTACTAATTGCACACAACAGATTGTATTTACACATAAGAGAATACATACGGCTGCTCAACAATAGATTAAATCTAACCTCACTGAGAAGACATGACCCTCCTCATAGGTTTTACTTGGCCCAATTCTGGAGTATAAACTGTTGCATCAAAATCGCCACGATGCTTCCCAAGCATATGTTGATCACGTTGACTACATCATTGTTTAGCTACACATTGCAAAATGGTGACAAACGTAAGACAACATACAGCAAACGGAGAACAACAACGAGATCATTGCATTCTTGTTTTGCCAGTAACTAACTGCACCAAATTGCTTCACAAGACGAGAATTTAAAATTTTGTATGGAACGAAAATCTATTTTCCACTCAAGCCAGTTATATATCAGTCTTGCTGCCAGAAGTGGCGGTATTTTCGTCTGATTATCATCTTATTGCATTGACAATAAGCAGACAGAGCGAGAGCAATCAAACAAAAACAAGAGTTCATTGAAGTGAGCATACCCATTTGAATCCTTCTTTTTCTTGAAAAGAAGCACCTATTATGCTCTCTCCAAGATTGGCAATCTGGGAAGCTAGTACACATACAGCTGCTTCTGGAGGAGTTATCTGTGCTCAAGAGATCAAAAGGAAAACAAGTTTAAATCATGTTATGAAAACGTCTTTATCAACATAAAGAAGATGTGAAAAGGGCAAATTTTTTGGAATAGATGCCTCCATTCCTCCACAATATATTTGATAACCTCTATTACCTGACCCAGGAAACAGCCAACAGAGGCAAGAAAAAATGATGCTAAAAGTCCAGCCAATGTTCCTTCAACACTCATAGCTCCCTCGGTTCCTCTTGGTACAATCTTAAATGTTGTGGCTAAATACCTGCAAATTTGCACCAGTTAGTAAGAGGAGAAAATGCATGCAAATCATTTCAGTTGTCAATTGGTTTCATGTTATGACAACACAAGTCCATGACGACTGACGTACTTAAAACAGGAAACAGACACAAACCATTACAGAAGAGATCATAGGTAGATAACAGTAGCATACTCACGTTGTCTTTCCATAAGCTTTGCCTATCTCGCTAGAGACAGTGTCAGACACTTTAGTGCAGAAACTGGAAACAAAACCAAGCCGGAAAAGCTGAGAAAAAGCTGCGCCTCCCACTTGATATATTGAAAGAAAAGCACAGACACAACCAGCAGCACTTGAACCAATCACACTGCGGGGTCCTCTCCTACCCTTTCTCTTCTCGGCCACGCCTTGTGCTTCCTTTTGCGACATTTTAACCTTTGTTGCCGCTGTTCCCTGTCATATTGTAAATCATCTAAACCAACTTCAACGCCAGAATCAATTGCAAATTTAGTGCTACTATTTCCAGCTCTGATATTAAAATCTAAAACTTTAAGCAAACTTGTATATGTATAGTAAAGACAAAGTATGTCAAAGTTGAGCATGATCAGACAAACTAGCTCCGTAATCTCAAATTTCAATCTATAGAGACAATAAGCTGTCTATTTACAAACCTCTACCTACGAGAATAAAGAATTATTGTCCAACGTCTGACCCTGCTCATCATTGATCAAGTATTCAGTCTAAGAAAGATCAATCAAAAGAAAATCTTTCTTTATCATATCTTGAAATCTTATAAAGCCCCTACAATTATGCCTTTAAATGTGATTCATTCAGGATCTCTAACAGATCCACAATTCCTACACTAAACCGATAATGCAACAACAAAACTCATCTAAAATCTTAGAACATTCTTCATTTCCTCTGTTCAAAACCAAAACCAAAATCAAAATCAAAATCAAAATCAAATTTTATGTTTTAAAATCATTTCAAGCAGATAAATGAAGAATGTCATTTTGATTTCTATGTTTAAAGAGTCAGGGATCAAATTACGGATCAAGTTCATGACAAGTGCACTTACTATGACGAAGTAAGCAGCGACTAAGAGGAACCCAGCAGAGCCATAAGCCCGCCAAGTTAAAGTACCGAGCAAAAACGCAGCGGCGATCCCAGAAGCGGACAATCCGGTAACAAGAAGCGGTGAACCGAGAACAAAAATTAATAAATTGTTAGCCACGGCTGATTTCCAAGTTGGTGAAGCCGATTGAATCAGCTTCATCGCCTCCGTCATCAATCCTTCCACCGATGCAGCCGCCGCCGTAACACCGTCGGCTCTGCTTCCCGACGAAAGCATTCCGTTGGAAAGGGGTTCGAGATTACGATGTCCAAATCGGCACGATCTAGCGAATGGAGAAGAAGAAGAAAATCCCGAGAATTTTGGGAATCTCAGAGGTGAAACTGATCTAGAAGAATTTAAGAGTAGAGTTGACGAAATCGTTGCCATGACTTTAGCTTGATTCCGAAAACCTTTCTCTCCAATTGAGAAAAAAAAAATCAATTAAGAAAAAAAAAATCAGTGTTTCGGGTTGGATCCAGAGCTCCGAACAAACCGGATCCTAACCCCTTTTTTGTTTATTTTTTGGGTCCTACAAAAGAGCTTATTTTACGGTTGTGCCACTACTGCTATTTACTGAAGAACCCAATCTTATCCGAGAAATCGAAAAGAGCAGAAGAATTTTGCAGAAGAGAGAAAAACAAAAATGGCGGTTCTTTGCTCGTCTTCGACGGTGATTCTCCCTTCTTCTTCAGTGAAACCCTTCGGAAATGACAGAAGGTCTCCATTTTTAGGGTTCTCTCTGACGGCTATCTCGAAGCCGTCGGTACGAGTCGGCATTTATGCGAACACGAAAAGAGGATTGCAAGTGAAGTGTGAAGCTGAGCAGACGACTACTTCTCTTGTTCCAGCGAATCAGCGATGGATGTTCGACGAAGAAGAAGCAAATGGCCCTGTAACGACATTATCTCCCTCTTTGTTTATTATCTATTCACATCTCTAAAACTTGTGTGCTTAACCATACCTTTATAATAATGTCGAACTTTAGCTCTTGCTCTGAAATTTTCATGGAATTTGGTGAAAAATTCCGGGAATTTAAAGTATAACTTGGGTTTTTTTTTTTTTTCCCTCCCAATTGCGATTTATTAGGTAGTGGATTTTGCCTTTGATTCCATATCTGTGTTGTCTGTATCAAATTTCTTTGAGAATTGATGCTTTTTTCTCTTATGGATTCGTATACTGGGAAGTTTTACTTTTTCATGTTTGGTTGGGGAGGAAGTTATAAGAGTTAAGTTTGAAACCTTTATTGAGTGTATACTATGGTTTACAGGACATCTGGAACACGACATGGTATCCAAAAGCTTCGGACCATGTGAACACGGATAAGCCCTGGTTTGTGGTTGATGCAACTGACAAAATTCTTGGTAGGTTGGCATCAACAATTGCTAATCATATCCGTGGGAAGAATCTTGCCTCTTACACTCCTAGTGTCGACATGGGAGCCTTTGTGATTGTGGTATGCGTTTCTTCAGCTATCTGTGAATAACATATGTGATATGCTTTACTTAATCAACAGGGAGATATAAAGCCTTGATGTAGATGTTTGGGCAATGCTTGTAAGTTGGCACATGTTTTAACGAGCTCTCCTTCATATGACTAATGCATTTTTCGGTTGTTTGGTTTAAAGGTAAACGCTGAGAAAGTTGCTGTATCTGGAAAGAAGCGGAACCAAAAGCTATACAGGAGGCACTCAGGACGACCTGGTGGTATGACAGTAGAAACATTTGATCAATTGCAGCAGAGAATTCCTGAAAGAATCATTGAGCATGCTGTTCGTGGAATGCTTCCAAAGGGACGGGTTAGATCCTAGCTCTTTATTAGTCTCTTTTGACACTGTGCAAAACGTTTTTCTTTAGTTTATAAATTGAAATTGTGAAACACTTGTAGTGATATTGGTACTAGTTTTCGAACTCTCTCTAACTTTGGTCTGACCCAATTGTGGCAGCTTGGGAGAGCCCTGTTCAATCACCTGAAGGTGTACAAAGGCCCAGACCATCCCCACGAGGCCCAGAAGCCGCTTGATCTGCCTATCAGGGACAAGAGAATACAGTCGCAAAAATAGAAACGCCACAGAACATCGACTAAGCTCCACTGTTCCATTATTGCCAAGCGCAGAAAGTTTTTTCTTCTCAGGTTTATGTAGTTTCTTCATCTCAAAACCAGAGGAGGCTTTGCCGATTCTTGTTTTCACTTGTATCAACTAAGTTGCGCTATAAAGCTTTCTAATGTGAAATATTTCTCATTCAATTTTTGCTCCTGACTATCTTCTTCAACATAATAAAGATGACATGTAACAAATAACGAAACAAAATATTGTAGAACTAGAACATATCAAATTTTTCATATTAAGTTGGCTACCACAACAACTACCATAAGCAATACCAGTCACTATTAACAAAAACTTATTCTTCTCTTGGTAACAAACATTCTCAATGAGAGAGATCACAGATGCAAGAAAAAATCTAATACTTATGCATAGATGAGTCATTACTTCGAAAGCTTCTTGGCCTCTCTCCCGGAGATTACTGGATTAATAACTTCTTTTCTTATGCAGGAGCTTTTGCGATTGCACCAGAAAGCACACTAAAATGAAGCTTAGAAGTAGAACCTTCCCAGAAGCGACCAACTTCGTCTCCTTCCTTCAAGCCTCTCCTTTTGATAATTTTTTTCAACCAACCATCCCTTAGAACATAGCTACGCCGTAATGCTAGACACATCTCGTGCTCAGTGTCTGTATCGTGGTCGTACACCTTAACCGTGATTCCGGGCTTGCCTCTGTCTATCTTTTGGGAATCTTCTAGAGGGAGATGTTTCAGAATGTGCTCCTCAACAGAGCTTCTTGCCAGAGTAAGTCGGAAATTAACATAGGCAACATCAGATAAACATGTGCCAACTTACAAGCTCTTGGTCAGTTTCTTCTTGATGGTCCAGTGTTGCCCTTCATCATTTTCTTTTTGCTCTTTCGAGATAATCTTTGGAGGCTGTTGCTGTTGATGGGACTCCAGAAAGAAATCACAAATCCGTATTCTCAGATTGACAAATTGATTGATTTTCAACTGGTTTGCATGCAAAATGAAGTTCACTAATTACTTACCAGAGAAGGGCTAGTTGTAGGCACAGACTGAAAACTTGCTGGATTGGTATCCTGAGTATTTGTCATCAAACTTATGTCGACAAATCCAGGGTTAGGTATCATCAGACACTGGTCAGAGAATCTTTGTGAGCCAAGCGAAAAGTTACTATGGTATCTTCTAGACAGAGTACCTGCAACCATAAGAAGTGAAGGTATTCAGAGATAATACAAAGCAGAAAATTTCCGGGCCATATCTTTTATTTACTAGCTGTGATGTTATTACTCTCAAAGTAATTTGGGTTTTGCCAGAAGCATTGACTCTTGAAGGCTTCGTCTGTGTTCATCGGAGACGTCTTCGGTGGTTCTTGGCTCATACTCGTCTGACTCTTGTTCGCCGGAGATGTAGAGAGGACGAAGAGAGGCATCGGCGTTTTATTTGAATGGCAATATAGGATCTTGAGTGGTCTTTTCGCAGTTCTTGGCTCGATTCTTCTTTCCCGGAGATATAGGAACGTCGGAGATAGAGATCTCTGTTTCCTTGGATGTCAAGAAATATGACTCCTGTCTCCTGCGGTTATTGGTCTATATTCGTCCGACTCTTCGTCGCCGGAGATGTAGGACCGCCGGAGAGAGAGAGACGACCTCACTGTTTCCTTGGATGCGAAGAAAGAAAGACCCTTTAGAGATCTCTCGCGCTCCTTGTAATCTTCTTTGTTGGAGATACAAAATAACTTCGGAGAGTTATCGTTGAAACACTTTGGAGAGAAACTGTAAGAGGCTCGTGAGACTGCGGTTGACAGACGTATTTTAAACGTTATTAGGTGAGGTTAAGTCGGTAGTCATTTACTTACAGCAGCCGTATTTCTCTGTTTTAAATAAGAAATTTTATATGTTGACACTTGACAAGAAGAGTAAGTAAAATTACACATTCATTTGCAGAAAGAAAAAGAAAAAAATACTTAGATCTGGAGATTATTATTAGTTTTTACACCTGAAAACAAAATAAAATAATTTAATTGATTCATTAACATGATTCCTATTTAAATCTGACTTTTACATTGAATGCAATACATTTTTTTTTTTTTTGTCGACAATTGAATGACATGTATTTATCAATCTTAATTTAAATTTGGTTTCACTTTCAATTATATATACGAAACTGTCAGGCAAAAAAAAATAAAAAATAATAATAATTGAAAATAATGAAAATTCTCCCATGATTCTTAATAGGGCCTTTGCGTTTAGGTATCTCACATTAATAAAAGAAATCAAGAAAAAATTGATTGTTGTGATACTAAAAAAGTCAGTAACTTGTGAGAGTGCATGTTTAATCCGAGTTTACTATTCATATTGATTCAAGTTTTCCAAATTTTCAGATTTTGGATTTATAAACATCAATATCCAAACCAAAATCTAATTTGTAATGGATTGTCTGATACGGTTTCAGTCTAGATTTGATTTCTCGGAACAAGTTTTTTTAATTCGGCTTGGATTAAATCGGATCGGTTTATATGGATTAAAGGATGCATCGAAATTCACGATAAACCATCAAAATCTTTGAAAAGTCTTTTTCATTGTCATTGACCAAAAACTAATTAAAAAAAAACTTCTCGATAAGATCACACGAAGGTAATAGTAACCAAGTAAAATCAACTCATCTAGTTATCAATATATAATAACGTCTACGAAATACGATCTCTCTAGCTAATTAGGTTTTTTTTTTCTGAAGCACACGAAAGTGGAGTCTAGAGTCAATATTACCCCAAAAGAGTCCAATCTTGTCTCCTTGCTTCAAATCTTTCCTCCGGACAAACTCTGGAGCCCAGCCACCGTTGAAAACATAGCTTTTTGATGTGTTGACGTGTCTCTTGAAAACCATGTCGTGCTCAGTGTCCGTGTCGTGGTCGTACGCTTTAACCTTGATTCCAATGCCTTCTTGGATTTTCTTTTGGACATCTGCAGAGAGATGTCTCATGATGTGGGTCTCGGCGGCGCTTGTGTTCAGCATAAGTCGGCTTAGATGATTGATATCGCTTTCGGTCAGTGTCTTCTCGATGGTCCATGGGTAGAGGGGTAGTTCCGTTAAGACTCCGGCTCGCTTCTCCTCTACTTTTTCCTCTTTTGAAAGAGATCTCATCTTCTTAAACTTTCTAGCATCTTCAGTTAAATCTTTGTTTATTCTTGCGCAAGTAACCTCGAAGTTAAGATTAGGGCTTCCTGAAATCCACATAGAGAGATCTAAGGGGACAAAATCCTCTTTATGTGTTTTCGAGGACTCGAGCTCGACTTCGAACGAGGAACGAGTCTTCAAGTCTTCGTCTCTCTCCTTTTCCGGAGATATAGGAACATCAACGAGAGGCATCGCCGTTTCCTCGGATTCCGAAGAGGACTCTACAGAAATTATCTTTCCAAGCAGGCATATATATAGTTTTTTACGTTTTTGTTCTCTCTTCTTCGTCGGAGATATAGAAACGTCGTCGAGAGTTATAGCCGTATCCTTAGATCCCAAGGAAAGGTAGTTTTCGTGAGGGATCTCTCGCAGTTCTTCGGCCATAACTCGTTCTCTTCTTCTTCTTCTTCGATGGAGATATTGGTGCTTAGGATAGATCTAGTTATCGTTCGAATAAACTATGGAGACTAGAGAGACTCGGAAGATGGGTTGTGAGTAAAAGTGATTAAAGAGAGTCGTATATATATAAGAACGATCAAGGATATGTAGGTTTTGTTTTGGATAATACCTAATTTGATCAAGAGTCGGAGAGTGTAATGTCTTTTTTTTTCCTGTTAGAAATAGGACGTTAAACCGTATAAATAATTATTCGAAAATAAAATCACATTTTTGTTGGCAAAATACACTTATTATTTTTTCTTTTTCTCAACAAAAATTAATGAATATTATCTAGGAGATGTGAAAATTCTCTGGAGGTTTGGGAAGCAACTGGTTACTAGTTTCCACAATTATCACAAACGTGGAATTTGAAATAGTGAATACTATAAAGTGAAATTACACTACTAGCTAGAAAACAAAGAAATATGTCGAATTCCGACCACCATTTCGACGAAAGTGTTGGTCGGAATTTTTCCGACGGCATTCCGATAACTTTTTGACCCATTTCCTCGTCAGAAATTTGTCGGAAAAGTCGTCGGAAATAGACAAATGTTTTCGACAAAACTGTAAGTCGGAATATCATCGGAAAAGTGGCCAGAAAATAGTCGGAAAAATAAGTTCGTCCAGAAATTTCAAATATTTTTTTTTACGGTATTAGGAAATTCGACGATTTTTTTTTTAAAGGGTGGTCGGAATTTTGTTAGTTTTTTTTAAAAAAAACTTTTTAAGGGTGGTCGGAATTTTGTCAGTTTTTTTTGTTTTTAAAAATTTGGTCAGAAATTAGTCGGATTTTTTTTAAATAGTCGTAAATTCGTCGGCATTTTTAAACAGAATTTCTCGTTTTATTTAAATTAATTTAAAATTTGTCTTTTAAATTTTTTATTTTTTAATAATTGGTCAAAAATTCGCTGGATTTTTTTTAATAGCCGGAAATTTGTTGGAAATTCGTTCAAAAAAAAATCATCGGAAATTAGTCGGAATTGGTGAATTTCTGACTAATTTTCGACAATTTCACTTCAATTAGTCAAAAATTTGTGCAGTAAATGCATGTTCCGCGTATCAAAGATTCCGATGAATTTCCGACCACATGCGTAAATATTTTCTATATATATTTTGAAACCTCCTTCCCCCAAATCTCCAAATTACAAACATCTCAAACATCTTTTACTAATTCTCTCATTCTCCTTCTCAAACATCTTTTCTAATAATTTAGCTTTTCAATTATGATTACGATTTTGTTTATTGAAGTTGTAATATTTCATAGAAATCATTTTGTTAAGTTTTTTTACATTTTTAGAAAGTGTTAATTTTTTGTTTTTTTTAATAATAATTTGGTCGGATATTAGTCGTTTAAAAAATAATTTAATAATATTCCGACGAGTTTTCGACCACATTTTTTTTTCAAAATGAAAAAAAAAATTGGTCGGAATTTTTCTTGACGAAATTTTTCTGATGAATTTCCGACCAAATACGATTCCCGACCAGCGTATTATGAGAAATTTCGATTAGTCGAAAATTAGTCGGAATAGTCAAATTCTAACCAAAATCCGACTAATCCGGTCGTCAGAAAATGGCTTGTTTTCTTCTAGTGCCTGGACATTTAAACCAAACTGAATTTTGGCTAATTTGATTTAGATTCGGTTTATTGGATGAAACCGATAGGCAAAAGGAAGGATAGAAAACAGTGATCGGTTTAGTTTGAAACTATCAAAATGCAACCAATTTTATCTAAATTGAACCAAAATTATCGAAATGTACCAAATTTAATGGCAAATATTGAAGAAATTATATATATTTTTCTTACAATAAATTGAACAGAATTTGGTTTTCAGTTTCAATTCGACAACAATTGTTTTCCTTGAATCGAACCGAATTTCAATTCCGGTCTATTTCGACGAGGATTTTCCAAACCGAAACACCAGAATTCCAAAAACCGGACCGATTAACCTCCAACCGAATAATGAAATAAGGGGTAAAAAAAGTGTCAGGAGCAAATAATAAATAAAATAGCACCTAGAAGATGGGTTTGGACTTTGGCGGCCCAAACAAACAAAATTGCGTCATCACGTGAGTGGGACGGGCCTAGAGCAGATCCACACAACCACATCGATGAAAAATTCCATTTCCTTTAATCAAGAGCGCCGCTCAACTTTGTTTAATGGCGGGAAAGCCAGCCATTGCCTTCCTCGACGAAAAACCTCCCAAATCTGAGAAATCGGAAAAGATGACCCTCACCCAAACCCTAAATGTTCTCGATGAAATCGAGTCTCTTGTCTCCGATCAGCTTCAAGTGGTAATTACCTTTACTTTCTTCATTTCTCGATTCCTTCAATTTTCTGGTTAGGGTTCCGATTTCAACTTCACTGATTTTAAACAATCTGTCGAAATAGAGTTAATTGTCCAATTCTGAAGCTTCTGTTAGTAGTTTTTTGTTGTATTAGCGTTGCCGTGGGATTTTAAAATTAATCCTGAGATTCGGAAGTGTTATGTAAAAATTGAGTAATTTGGGTTTTAATTACTGACTCGCTCTATCCATTTGGTTTCAGGTATCTTACAAATGGCTGAGTCGAAAATTCTCGCTTTCATCAAATGCTGCCAAGAGGTACATTGTTCCCCTCACCCATTGGGAGTTCACTAAATTTTGGCTGCTGCATATTTTTGTTTTTGTCTTAAAACCGGGACTCGTTTGTTATTAGGTTGCTTAAGGATTTTGTAGAGAAACATGGGAAGGGTTTGGAAGTTGTGTATATTGTGTCCGGGTGCTTGAAGAACAGACCTTCCGATTTCTCCGCAAGGCTTGCTTCTAGTACCGAACTTCCAGGTCTCATTCTCATTCGGCGACCTGTTTTCTCTTTGTTATTCTTCATGACTGTCTTCTGTATTAGGGTTCTTTTGCAAGTTTTCACTGTTAGCAGTATCGTGATTATCGCATATATTCTCATACATTTACGAATTACGTTAGTTGTCTCCTTCTGGTTCACCTATCTGATAAGATAATTATGGTTTGATTTGTTTAGGTAGTCTTTTGGTTTTTCATCTTACTGATTCTATTTTCGCAAGTAGTTGTACAAGTAATCTTCTGCTTTCTCTGTAGTTCAAGATACTATCTTAAATATCCTTTTATTTATTTCAATGTTACGAGTAAGAAGTTAAGTGATCGCAAAAACGCAAATGATTGACACTTTCCCTGTCATTACTTATATGCAGAAGTGGAGAAAGAGTTCAATGGAAAATATTCAGTACATATCTACAGTGTTCAAGCTAGTATTCCAATGGATCCAGCAGCCATATGGAACGCTGAGTTTGTACAAGCAGAAGAACTCTTCAGGCAACCTTCTGCTACTGATAATTGCTTGAGAGGCAACAGGTACGACTTTTCTGTTACTGCATGAAAGCTGTCCATACTGTTGACCAACTTTACCCATTCTAACTAGA